>CM076579.1:460535162-460943714 GCA_034641835.2 Pinus albicaulis | reverse complement strand
TTTATCCAGTCTTGAATACCAAGCACGGGGAGCCTGTTTCAGTCCATATAAGGCCTTCTTCAGTCTGAACACATAGTCTTCTTTGTCTGTCAATGAGAAGCCTTCTGGTTGTTCCATGTAGACTTCTTCTTCTAAGTCTCCATTCAGAAATGCAGATTTTACATCCATTTGATATACTTTGAAGTTTTGATAGCATGCAAATTCCAGGAACATTCTGATAGCTTCCATTCTGGCTACAGGGGGCAAATGTTTCATCGTAATCAAGTCCTTCAATTTGTGAGTATCCTTTGCAGACAAGTCTGGCTTTATTCCTGATTACTTGTCCTTCCTCATTCATTTTATTTTTGAATACCCATTTTGAGCCTATGACATTCTTCTCAGCAGGTCTAGGAACTAGTTCCCAGGTATTGTTCTTCTCAATTTGGTCCAATTATTCATTCATTGCATTCACCCAAGACTTGTCCTTGCTGGCTTCTTCAAATTTCTTTGGCTCTATTTGTGACAACATTGCTATGTATACCTCTTTTGTCTATTCAGTTAGCTGCCTTCTTGTCTGCACTCCTACACTCTTGTCTCCAATGATTTGATCTTTTGGATGGTTCTTTTGAGTGTATCTCGAGGGGGTTTTCGAGTTCAGTTCAGTATCTTCTGATTTCTTGCTTGTTTCATCATCATCTTGGTCCTCTTCTTCATGATTTTCTGAATAGATGCTGCAGTCTATATCTCTTGTCTTGTTTGGGAGTTCTTCATCAAATCTTACATCAATACTTTCTACAATTTTTCGAAGATTCTTGTTGTAGCATCTATATCCTTTACTCTTGGATGCATATCCTAAGAATATTCCTTCATCTGCTCTTGCATCAAACTTCCCCAGATTTTCATCATTATTTTTTATGTAGCACTTGCTGCCGAAAATTCTAAAGTGCTTGATTGATGCTGGTTTACCATGCCATAGTTCATAAGGATTCTTATCACTATTAGGTCTTAAATGAGCTTTGTTTAGAATATGTACTGCTGTGTGTACAGCTTCTGGCCAAAAGGTTTGAGTAATTTTTCTCTCTTGCATCATAGCTCTGGCCATTTGTTGTACAGACCTGTTTTGTCTCTCTGCTACTCCATTATGCTGAGGTGTCCCTGCAATAGTAAATTGTTGCTTTATCCCATGTTCATTACATAGGTCTGCAAAGTCATAATCTGTGAATTCACCTCCTCTGTCTGATCTGATACATTTTAGTTTGCATCCAGTTTGATTTTCTGCTAATGCTTTGAATATTTTAAATTTTTCCAGTGCTTCTGATTTGTTCTTGAGAAAAGCAACCCATGTCATTCTGGAGAAATCATCTATTATCAGCATGAAGTAGGATTCTCCACTTGGTGTTTTAGTTCTTACAGGTCCACACAGATCCATGTGCACAAGCTGGAGTGGTCTTCTTGTTGATAGCTCATCTTTAGATTTAAAGGATGTGCGAGTCTGTTTCCCCAATTGACAAGATTTGCATATGGTATTTGAAGGTCTTTTTATTTCGGGCATATCTCTGACAGCTTTCTTCTTGCTCAGTCTGATGATATGGTCGAAGCTGAGATGTCCCAATCTCCTATGCCATAACCATGACTCCTCAAGTTTGCTAAGATGGCAGGCTTCATCCTCCTCTTTCACTATGTACACATTACTCTTTGTTCGAACACCTTTGAGCAGAGTCTTTCCTGTTGTGCTTGATCTGACTTCACAATCTTGAGCTCTAAAAAGAACTTCACAACCTTTGTCACACATTTGGCTGACACTCGGTAAATTTTCTTTCAGCCCATCTACAAATAGTACATCTTGGGCCTTTCCTCTGCCATTTCCTATGCTGACTGAGCCTTTTCCCTTGATCTTACCTGATTTATCATTTCCAAAAGTAACATTGCCAGATTTCTTTTCATTAAGAGTTATAAACTTGCTTTTGTCTCCAATCATGTGTTTTGAGTAGCCACTATCCAGGTACCATTGGCTTTTTAGGTCTTGAGCAGTTAGAGCCAAGTCACATTTATTCTCCTTCTTTATCCACTGGAAGCACCCTTTTGTTTGGTATCTTTTGTGAGATGATGGGCTACATCTTATGAGAGGACACTTGGAAGAAGTATGTCCAACTTGATTGCATACACAGCATTTGGTCATAATTTTTGCTGGGTTGTGAGTATGAACATAATTTATTTGATTCATAAACCTCCTTGAAGTGTTGAAAATCAATATTTGTCAATACTTTCTACACTCAATGATTTTATGGCCAAATTATTTATAGTAAAAACAGTAACCACAAAAACAACTTGCATACCTGATGTGAGTTTGTCTTCTCCAGTTGTTTATTTGAGACAGTCTCTTTACTATTTGCATCTTTAGCTGGTTTGAATTACTCCTCCTTGCATGACAATATGCAGCAATGTGTCCTAGCTTGTGGCAGACATAACAGGTGGCATTCTTCATAGGAGGCAAGAATCTCCTTTGATGGTTTCCAAATTTGATATAATCATGAGTATATGATCCTTTCTCTGTTGTCTTAGTATTTGTTGCAATATTTGTTATTAGAGGTTTCTTCTGGTCTCTGTCTTTCTCATTACATGTTTCTTCCTTTGTAGGAATTATTTGAGCTGCTTCATCAGCCTTCTTTGCTTTCACAAAAATTATATTTTTGTTTTCCTTTTCTTTGCCTTTACTTGATTCTCCTTCATAGCCTATCCCAGTTTTTATTAGAGGAGATCTTTGGGCATCCAAGATTTCATTCAACTTACCAGAGCCTGTCATTTGAGAAGGGTATATAGACACTTTCTGTTGAGCACTTTCTAATTTCCTCCTCAGACATAAGATTTCTTCTTCCAGCTTCTCTTGTTCTCGAGTTTTATCCTTGATTTGTTGAAGTAACATATCTTCAATCTTCTTGGCTTCTTCAAGCTTTACCTTCAGCTGCATGAGGACTTCTGAATTTTGTTCTTCTTTCACATATTTGAGGAGAATCTCTTTTTTCTTTTTGAATTTTAGTTTGAGTCTGTCAATCTCCTCCAGGGCACTTCTTAGCTCCCCCTCAAGGTCGACTTCCCCTTCTTCTTCTTCATCTTCGAGTAAGAGTCCTTCAAGGTCTTCTATGGCCATCAGTAGAAATTCAGAGGTTTCCTCTTCTCCGGAGGATTCATCTGAGTCTTCAGATGTACTGTTGTCTTGTTGAGCATAGAAGGATTTTCTGCTGAATTTCTTTCCTTTCTGCCAGTTCTTTGATGTGTTTTTCTCTGATTCTTGAGCCTGATTCCTTACTTTCTTGTGAGGACACTTAGCAGCATAATGTCCTACTCTTCCACAGTTAAAGCATTTTAAGGGAAGTTTACCTTTGTATCTACCTGAGCCTCTATGCAGTTTCTTAACAAATTTAGCTTCTTCTTCATTAGAGCAAGAGCATATGTCTTCTTTTTCTTCTTTCTTCTTTTATGTTTTAAAAGCTGCTTCCCTCGTACTTGGCTTCTTCTGTGGGAGCCTCATCTCATATGCTGTTAGATTTCCAAGTAGCTGGTTCATGGTCAAAGTCTCCCAATCAACTGTCTCTTCTATTGCAGACACCTTGGGATTAAATCTGGATGGGAGTGATCTTAGAATCTTTTGCACAACTATACTTTCTGGCATGGTTTCTCCAAGAGCTTTCATATTGTTAACAATTTCTGCAACTTTTAAGAAGAAGCTGCCAACATCTTCATCATCATTCATTTTTGAATTTTCAAACTAGGCTCTATATACTTGAAGTTTGGCAGTCTTTACCTTTTTATTTCCCTCATGGATATTCTCTAGAGTATCCCACATATCTTTGGCAGTCTTACTGTGCATTACTTTGATAAACTCAGCTTCACATAGTCCATTTAAGATTGCATTCATTGCTTTTGCATTAGCTACAAAGTTTTGTTTAGATTCTTTCTCTGAATCAGTTGACTTTGTGGAGTATCCAAATTCCACATCATCCCAAACTTCTAATCCTAAAGACATTATGTATGCTCTCATCCTGATTTTCCAGAAGGCATAATTAGCACCAGTGAAGAAAGGTGCTTTATTGGTTGAGCTTCCTTCTTGACTAGCCATCTAGGGGACTTAGGATCTCCTTTCAGTTGTTAGACTGATACACAAGGAACTGACTTTGATACCAATTGTTGAACCCTTAGTTAAACTGAGAGGGGGGGGGGGGGTGAATCAGTTTAACACATTCATGGATTTTTTAAACCTTTTATTAAAACTAACATACACCTTCATTTCACGTCCAACTTAATATGTGAGTAATCTTAGACTGTGAGCAACAAATATTAATTTAATATAATAGCAGACTTTAATATTAGAGTAGCAAGTATTAAGTAGAAGATATAAATCAGATCAACACATAAACATCATGCACAGAGACACCAGATATAAGTGGAAACCCATAAAGGGAGAAAACCACATCTTATTATTGTTGTGATGCAAAGGCAAGCTCCAACTCCCTCTCACCACTGTTTTTCTGCAGGCACCAACCTACAGGAGGCTTCAACCTCAGTCAGCTACAAGTGAAAACTATCAAGCTGCAAATTGATAGGGAAGCTCCAACTTCCTCAATATATCAAACTGAATGTTTGTTGATTTACCTCAGATATCAGCTCTGTTTTGTAGCATATCTTTCTTCTCTGCCTCTCTTAATCTTCTCTGTCTCAATATTTTATATTCTGCCTTCTCTATTCTTCACACACCCACTCTGCATATTAATGTGATATTATATATAGAGTTCATTGCATGACTCTTTACATTCCTCAGAGAATTTGAAGTGAGTAGCCCTGACCTTTTGACTTCTATCTTCTCATTCCTTTATCAAACTCAAATAAAATTATAATAATCTGTACAAAATTTCATGCTATAGTGGGATTTTTCCTTTTCCTTAGGATACTTGCCTTTGCATCACAAACAATAAAAAATATTTACATTTGCATTTTTCAGTTATACATCTCAATTCCATTCAGCTCCTTTTCTGGATTTTGGATTTGCTGGATTTGTCTTTTCTTGCTGTTGTAAAGAAATTGTTCTGCATACTCTTTGTTCACTGTCATCGACATATTCCATCTATTCACTTCATTCCTATATTTATTCTTATTCACTGTACTTTGTGTACCTGCTGCATATATAACTGCTTTTTAATATAATAACTGATTTTAAATCTGGGCAACCTTTCAAGGTTCTAATTTCTTGGGTTGGCACTTTAATCAACTGTGGAGACTTTTTATACTCACAATTATAAAACCCATACAATACATAATATTCTCATGTAATAAACCCAATTAATGTTTTAATACAATTTCGAAGTAATATTACAACCCACTATATTAAATATCAGCGTAGTATATATATCAGTATATATATATATATATATATATATATATATATATATATATATATATATATATATATTTTCTATAATTGTAGGACCCATGTATTTATATCATATGCCTATCCAAGACCAAGAATTAACAATTATATATATATATATATATATATATATATATATATATATATATATATATATATATATATATATATATATGTTTCCCACTAAATGTGAGGACCCATGTATTTACTCCATCGTATGCCCATCTCTGAGCCAAGAATTAACAATTATTAATAGTCCGTGGCTTTATAACCTCAAACTATATTACATTCGTAACCATATGGTCTTAATCTCCGTATGTTCGAGTTGCAATATTTAAATAAAATACCTTGAACTATATCCAAACTTTTCGGATATATTAAAACATTCCCTTTAAATTCCGCGGGGGATAATGAATAACCTTTGTCACCATATACGAGGCCTCCGGAATGACATTCTTGACCTTCACCCATGTTATATTATGACCAAAGTTTAATAACCATTTACCCTTCATTTGTGTACAGTAATCGGGCCCACTCCATGACGTACCTTGTTAAATCCCCGCGCCTATCCAACGGCCGATATCCCGTTGCCAGATCCAATGGATATCACTTGATCAACATGCGCAGACCATAACGTGCGATGGCGCACACTAAAAAGTGGTTTTCCAATTTCACTCGGGGACACGCGTCAGCCATTCTATGGAATCACTACCCATTCCTTCAATACCGCTTTCCGTATAAGGGTGGTGCGATGAATACCACCATTCTGCTTTACTGTTCCTCCAAACCACCGTTACTGCTCATCCGTCACGATTCCACTTCTCCCTACGCTCCAGGTTCCGGTCCTCCACAATTTCAATTATATATATATATAACTATTCATCGCATTTTAATTATATATATATTCTTTGTTACGACTATGGTTCCGCTCCATTCATAAGTGACCTTGGTCTTTGGCAGTTCAACACGGTCCTACCATATATATAACGCACAGTTCTTCAGTGTATGCATATATATAAACCATATATATAACCTTCATGTCAATCGAATACAAGTGCTCTGTTCAAAACTGGGGATTAATTTCAAACATAATTCAAACTGTGAATGCTAACTAATTCAAAGCATATCCAATCTCATTGCATTCCACTGCACATTTGAATATAAAGCCTGGAATGTAATTTATGTTATGTTTAACGCCCGGCTGTGTAAAATATTCTCGGAATAATAGCTGTTTCTCTGCAATAATAGCCGTGGCTCTGCCTCTACTACTTCTGTCGCTCTGCCTCTGCCTCTACTACTATGATAACGGCTCTGCCTCTGTATGTCTCCTTTGCTTCATTCGTTTTCTTCTTTGCTGCCTCCATTGTCTGTCTTTGTCTCCTTGTAACTGTTCCTGTCTCTGCATCTGCTACCTCCTTTGCCATCAATGGCAACATTTCCACTAAGGGCTAAGCCAAAAGAGGCTTAAGGCTTGAATGCAAAAAAGGAGTCTTTTAAGCCAAAAATGAAGGTTTTTGAGGGTTTTCTTGGCTTTTGGTAAAGGGGAAATAGGGTGATTTAAACCAATAAAAGGGATTTTTAGAAGTTTAGGGGGATTTTGGAGCCCTTTCATAGGGAAATGGAGGTTTTAAAGAGGAAAAGGAGGCTTTATGAAAATGAAAGGGAAAAAGTGAAAATGGGCAATTACAGAGGCCTTTTGAAAACAGTTTCTTCACAAAACAACAGGGCTTCTCAATGGACACAGCAGTGAGGATTATTTTGAAGGATAGAAAACTCATAGAGGCTTCAAGAATGAAATATTTTCAGGGGAAATGTTTCTCTTGAAGACTTAAAACATATTTAGCCACCTGTTTGCTATGTCAAAAATTTATAGGTGGCTAAAAGTGGCTCCACATAGGGATGGCATATTCTTGAAGGTGTCAAGAATCTCAAAAAATAATATTTGGGGGGTAGGCCAGGTGCTTGGTACTTGACACATCTCTTTCTTCTTTTATCAGCTGCCACAAACATGATGAACATTATATCAGCAGAAAACATTCTCCCAAACAACTATCTACCCATCCTATTGTCCTAAATTTTTTTCTTCCAGGTGCATTTGGACTTGCAGACCTTTTACATCATCAATTTTTACAAACAGGAAAATAAAACTATCTACTTCTACCCTTATTTCTCCATGAGACCAGATTAAACAGTTGGGCTCATAGCTTCTCTAGCTAAACTACTATCTGCTAGGATTAAATTGTCTAGCAGATTTCTTTCTCTACATTCTAAGACAAAAATTGAAATACAGTCAGACCAGGATTAGACTGTCTGGTTTGCTGTGGGCCCATGGAAGTAAGAAAAAACTGCTCATGGACTGAAATTTGCAGAAATTAAAAACAACTAACTAAATTCTAACAGACTGAGTTTTATTGAGATTTCCCTACCTACCCTACTCTAACTTGAAATATTTACATGTCTAGCTGACAAACACTCTTTTCCAATGCATCGAGTCAATCAGATGATCCCATGACTGGTATTTTCTCATCACTTTGAGCATGCTGGATAGGCAAGGCCACTCCCATTCTCTTGCTTCTTAGCAGCATCTTTTAAAACGTTTCTTGTTGTTTGCAACAAGCTGCTCAAAATGACCTTTGATCCTTCTTCAAATGTTTGTAGGAAATGAGCATAAGGATCTTTAAATGATACCTGGTCATGAGTATTTGGCAAGCAGGCTTCAACCAGGATTGCTTCCTCTTCCACTGGATCAAGAAAAAGACTCTATTGAGAAAGAAATTATTCCTCATCTTCATTGCTTTCTGAAATGGAGGACTCATCATATACTGCAGCTTTGTCCTCTTGTAGCTTTGATATCTTCTAATCTAGTGGGCTGAGCTCTGTGAAAAGATTCATGTATTTTTGAGTAGGAGTATGTTCCATTTCTTCCTCCTTTTTAAGAGAAGGCTCCTTGTTTTCAATCTTCTCAAAAATCTCTTCCTTGTTTTCCTCTTCATTTTCTGAGATGAAAGGTTGCTGACTTCCAATCACATGGGAACTATTACTGATGATCTAAGATAAAGCAGAGTGAAGATTCAATTAATCTTCATCTGCTACTAGACTTTCATAACTTTCTTCATCAGTATCATAAATAGCCTGACTTGGCTCCTTAATCTATGGAAGTTGATGGAACTGATTTTCCTCCCACATATTTACTGCTAATGGTCCTGCAAGATCAACCTATGTTTGTAGAACATCCTCATTAGATGAATCAAATTTAGGAAAATCATCAAAGCAAGTAATGCTACCAATCAGACACACTAGATTAGCAGCAGGTCTTTCTTCATACTGATTTACAAAGAAGCTTTCCAAATCTGTACAACAAATCTCAGTAGATGAATGGGCCAAAATGTTTGTTTTGGAAAGCATTCCAGAGACTGGTTGTCTATTGATGATCTGATCTATTTCTTCTTCTGTCAAAGGGGAAGATGCTCTTGTATTTATTTGAGCAGAAGAGCAGTAGCTCTTTGTTTTTTGTGAAGACTGAATTTGAGGCAAGATGTCTTCTTGGGCCTCAGCTACAAGGGATGATGAACCAGTACTTGTGATTTCAGGAATATCTTGAGGAGTGTCTTTGATTTCTTGGTTAATTTCTTCCTAAACTGATTCATCCAGGTTTTTGTGATAGCTAGGATGCATATGAAATTCTTGAATGGCTGTTAACAGATCTTCAGGATGCATACTAACCAAATCCTCATCAATATCTAACAGGTCCTGTATGATATTCTGAGATTGATCACAACAATCCCATGATAAGGATGGAGAGTTTCCTTTATAATTCTTGTAAAATATTTGGTGCATGTCTTTTAAAGAAAACAAACTTTTGGGTTCTAACCATTCATACCAATTCCTAGCTTTACCTTCTAATGTTGCCATGAACATTTTCATTAGGCAGTCTTCATGCCATTCAACATTTAACCTCCACACATGTATGTGAAACTTGATGATATGTAACAAGGGGTCATCAACCTTTTCACCCTGAAAGATAGGTAGGTCTTTCAACCAATTCATTTCAGGCATTTTGTGTGGGAATCCAGGGATATGATCCCTACTCTTTGGGGCATATCTTTGTTGTATATGTGGAATCATGTTTGTAAATTAGAAAGGAGGTCACTGCGTCTTTCCAACCTGTTCAGAGTCTTGTGCCAGTGGAGTCATTTGGTCTTTTTGGGAGTTATGGAGTGTGGAGTCGCAAGGTGGATGAATGTGAATGTTTGAAGCAGGCTGATGTCCACCATCAGCAATTGAATACCAATATAACCAGATATTTTGGGTCTTTTGAGGTCCTAAGGATGTGTATGATGGAAAACACTCATAAATTCTCTAGTGGAGTCGCCATTATGTTGGGGTTCCTTTGTTTTGGCCAGATTGGCAAAACCAAAAGACAAGACAACATCAAATCACTTTTGGATCTTAGGTTCTAGCCCTCCTGGATCTAGAGAGGGATCTCTCTGTAAATGTAAAGAATGATATATATCTTTGAAGATCAAAATGGGGTATTAGGCTAGGTATGAAGCACAAGGGTTTTTCAATTGATTTTATTGTTGGATTGGTTGGTGACCATTAACTGAGAAGGTTATATGGAATGAAAAAGGAACAAAGTAGCAGGATGTTTCAGCATGGGAAGATAAGTCAAGAGAAGTGCCAGTCCATTGGGCTATGGAGTCATGAAAAGGGGATTACTTGCATAACAACCAACCAAGTTTTCCATAGGGCATGTCATCTATACTAAAGGATCTTTTTAGATAGATGGTGAGATGGAACATTAAGAGTGGGTGAAAGAAAGAAAGAAACCTAAGTGCAGCCTAATTTAGGTAAGAACTTTGAACCTATCCTGCTTTTGACGTACTTCAAAGGAGACTCTCAATAAGACACAAAGGGAAGCTTAAGATCAGGTCGGATGTCATTTAAATCCAGACCTACTTTCAGCATACTCTAAAGGAAAAATAGTCCAATAGCCCTCATAACCACCTTCAGAAGGTAGAAAACATTTAAAGATTGAACACAAAGCAAGGCCTAAGATCATAGAAGGACTTTTAACCTTCAATGCTTTTGACACTTACTCAAAGGGATCTTAGTAAGGCTATTTGTTGGAAAAGGACCATAGTGGACAGGGCTAACTCTAAATCCCTAGTTTCCCAATTCTTCCAGCTGAAATCCAACAAGAACATCTAAGAAGCAAACCCCAAATTCATACGTCAGTAAGCATGGGCATACCAACATCTCTGACTGGTTAAATTATGTGAATTTTTCTCTCAGATAGACAATCAGCAGAAAACATCAAAGACAAGAAGAGCAGGAAAGCATTAGGGTGCTTTGCAATAGTATATCCTAAGCTATATTACTGATTCTTATCAGAGAATTATGGACAGTATGATCAAACATGAAAGGAGACAATTACAATAAGGAAACATCACCAGCAATATAGACTAGGATCCTGTGAAATCTGCCTGTTCAATTGATGTGCAAAACCAATCACATACTTTGAGCTCAGTGGCTATTACAATCCAGAAATTATCCTCCCAGCCTACTAAATTACAAACTACTAAGCTACTTCCCCCAATAGCAGTTCTAACAGGGAATGAAATCCTAGCAACCAACAACAACCTTACAATGTATTTTTAGGAGTTCTTATAGGAGAATGATTAGTAGTAGTAGTAGATCTAGACTTAATTGATTCATTAAGACAGAGTGGAGGAGCATTCGATGCCCACCCTACATAATGGCTCTGCATTTAACATTTCCTGTAATCTGTAGTCTGGTTTAGAAGTCTTTGTCAGATTGACCATGACTTCAGATATGTTCTTGGAGTATTCAGACTACTATTACTCTGTATTGCCTTCTGAAATAAGTAAAGTGGATAGAAACACTGCAAGGTCTCCCATACTTCCATAACTAGTGTCCTGACAGTCTTTTAAGGCCTCTATCAGTGTAGTAATTGTCTTGGTGTTCGATGGAAGATGGAGGAAGTCATGTGGATAGTCCTTTCTCGAGAAAAATGTTCTGCTGATATTAAAACCAAGATATGGCTTGTTTCATGTGTTTTAGGCTTCATTAAGCCTTTTAATCATCTTTAGGGACTTCATCTGTGTCCTTTGAGATTTAAACATCGAATTATAGGCGTTAAATCTTCAATAAGGAGCCTTAAATCCTTTAATCCTCTCATTGATACACTTTGCCGCTTCTCTGACTTGTTTTTGGTGCATATACATGTTTTAATGGTGCAGAAGGATTTGAATGAGGGTTTTAACACTGATCCTTTAATAAAACATGCCTTAAACCTTATTAACAGTGTATTTCCCTGCGTTTTGTCTCTGGAAAGGTCTTCCTGCGTTCTGAATTTCCCTGTCTGTGAATGTGTAGACAGAATAATTTTTCACCGTCTATAACCCTGCAAAAACCCAGTAAACATATTAAAAGATCCATGCGGGAGTGAAGATTGATGCTTTGGAGGCTCACGAGGATGGGGGGAGCGATGAAAGAAAAAGATGGATGCAGCGGAAAAATGGTGAAAAAACATGTCGGAAGGCGAAAAACTAGTTTGACGAGAGCTTGGGGCGAGGGGAATTATGGACCGTTGGATTAGATTAATCCACAGTGATCTACGACGGAGATTCACCTGCAAAGTCATTTGGATGAATTGAGAAGGGGTAGAACGAGGTTATATCGAGGCCGTTAGATCAGAATAAATTGACGGCTATGATCGCTTGGTGGAAACATTTGGGAGATGGATGGGAAACGAATGAACGAGGTTGAAATTAAGTCGTGACCGTCTGATCACAGAGATCAACGGTCGGGATTAAAAGAGAAAATATGCTATGAAGGGTGGTAAGCGGAAAACCGGAATGGTTTTCGCGCGGGGCTGAGGGTGGTAAATGGTTTTCCAAAAAATAACGCGATTGCACTCAGCGATCGCCACGTGGAAATCCAAAACTGCCTATTTCGCGTTTTTTTGGAACGTTAACCTTCGGATGCAAAAATTATGCGAGACGCATTCTCATCCGTTGGATGATGGGTGGGAGATCTGACAGTGCGGAAAAATTGCGATGGGAGGTAAGATGCACAGGTGTATGTGGATCATCGGGTTAATTGTGGACTGTTGGATCTTCAAATCTGGACGGCTAAGATTTAAAAGAGAAAGCGGAGGGCAAAGGGATAGGTGAAAGAGAGGGAAGAAGGGGAATCATCGGATCTGTTGGAATGGATGGGGGAGATCTAATCGGGGATCGGCAGAATAGTGGAACGGAGAAAAGGGAAGGTGGAGTGCGATGAAATCTTGACCGTCAGATCTGGCGAAATGAATGGATAGGATTTAATCGCATCAGAGAAAAGGGAGGGGGCCAAAATTCTGAGGTTTTTGATTTTGCGATTGCGATTGAGCGCGGACCGTCGGATCTGAAAATATTGACGGTGGAGATCTAATCGCGGGTCGACAGAAAAAAGGTCCATCGCATCAGATAATTTGAATAACAAAGGAAAAGTCGGCAAAAAGGGAACTCCGATTGCGATTAGCACCTAAGGGCTAGTGCCTGGTTCTGGCGCCAGATTATATGCGAAGAAAGGGTCTAAGCGCTAAGTTGAAAGGGGCTTAAGGCCTAAATGCAAAAAAGGAGTTTTTTAAGCCAAAAATGAAGGTTTTTGAGGGTTTTCTTGGCTTTTGGTACAGGTCTGCAGGATGGTTGTGTTTCAGGGGGAGTTAACCTTTGCCATTGATGTCAAAGGGGGAGAGAATGTTGTAGGAAGAGGTATCATGATCGCAGGGGGAGTACTTTTGTTTCCATCAATGCCAAAGGGGGAGATTGTTGATCAGCGGTTGTCATTGATGTCAACCCAACGACACCCCCTTTGCGATCATGACACCTCTTCCTACAGCATTCTAAATTGTGATCTTAAGCATATGACACCTCTTCTTGGAGTTAACCTTTGCCATTGATGCTTCGAGGGAGAGAATGTTGGAGGAAAGAGGTGTCATGATCGCGAGGGGAGTACGCGTTGCCATCAATGAGAGGGAGATTGTTGATCGGCGGTTGTCATTGATGTCAACCTAGAAGCACCCTGCGATCGCGGCCTAGTCTATAACATTCTAAATTAAGAGCACCTCAGCTTAAGCATTCATATATATTGTGATCTTCATTTCCTCCTTACGCAAGGGATTCGGCCATCTGAAATAGGTCATCGTGGAATTTTCACTCTAAATTTTTTTCTATGAAGGATCAGAAGCTGAAATTTTTATGAGGTGAAGCCAAAATCTTGAGGAAGCTGCAGTAAAAAATTCAGATCAATTTGCGCAATATTTTGGGAGATATGATCTGTGGAAGTAAGGGTTTTTGCAGGCTCCTGAAATTCATGTCAAAGAAGGGACCTTGGTAAAATCATCATAAATCTCTCTTTGAGTATCAGATTTAAATTACGTAAAAAGTGACAGATATTGCACAGTCTGTAGTTTTTTCTCTATGAATTTTAGAGGGAAATGAAGAAACAGTGACACGTGGCACGCCGTACAAGTGCGCTCTGCTAAAACAGTCCATAATTAGGGCAGTGTGAGAAATTGGGTATAACTCTCTCTTGAAGAATCCAAATTGAGTCAGACCTATGGCATTAGAAAGAAGACTCAGAGGACTACTACAGGACCAAAAATCAGATATTGAGGATCTGAAATAATAGAGATACACCAGATTCAATATCGAGCTCCTAGAAGGCAAGAAAAAGCTAGATCATGTGTTGTCAAGGATTGCAAAGGACCGGAATTTCTACGGTAGAAAAGAAAAACAAGGTGCAACAGAGGGTAGCATGACAAGAGCAGAAACCAAGGTGCATAACAACAACAAGAAGTTCATCATATGAAGTCTTCAAGTGTGCAGCACTGCATACAATCATTGTAAAGGTATCATTGTACTTAGTCATTGTAAATACATTATTGTACAAATTGTACTAGTGTCTATTTGCCGAGGGTTGAAGAGGCAGTGTTCGGAGGTCTAGGATCATCATTAGGTGGTTGTGTCAAAGTTGGGGTTATGGTTTAGTATATCTTCTTCTTCTACATCATTCTATATCATTGTAAAGTGGACCATTTTCCCTGGTACGTGAGTCCATTCTTCTTTTATTCTTCTATAGGGTGGTAGGGTGGTGCTAGGGTGAGTTGTAGCTCATTGGGTGTTGGGGCATCCGTTCAGTGACTACTGAAGAATCTCGGACGTTGGAGCATCCATCCAGTGGGAGCTGGAGAAGAATGCTTTTCTAGATTCTACAAAGTTGGAGCTTTATTTTCAATTGGAGTTGAAAATAATTATTAGAAAAGCATTAGGTGGTTTTTGTCTCGGAGTGGGTTTCCACCTTAAAAACTGTGTGCATTTGTGTTCCTCTTGTTTGCTTCTATAATTTTACAAACACTGATAATAATTGAATATTAACTAATGCTCTAATTGAAAGAAATACTGATTTACCCCCCTCTCAGTATTTCCAACAATTGGGATCAGAGCTTGGTTCCTTGAATAGCAGTTTAACAGCTGGAAGGAGGCCATGGAGTATACCAAGAATGGTGTACCTCTATTAAATGAAAATAATTATGCACTTTGGAAAGGAATAATGGAGGTCTATCTCTTGGCACAAGGTTACGAAGTATGGGACACTGTTCAAAATGGATTTACATCAACTGCGGATGAACAAGGTAAGAATAATTTGGTAAATGATGCAAAAGCAAAGAGTATTATTATCAGTGGACTTATTGAATCTTCTTATCATAAGGTTTTGGGTTGTAAAACCACCAAAAATGTATGGGACAAGCTTGAAAATATATATGCAGGTGACTCAAATGTCAAAGAAGCAAAGCTTCAAATCTATAGAGAAAAATTTAAGCAACTCAGAATGAAAGAAGATTGCAACATTCTTGTGTACTTTCAATACGTTGATGAAATAACCAATACTCTGGAAGGATTGGGAGAGCCAGTTGATGAGAAGACTATTATATGGAAGATTCTTAGAACGTTACCAGGGAGATTCAACCCAAAGGTATCGGTCTTAGAATACAGTGCAAATCTAGACAAACTCAGCAAAGAGGAATTACATGGAGTTCTCATAGCATATGAAATGAGACTTGATGAAGAAGAGGGTACTTTGCATCTAGAAACTACGTTCGTTGCATCTAAGAAAACCAATAAGGACAAACAACCTTCAATTGAAAAGACATGCACCTGCAAGTGTGAAGAAAAGGGAGATGATGAAGAAGGTCTTTCAGATGAAGAATATGCTTGCTTCACGAGAAAACTACAAATTGGTAAGGGACAATTCAAAGGTAAACTTCCATTGATATGTTTAAGCTATAATGAGGTTGGGCATTTTGCAGCAAAATGTCCAAACAAAAGTAATGGCAACTCAAAAAGAAAGAAAGGCTTTAAGAAATTCAACAAGCAAGGATCCAAAAGGAACTTTCTCTCTAAAGAAGATAGCTCATCATCTGATGAAGACAATGATAGTGAAGAAGAAGCCAATGAGAGAGTATTGTTTATGGCCAAGCAAAATAAACCCAAGCATAATAAGAAAGAGGTATCAAACAATGAATAAGAAGGATGGACCATAGACGAATTTTATGAGGAAGCAATCAAGCTTATAAAATATCTCAAGGCAGAGAAGATCCGTTACAAAATTCTTGAAGAACAAGTTCAAGGTCTCAAAATTGAAGTTGAAGAACACAAATGCATTGAAGAGTCACTTCAAAAGAAGTTGGAAGAAAGCAATCAAGAAAGGGAAGAATTAGAAGCCGAAGTAGTCACGCTGCGTGAGGAAGTGAAGAAAGGAAAAACTATCCAAAACTATGCCAACAGGTCAAGGGCATTGGAAGAACTCATCAACAATCAACGATCTTACAATGAAAAAACTGGCATCGGTTACAAAGAAGAAGAAGCGGGACCTTCTACAACAAAATAAAAGGAACGTATGAGATCTGACATGCATTTAGACTTCATTGGACAAGATTCACAAGAACAGCCTTGGAAGAAAATTCCTCGACGAAAATTTCCATCCAGGTATCAACATATTTTTTATGGCTACTTTTATTCATGTGGAAAATTTGGTCATAAAGCTATAGAATGTCGTACGTACCTTAGGAACAAATAAAATTCCAGGAGATCTGTCAAATATGAACCTCCCAGGGCTCAGCGAAATATCAATAGATTTGAACATTTAAGAAATAATAGTGAATGTTACAAATGTCAAAACTTTGGACACATAGCCAAAAACTGCAGACTTGAAAATCCTCCAGAAGAATCTTCGAAGCCACATAATGAACGAACATGGAAGAAGAAGAAGAATGATAATTGTGCTCTCGCTCTCAAGGCTCAAAAGAACATGTGTGGTATGTTGATAGCAGTTGCTCAACGCATATGACTGGAGATAGAAATAAATTTGTATCTCTGAAAGAGAAGAAGGATGGAACCTTGTCCTTTGGAAATGATGGATCTTCAAATGTTATAGGATCAAGTACTGTCACTCTCGGAAGAAAATATGTTCTAGCCAAGCATGTTCTATTGGTTGAAAACATGAATCACAATCTGCTCAGTGTTGGACAAATGTGTGATCAAGGACACGCAATACTATTCAACTCCACGAAATGTGAAATCAGGAAAGGCGTGTATGGTGAAATTGCGGCTACAGCAAGTCGAGCTCCAAACGACATATATGTTCTGGATGAAGCAAATAAAGCATGTCTAATAGCTAAAGAGGATGATACAATAATTGGTAGCAATGATGATCGACTAAGTAAGAATTTTGCTACAAAGGTGCAAATTGATTTAGAGATGTCTTTACTTGGTTGAAAATTGAGCATTGACAACTCATCTAAGGATGTGGATCAAAGGTTTTACAGATCTATGATTAGTATTCTTCTATATGTAACATCCTCCCGACCAAATGTTATGAAAGCAATTGGACAAATAGAAAGATTCCAAGCAGCACCAAAAGAATCACATATTAAATATTCACCAGCATTGGAATCTCTTTTCTAGAAGCTTTGGATTCTCCCAAGTTCTCATTAGATTTTCCTTCTTCAGAATATAAAGGGGGAGTGGAAGTGTGTACAGGTCTGCAGGACGGTTGTGTGTTAGCGTGAGTGGAAGTGTGTACAGGTCCGCAATATGGTTGTGTTTCAGGGGGAGTTACCCTTTTCCATTGATGTCAAAGGGGGAGAGAATGTTGTAGAAGAGGTGTCATGATCACAGGGGGAGTACTTGTGTTGCCATCAATGCCAAAGGGGGAGATTGTTGATCAGCGGTTGTCATTGATGTCAACCCAAGCAACACCAGGGGCTAACCCAATATTGCATGGGAATTTTTACCTACCAAATTAATATATTTTGGGTCAATAATGATTTTTATAGTTTCTACTTGTTGAGATGTTTCCGTTGATATATGGCACGCCATGTAATTCTTCACGGTTTGAGAGATATTCATGTTTGAAGTTTGTACCCCCAGTTAGTGGGCTAAAACCTCATGGGGTTGGGGCATGGGTCATTGAAAAGTCATAATTAATATTTTTTAAGCTCCTAAGATCCCTCCCACGTTCACTTGTTGAAGCCCCTCTCAACTTAAGAATTCATATAAAGTGTGATCTTCATTTCCTCCTGATGTATGGGATTTGGCCATCTAAAATAGGTCATCGTGGCATTTTCTCTCTCACGTTTTTTCTACGAAGGCTCAGAAGCTGAAATTTTTATGAGGCGAAGCCAAAATCTTGAGGAAGCTGCAATAAAAATTTCAGATGAAGTTGCACAATATTTTTGGAGATATGATCTGTGGAAGTAAGGGTTTTTGCAGGCTCCTGAAATTCATGTCAAATAAGGGACCTTGGTAAAATCATCATAAATATCTCTATGAGTATCAGATTGAAATTACATAAAAGTGACAGATAGTGCACAGTCTGTAGTTTTTTCTCTATCAATTTCAGAGGAAAATGAAGAAACAGTGACACATGGCACGCCGTACAAGTGCGCTCTGTTGAAACAGTCCATAATTAGGGCAGTGTGAGAAATTGGGTATAAATCTCTCTTGAAGAATCCAAATTGGGTCAGACCCATGGCATTCGAAAGAAGACTCAGAGGAATACTACAGGACCGAAAATCAGATATTGAGGATCTGAAATAACAGATATACACCAGATTCAATATCGAGCTCCTAAAAGGCAAGAAAAATCTAGATCATGTGTTGTCAATGATTGAAAAGGACCAGAATTTCTACAGCAGAAAAGAAAAACAAGGTGCAACAGAGGGTAGCATGACAAGAGCAGCAACCAAGGTGCATAACAACAGCAAGAAGTTCATCATATGAAGTCTTCAAGTGGGCAGCACTACATACAATCATTGTAAAGGTATCATTGTACTTAGTCATTGTAAATACATTATTGTACAAATTGTACTAGTGTCTATATGCCAAGGGTTGAAGAGGCAGTGTTGGGAGGTCTAGGATCATCATTAGGTGGTTGTGTCAAAGTTGGGGTTATGGTCTAGTATATCTTCTTCTTCTACATCATTCTATATCATTGTAAAGTGGACCATTTTCCCTGGTACGGGAGTCCATTCTTCTTTTATTCTTATATAGGGTGGTAGGGTGGTGCTAGGGTGAGTTGTAGCTGGTTGGGTGTTGGGGCATCCATTTAGTTGACTACTGAAGAATATCAGGCGTTGGAGCATCCATCCAGTGGGAGTTGGATAAGAATGCTTTTCTAGATTCTAGGAAGTTGGAGCTTTATTTTCAATTGGAGTTGAATATTAAAGAATTATTAGAAAAGCATTAGGTGGTTTTTGTCCGGAGTGGGTTTCCACCTTAAAAACTGTGTGCATTTGTGTTCCTCTTGTTTGCTGCTATCAATCTACAAACACTGATAATAATTGAAGATTAACTAATGCTCTAATTGAAAGAAATATTGATTCACCCCCATCGATATTTCCAACAAATTTAAACCAATAATGGGATTTTTAGAGGTTTAGGGGATGTTGGAAGCCTTTCGGAGGAAAATTCTGGTTTTAAAGGGAAAAGGAGGCTTTATGAAAATGAAGGGAAAAAGGTAGTGGGGCAGTGCAAAGGCCTTTTGAACGAGTTTCTTCACAAAACAACGGGGCTTTTTCAATGTGTTAGCACTCAAATCTACCTCAGGCTGAAATGAAGTAAAACTCGAGGCTACATCAAACCACGCTCAGCCTCGTAGCTAGCCCTACGAGGACAGGAGAGGGCTCTCTCCGTCAATCTCGAGAAAATAAGCAATAGGATGCGAGATGACTTACAGTAAGAACTGATTTTAGGCTAGTAAAGAGATAGGTATGTTTGGTTTTTGGTTTTTTGGGTTTTCGCTGGAGTAATGGGAAAACAAATTTTGGGTTCGGGGATAAGGTCAGACCTTTGCAGAGTTCAAGCTGGGGCGAGGTAGGTGATGATCTTGATGCTTTAAATTGGATTTATGGATAGATAAGACTGACGAGGAGCTGAAGAGGGCAAAGAAGAACTTGGATCCTCTCCAAACAGCTGAAAACATATAGAACTAACTGAATTCAAAGGCTAAGCACTGTAAACAATGGATTCAACCTTATTTCACTCATTCAATTTAGTTCAGAAGCATAGTGAAAGGATGGCAACATTAAACATGAAGAAACTTACAGTAAACAAAGGAGAAACATCATCAAGAACAGAACACCACAAGGATCCCAACAAGTGCCGCAAAACCCCCGATCTTTCCTTAGCCAAAATATGAAAAGTATGTACAATAGTATCAAAAGTATCCCAAGAGTCCAACCTCTCCAACCTCTGAAAATGATTGAGAAATTACAATATATAGATCACTCTAACACCTTTCCCCACCTCTAGGGGTCGAATTCCCTCTTCGGGGATCAGTTTCAACCAATTCTAATCATGGAACTACAATCTAGGCAGCTAACAACTTGCCTCTAAAAGAGTGGAAACTGATCCATTACATGATTTTTTACTCATTTGAGAGTGAATCTTCTAGAAGAGATAAAAACAAGCCAAAATTACATGCAAAACATGAATTTACATCATAAAAACCCAAAAATTCTATCCACAAGCAAAACTGGTCCATAATAGGCGAAATACTGAGCTGGCAGCTGAAAATTTAGGAAAAATTCTAGGTGGGTCGCTCCTGAACTGTGTGGGTCGCTCATGTTCCAGCCTGAATTTGAGGTACTTCCCGGCATCCAAATTGAGCTCATGATAGCTCGTTGGAAAGCCCTGGATGTCTGATTTCCAACCCAAGTGGAATTTCTGAATGTGGAGTTGATTTGACCCTCCAAAACCTCATTCTCCCAGAGGTACTCCCTGCTGGTGCAAAAGGTGGCAGCAAGGTGGTTTTCATGGTGTTTTTGAGCTTTTTGACCATCCAGATTTTGATGAAATGCTAAATTGACTTCAGAGGATGCATAATTAACCATGAAAAATCCAAAAATGTAAAAATTTCCTCCAGCAAGTGTCCCAAAAAAAAAGTGAGCGCATGAGCGCGCGACCCACGTAACTGAAAACCCTGTTTTTAGACCAAAAAATTTCAAAATGACAAAATTTTCTCCGAATTTTCTCAAATTCGGAGCGAAGACCCTCCATCATGTATCTTGCTCAGTAAATGAAGCCTCGGCCAAAATCCGGAGTGGATCAGGCCTTTTCCGCCATTTTAGTGCTCTCCTGGTGCATGCAGTTCCTGTGATGAAAACACTGTCACGGTTGTATGATGTGTTGTTGTCAGTCATGATGTGGCAATGTGTATGTTCAACCTGTTGAAAATGAGAAATGGGACCTTGGTGTCTTTGTCTCCATCATGATCCTGTGAATGTACCTACGCTGATGAAGAAGGCGAGACCCCTTCCACGCCATGTGGAGATAGTACTTGCGCTGCTGATGAAGTCAACGAGACCCCTTCCACCCCATGTGGAGATAGTACTCGTCGTGATGCTGCAAACAAAGCTCTGTGGCCTCTCTGATATGTTACCACTACTGGTGCACTGGTATGCTCCATCTCAGTGCATCAACCTCAACGATTGAGTCACTGTCCGACTCCTGCTCATACTCTGACTCTGTCTCTGTCATGGCCTGGAACAAGATATTGGCACTATGTATACTGATATAGATGCAATGAAAAGAGAGTTATGATGTGTGTTTCAACACCCAATAAATATCCCACCGTCAAAACACCATAAGGAAACAAACCATGATAAAATCTCAGTTTTAAATGGATTGGAAAAGGCACAATCTCTGTTTTAAATGGAAGTGAAATTTTGATAAAAGGGAGCGGGCAACTTTCAAAATATTGAACAAATCAAAGGAGATCATGGCATCATATAAATGTTTTTGTCCATGAGTAATAGCAACAAAAGTGTCAATGGGCATTTTGAAACAAAGTTATGAGAATGTTTTTACATTGGGCAGTGAGACATAATACAACCACAGTCACCATTGAACAAAGGTTTTAAAACATGGTATAATAATAACAATGGTCACAATGGCATAATGGACATGAGAACAATATGGTTTTGATATTATATGGAAGGCTGGACATATCACTGATATAAGATAAGCAACAAACTCATGCAACCACCCATATCATTTTAAAACCTTGAAAATGATATTGCCATGACTGTGGGGTTTAAATCCTCCATTTGAAATGTTTGAAACCACCAACGATGCCACCGGTGCATTTAAAAACATCAAGCAATTGCAAATAACCTGTTTGAAGGCCGATGAATCGATCCCAAGCAAGACTGGGCGCTCAAAATGAAGTTTCGAACCTCTGTATCTGCGTGGGTCGCGCAGCCTCTGCGTGGGTCGCTCGGGCCCCAGGTGGGTCGCTCGGGCCCCAGGTGGGTCGCGTTTCTCTTGCAGGAAGCTTTTGGAGGCCTTCCCGGTGTCCAAATCGGGCGTGTGATAGCTCGTTGGAAAGATATTGGAGTCTACTTTCCAACACAAGTGGAATTAGGCAATTTTGATTTCATTTACCCTGTCAAAAATCAAATCTCCCAACACTAGTCAAAATGATCAGAATGAGGCTTCCTCAAGGGAGAGTGCTGTTGCAGTCAACTTTTGAAGGTCTTCCTCAACTCCAAATTGAGCTCATGATAGCTCATTGGAAATTTTTTTCTGTCTATTTATCATTTAAATCATCAAGAAAGTCATTTGGCCAACCATGCTAGGAGAAATCTTGATTTTCCCAAGGTCACTTCAGAGGTGCATTCAATTCTCCTGAGGCAACGGTATTTTTGACATTTCTCAAAAAAAATGATACCTGTGTAAAAAGTGAAAGAGGTTTTTCTTCCGTGGGATGTTTTGGACAAAAACCTCTCTCAGTTTTCCAAAATTAATCTTTTATTGCTCTAAAACCTCTTTTTAGTGAAACCTACCCCGATGTGTGAAACAAGGAATTTTGTCGAAATGAAGCGAAATGAAGGGGATAGGGGGCTTCTAAATTCTTGGGGAAATTTTGGGAAGTAGGGAGGAATGTTAGGAAGCAGGGGGAAGTGGAATCACAGAGATTGAGTGAGGGGAAGGGGTCCAAAAGGGCAAAACACAGGCCTAGCCTAGAAAATTGCCAAGTTGTGGCTAGAAACTAGGGTTTGTGCAAAAATGAGGAATTTGGGGGATCTCAGTGATGGGAAGTGTTTAATTATGTGAATTAATGATAGGGGAAGGTGTATGAACATCAGGATACAAGTTTTTCGATGATTTGACCATCCAAGAGAAATTACCTCCAAAACCCTAGGAGAGGGAAATGGACCTTTCCTAGGCACAACTGAAGCATGAACAAGATGTAAAATGACTCAATGGAACTTGACATGATGATGACAACCCTCTGAATGATGGTACACTCAGCTGAATGGTGACATGGACTGACATTTGGACAACTTTTGAAGAAGTGAAAGCAAACCCTAGACCTAATGCCTAGTGACCAAATTTTGCTTGAAGACTCATTGTAATGACAAAATTTGACCTTGACACTTTAAAATCACTTTGTAAGAGCATGTTTGATCACTGGAGGAAGGCTGCAAAGGCTGACTCTAACATTGGCTCCAATGGGGATGGTAGCTCCTTGGAGGTGCCAAGAACGGCAGATCTTTGGGAGAGCAAACCAGTGCCTTCATCCATTGGGCGATGGAATCATTATTTGAACGGATAACACAAAACCTTTGACACATTTATTGAATGAAAAATTGACTGAAAACTGAATGAAACTTGACTGAAACTTGACTCAAACCGACTCGATGGCAAACTGAAATAACTTGAAAAAACTGACTCAACAGACCAAACACAAATGACTCATGACTGACTTAAAACAAGACTTTACAAAGCTTTTGGAAAAAAGGCAGCAGTCCATCAAGATTTGAAATCATGATGACAACCACCTGCATACTAATGAAATATGTACAATCATGTATAATTGGCTTTCCAATGTAACCAATCCAGCAGATGGCTACACCTTAAATTTCTGCTCTTACTCTCTTCAAGTAGGCAGAATGCTAAACCTGTAGGCAACTCAACACAATCACTGAAACCAAAGCTCATGAAAATAAACCAGGCAACATTTATCCTTTCTAATGCTTGCAAAAGAATGCTGAAGGGATCTTGAAAATCCTGAAGCACTGGCTTATCTAGAGATCCAACTGCAAAAATACTAGTATTCACCTCACTCTGATCTGAAAAGACATTTGATTTCTGAGGGATAGAGATGCACAAATCTGCCATCTGAGTGTTAGCTGTAGGTTCCTTGACCATGAGTAATTCTGGCATATACTCTTCAATTTCATGATCTAGGTCATTCTTAAACAAAAAACAATATTCAAGGTTATTAAACATGACAGCCTTATCATCTTTGTGAAGGAAAAAATTATCTGTTTGCTGATCTACACAACTGATTACAAGACAATCATCTTTTTCAAAAGAGGAAGAGGTTTCACCAACACTTTCCTGATTATGTGTGCACTGCAGATCTGCGTTAACTTGAGCTGGAACATGACCTTTCAATAGCTGATCTATCTCATCTTCAGACAGAGGAGATAATGCCCTTTGTTTTCTTCGGCTCAAAGAGTGATTGTCTTCATATGACAGGGCATTCAAACTATCATTTCTTACTGAGTTATTGAAAGGAGATTTACCACTTACTTGCACAAAGGTCGCATTTTGACTTTCATGAACTGACTGGATTGCTTCTTCATGAAGGCTGTGTTCTAATGATGGGCTGACAGTATGACTGAGAACATTTGGATCCATTACTGTGTCTTCTGCATCCCAGATGATTTCAACAGCAGAGTTCTCCTTGATGGGCTTCAACACAAGATATGCTTGGTCATCATGATCTGAATCTGAATCTGAAGTAGTTGTCTGGACATTATCACGATCTGCAATTAGAATTGGACTTACTTGCATGCTGCTGTCTTCTGTGGGCAGATCTGAAATGACATTCTCCCTTTCATCATTTTCAGCCATATGGCCATCAACCTGCTGCAAAGTCTCTTGAGCACCTTGATAGGTATCCTTTAGGTTCTCTTCATGTTGCTGAAATGGATTCTCATATAGAGCCTCCATGATTTCATCATTCATGAAATTATCATCTTCATAATATTTCTCCAGGCTTTCAATAAAAGAATAAGCATGTTTGCAACAGTCATGAACTAAATTTAATGATGGATAAGAAATTTGATATCTTTCAATGAACAGGGCATGAAAGTCCTTTAAACAGTAAATACAGGCCAGCGGAAAATTTTCATACCATGACTGAGCTTCACCTTCCAGAGTGGCTAGGAATATCTTCATCAAACAATCTTCAGGAAAAGCCACCTTCAACTTGCGAATATGCATGTGAAATCTAATCAGATGTAAAGCAGCATCTTTCTTACCATCATCGTTAAACGCAGGCAGATTCCTGGACCAATCTACCTTGGGCATCTTATTCGGAAAACCTGGAATGTGATCTCGGCTCATGGGAGCGTATCTTCTTGTGATTCGGTCCATCTTGAAAATCTCACAGCTACTGATCTCCCTGCAGTGAAGTCACCATGAAGCATCTATTTTTGGATTTGTTCAGTGAATGAAGTCACCAGGTGAATGATTTTAGCCTTGCGATGTCTGACCGTTGTTCACCATCAACGATCAGATCTGAACTTGATACATGTACTGGGGCAATTTACAAGTTAAATACTACGATTACAAGTTATACCGGAGATCGACTGAAGCATCGTTTATCTACTTCGCTGATGCATAGCAACAACGTTTCGAAGGCTACCTGGCGTGACTTCAGACTCCGTCTATAACAAGCAAACGTTTTGAGTTTCTCCTCAGTGGAGTTGCCACTATGTTAGCGCTCGAATCTACCTCAGGCTGAAATAAGGTAAAACTCAAGGCTACATCAAACCACGCTCAGCCTCGTAGCTAGCCCTACGAGGACAAAGAGGTTTCTCTGGCTTGACCCCGAGAAAATAAGCAGAGATTGGCGGATGGACTACGCTAAGGTAAACCGATTTCAGGCCATTTTGGATAGGGCAATGTACATTTAACCTTCTTAGCTTTCACGAAATGTGTTAAATTTTAGATCAGGATAAAATTTACTTTTGCAGTCCAAATGGGGCGAGGTAGGTGATGATCTTGATGTTTTAAATTGGATATATGGATAGATTAGACCGACGAGGAGCTGAAGAGGGCAAAGAAGAACTTGGATCCTCTCCAAACAGCTGAAAACATATAGAACTAACTGAATTCAAAGGCTAAGCACTGTAAACAATTGATTCAACCTTAATCACTCATTCAATTTAGTTCAGAAGCTAATGAAAGGATGGCATATATTAAACATGAAGAAACTTACAGTAAACAAAGAAGAAACACCATCAAGAACAAAACACCACAAGGATCCCAACAAGTGCCGCAAAACCCCTGATCTTTCCTTAGCCAAAATATGAAAAATATGTACAATGATATCAAAAGTATCCCAAGAGTCCAACCTCTCCAACCTCCGAAAATGATTGAGAAATTACAATATATAGATCACTCTAACACCTTTCCCCACCTCTAGGAGTCGAATTCCCTCTTCAGGGATCAGTTTCAACCAATTCTAATCATGGAACTACAATCTAGGCAGCTAACCACTTGCCTCTAAAAGAGTGGAAACTGATCCATTACATGATTTTTTACTCATTTGAGAGTGAATCTTCTAGAAGAGATAAAACAAGCCAAAGTTACATATCAAACATGAATTTACATCATAAAAACCCAAGAATTCTATCCATAAGCAAAACTGGTCCATAATAGGCGAAATACTGAGCTGGCAGCTGAAAATTCAGAAAAATCTCTAGGTGGGTCGCTCCTGAACTGCGTGGGTCGCTCATGTTCCAGGCTGATTTTGAGGTAGCTCCTGACATCCAAATTGAGCTCATGATAGCTCGTTGGAAAGCCCTGGATGTCTACTTTCCAACCCAAGTGGAATTTCTGAATTTGGAGTTGATTTGACCCTCCACAACCTCATTCTCCCAGAGGTACTTCCTGCTGGTGCAAAAGGTGGCAGCAAGGTGGTTTTCATGGTGTTTTTGAGCTGTTTGACCATCCAGATTTTGTTGAAATGCTAAGCTGACTTCAGAGGATGCATAATTAACCATGAAAAATCCAAAAATGTAAAAATCTCCTCCAGCAAGTGTCTCAAAAAAATGCTAGAGCGCATAGCCAAGCACAATTCCACGCATACAAAACTCCGTTTTTCTTTTTTAGACCAAAAATTTGAAAATGACAAAATTTTCTCCGAATTTGCCCAAATTCGGAGCGGAGGTCCTCCGTCATGTGTCCTGCCCATTCAATGAAGCCTCGGCCAAAATCCGGAGTGGATCAGGCCTTTTCCGCCATTTTAGTGCTCTCCTGGTGCATGCAACTTCTGTGGTGAAAACACTGTCTCAGTTGTATGATGTGTTGTTGTCAGTCATGATGTAGCAATGTGTATGTTCAACCTGTTGAAAATGAAAAATGGGACCTTGGTCTCTTTGTCTCCATCATTATCCTGTGAATGTACCTGCGCTGATGAAGAAGGCGAGACCCCTTCCACGCCATGTGGAGATAGTACTCGCGTTGCTGATGAAGTCAACGAGACCCCTTCCACCCCGGGTGAAGATAGTACCCGTCGTGATGTTGAAACAAAGCTCTGTGGCTTCTCTGATATGTTACCACTACTGGTGCACTGGTATGCTCCATCTCAGTGCATCAACCTCAACGATTGAGTCACTGTCCGACTCCTGCTCAGACTCTGACTCTGTCTCTGTCATGGCCTGGAACAAGATATTGGCACTATGTATACTGATATAGATGCAGTGAAAAGAGAGTTATGATGTGTGTTTCAACACCCAATAAATATCCCACCGTCAAAACACCATAAGGAAACAAACCATGATAAAATCTCTGTTTTAAATGGAAGTGAAATTTTGATCAAAGGGAGCGGGCAACTTTCAAAATATTGAACAAATCTTATCAAAGGAGATCATGGCATCATATAAATGTTTTTGTCCATGAGTAATAGCAACAAAAGTGTCAATGGGCAGTTTGAAACAAAGTCATGAGAATGTTTTTACATTGGGCAGTGAGACATAATACAACCACAATCACCATTGAACAAAGGTTTTAAAACATGGTATAATAATAACAATGGTCACAATGGCATAATAGGCATGAGAACAATATGGTTTTGATATTATATGGAAGGCTGGACCTATCACTGATATAAGATAAGCAACAAACTCATGCAACCACCCATATCATTTTAAAACCCTGAAAACGATATTGCCATGACTGTGGGGTTTAAATCCTCCATTTGAAATGTTTGAAACCACCAACGATGCCACCGGTGCATTTAAAAACATCAAGCAATTGCAAATAACCTGTTTGAAAGCCGATGAATCGATCCCAAGCAAGACTGGGCGCTCAAAATGAAGTTTCGAACCTCTGTATCTGCGTGGGTCGCTCAGGCCCCAGGTGGGTCGCGTTTCTCTTGAAGGAAGCTTTTGGAGGCCTTCCCGGTGTCCAAATCGGGCGTGTGATAGCGCGTTGGAAAGATATTGGAGTCTACTTTCCAAAAAAAGTGGAATTATGCAATTTGGATTCCATTTACACTGTAAAAAAGTAAATCTCCCAACACTAGTCAAAATGAGCAGAATGAGGCTGCCTCAAGGCAGAGTGCTGTTGCAGTCAACTTTTGAAGGTCTTCCTCAACTCCAAATTGAGTTCATGATAGCTCATTGGAAAGGTATTTCTGTCTAGTTATCATTTGACTCATCAAGAAAGTCATTTGGCCAAACATGCTAGGAGAAATCGTGATTTTCCCAAGGTCACTTCAGAGGTGCATTCAATTCTCCTAAGGCAACGATATTTTTGACATTTCTCTAAAACCATGATACCTGTGTAAAACGTGAATGAGGTTTTTCTTCCTTGGCATGTTATGGACAAAAACCTTTCTCAGTTTTCCCAAATTCATCTTTTATTGCTCTGAAACATCTTTTGAGTGAAACTTATCCCGATGTGTGGAACAAGGGATTTTGTCGAAATGAAGCGAAATGAAGGGGATAGGGGGCTTCTAAATTCTTGGGGAAATTTTTGGAAGTAGGGAGGAATGTTAGGAAGTAGGGGGAAGTGGAATCACAGAGATTGAGTGAGGGGAAGGGGTCCAAAAGGGCAAAACACAGGCCTAGCCTAGGAAATTGCCAAGTTTTGGCTAGAAACTAGGGTTTGTGCAAAAATGAGAAATTTGGGGGATCTCAGTGATGGGAAGTGTTTAATTAGGTGAATTAATGATAGGGGAAGGTGTATGAACATCAGGATACAATTTTTTCGATGATTTGACCATCCAAGAGAAATTACCTCCAAAACCGTAGGAGAGGGAAATGGACCTTACCAAGGCACAACTGAAGCATGAACAAGCTGTGAAATGACTCAATGGAACTTGACATGATGATGAAAACCCTATGAATGATGGTACACTCAGCTGAATGGTGACATGGACTGACATTTGGACAACTTTGGAAGAAGTGAAAGCAAACCCTAGACCTAATGCCTAGTGACCAAATTTTGCTTGAAGACTCATTGTAATGACAAAATTTGACCTTGACACTTTAAAATCACTTTGAAAGAGCATGTTTGATCACTGGAGGAAGGCTGCAAATACTGACTCTACAACAGGAGCAAAATGTTATGAATTCATCTCTCACAAACTTCAAGGAAATTCTGTAACATAGTATGGGTCTTAAAAGAGAGTTCATAGCACCTCGTAACCCGACAGAGAATGGTTGTTTGCTATTTGCTGGAAGAAACAGAACACGTGGGTGTCATGAAGGCATGCTGTCAGACTGGGCCTTCCCATACACTTGTGGGCTGGTGTATGCAGATACTGCATGATATGTGTAGAACCGTTGTCCTCACGGGATACTTGAATGAGTACACCGAGGAGGTGTTTTCTGTAAGAAGCCCGATATTTCCCATTTGAGGATTGTTGGTTCACCTGTTTACATTCAGGTGACTAAGGATGCCAGGAAGAAGCTAGAGCCGACTGCAGAGGTTGGGATATTTTTGGGGTACACTGATACACCCCACAACTATTGTGTGTATTTGCTAGACAGTCGCAATATTGTTGTGTGACGAGATATCAAATTTCATGAGGAGAAAGCCATGAAGTGTTCGCTTGAGATGGAGCCACACTTGCATGCAGATGAGGAGCTGTTAGTTCCTAAGGATGAGCTTCAGGATGTGGATCAGCCACAAGATGAAGTTCATGGAGAGAAACAAACCACTCATGCAGCGCCAACCATCAGAGGGTGGAAGTGCACTACATAAGCTGAGCGACTGGCTTAGGATGTAGAGAGGATTGTAGGAGCACCTACACTACAGCGCAGATAGAGACAGTCACCTGATCTGTACACTAGATACATGGCTCTTATGAGCAAGTGTATCGTGATAGAGCCATCCTCTTTCGAGGAAGCTGTGGAGGATCCTACATGGGTAGATGCCATGGTGGAAGAGTATGATTCGATTGTCAGAAAAAATGCATGGAGATTGTCCCAAGGCCGGAAGGGAAATCAGTGGTGGGTTTGAGATGGATCTACAAAGTGAAGCAAGAAACTGACGGGAGTGTGGAGAGGTACAAGGCAAGATTTGTTGCCCGAGGCTTCTCATAGATTGAGGGGATCGATTATGAGGAGACCTTTGCACTTGTCGTAAGGTATTCTTCCATATAGATGATTATTGATCTCTCAGCATAGTTGGGGTGACACATTCATCAGATGGACATGAAGACTGCGTTCCTCAACTGAGTGATTGAGGAGGAGGTGTACATAGAGCAGCTCGAAGGTTTCAATATCTTTAGCAGCGATTCACATGTGTTCAAGCTCAAGAGAGCGCTGTATGGGTTGAAACAAGCACCTCGTGTTTGGTACACATGGATAGACAGTTATTTTACCAGACTTGGATTCTCCAAGAGTGAGGTAGATCTGAACCTGTACCAGATTATGGTTGAGGGTAAGTTGCTTATCATTGTACTTTATGTGGATGATTTGATTTTAATGGGTGATGAACTATTGATATTCTCATGCAAGGCTGATCTTGAAAAGGAGTTTGAGATGAAGAACTTGGGCCTCCTTCATTATTTCCTGGGATTGGAAATTTGGCAGCGCAGTGATGGACTGTTTGTGTCTCAAGGCAAGTATGCCCAGGAGATACTGGAGAAGTTCAACATGCATGGCTGCAAGCCTATCAACATTCCTCTTCTTGGTGGTTGGAGGAAAGAGGATGCTACATCGACAAAGGTAGTGGATGCCATTGTTTATCGATAGTTGGTGGGTTCGCTTATGTATCTGGTCAATACACGACCCGACATATGCTATGCTATTAACCACCTTTCACAAGCTATGGTTAAGCCTACCAAGATCTACTGGAAGGCAGGAAAGCATGTATTGAGATATCTTAGAGGCACATCGGGATATGGATTATGGTACAGACAGTCAAATGAGGTGAAGCTGTGTGGCTTCACAGATGCAGATTGGGCAGGGAGCCCAACGGAGAGAAAGAGCACATCTGGAGGGATTTTCAGTATCAGATCAACAACAGTTTGTTGGTACAGTAGGAAGCATATATCCATGGCACTCAGTTTAGCAGAGGCTGAGTATATGGCAGCGATTTTGGCTGCATGCAAGGCTATATGGACGAGGAAGATCCTAGTCAGGTTGTTCGGTTCACACTTAGATCCTACTGTGATAATTAGAGTTGCATCAAAATCTCAGTTAATCCAATATTTCATGATAGATATAAACACATTGACATTCGGTATCATCACATCAGAGATTGTGTGCAGCGGAAGATCATGTTACTTTCATACATTCCCATGGAGGATCAGGATGCTGATATCTTGACAAAGGCACTCACCAGGAGCAAATCCGAATACCACAGAGACAGGATAGGGGTGGAAGCTAATTCTATCTTGTTGAGAGGGAGTGTTGAGATTGCAACAAGATGATGAGCTTAGTGGAAAGAAGTCACCTTCACTAAGTGGGCTCGCAGGCTATTTTTGGCGCACCGTCTATTTTTAGACTATGTCTATTTTTAGACACGTCGATCATGTTTTATGAGTTGCAAGATTCTATTTGTGGATGGTTGGTCAAGTTAGGAAAAATAGATGGATTTATATCTTTAGACATATTGGGTGGAATCTATTTTTATATTTCCAGTCTAAAAATAGATATGTCGAATATGATTAGCTCTTAATAATATTTGGACTATAAACATTATCTTATTCTCTTGGAGCACTTTAGTTAAGTGCACAGATGTGGCACAAGAGCTAACAGAAGGAATTACGCTATTCCTGAGGGTTAAGTGGAGCTATTGCATGGATACTTCAGTTATAACTCATGTGACAGAGTTTGGTGGAGTTGATTGAGGAAGTTAGTGGAGTTGTATTCAGTTTAACTCAGTTAAACATAGTTGAGCTAGTTGTATCTAGTCTAACTGATTGATACACTAGTGAGAGTGGTGTGAATTAATTATTAATTAATTCAATAATTATTAACTCATTAATCAACTAAAGAATACATCAGTTAACTACAATGCATGGGTAGTTTCAGTGGAGACCAGTGAAGAGGTAGGTGAAAGAGCAGTGTGATGAACAGTTGTGACTATACTGTTGCATGATTTGCAACAACCAGTGATTGGAGATGCCAATGAGGATTATGTGAGCAAGGCTGAACCAATTCAAGTTCATTCAGAGCTATTCTTCAACAGTGATTGCGCAGTAGAGGCAGGCTATCAAGTGGCAGAGATTGGAGCATGTGATTTGCTAGATCAGGCTTGATTAGTGTGTAGTAATTGGAGATTGTACTGAGATCTTGTGAGGAGATTTGTCTAATTATTGTTACATGATCTCTATGACATATAATATACAAATAGTTGGGGGGGTTTCAGCTTTAAGCTTTTCCATAAAATACTGTGTTCATATGTGTGATTGTTTATGGTTTTAATGTGCGCATGCAATTGTTTTTATTTCCGCAATTAATGATCAATGGTGGAATAGATTTTGTATTGTGCATGAAGTTAAAATAGTGTGTGATCGGGAGAATCTTCGTGAATAATATATCAGTTATTCAAATTTCTACACGGTGCGTATAAACACATAAACGCATCGGTCGACAGTTACTGACACACATCAGTTTTCATTTTTTTTTTTTTTAGAAACATCGACCTGTGACAGTCTAGTTATTGTTATTGTTTTAAATTAATTATTCATCAAAAGTTGACACATCTTATAAAAATATTCATATTAATTACATTTTTATTAATGCATTTGAGTGTGTTGTTTGGATTAATGTGCTATATCATATCAAAATTATTGTTTTTTGTTTAAATTCATTATTCATCAAAGGTTGACACATATATATCTTATAACAATATTCATATGAACTAAATTTTTATTAGTACATTTGAGAATGACAATGGATAATGCAATAGAATAAATTAGAACACACACACACACATATATATATATATATATATATATATATCATACAAAATGGGACAATTATTCGTATCCCTTTTTCTTTCAATTGGGACACTATGTCCATTACATTAAACAAAATGTCTAATTTCATAGACATATTTCAAAAAATTAAACGCCTTGCTTTGATATCCAAACATAGTGATCATTATTCTTCTCTTGAACTATTGTCACTACTAAAACTACTTCCATGACTTGGGTTATTTTTAGGAATGTTTTGTTCAAAGCGTTGATTGTTTTATTCTTCATCACCTCCCATCTACAAACATAAAACTAAGCTGAAATGAGTGTATATACATTAGTGAGAATAATGAAAATTGCAATATTAAATAATATACATCAATGTAAATCAAAAATAAAAATGACGTACCATAGCAAAAATTGACTCATAAACTATACACATCCTTTCAAAACCATGTACCATGCCGTCTTTCAAAATTTCATCTGTTGGCGCAGTTCCATACTTTGTTTCCTATAATTTTTATACCCCATAACAAATCATATATTTAATATAAAATATTTTTTTTTCTATTAATTATAGACGGAGCTAAGTAAAACAAGATCAATAGATGCTTACGAATTCCACAACTAAATTACGATATGCCAACATATACTCACAACCCATATTTAACCCAATTTCAATCAATTCGTTTGATGGTTATTTTTTGTATGTCAACACCTATTTCAAGACATTCAATGATCATTTTTGTAAGAAAAACTTAAAAAATACAAAAAATAAATCTAGTTAAGTTGTTATAAGAAAGTAACACTTACTCACAAACTTAGAGATCAACCCCTTTCTTCCTTGTCATCCTATTTTATGTGTTGAATGGGTTCCATTTTCTAGAAACTCTTCCTGTATTTTAGATAAAATTTGGTTCTTGGCATAATTGGATTGATTTTTGTATTGTAAGTGGAAAGAACGTATATACATTTGTTCCACTAGATCCCTCAAAACTTTGTAAAATCCCCCCCCCCTTTCGTTAACCTCCAACAACACTCCAGATGAGTTAAGCAGCAATTCATTTTCATTTGCATGTTCTATTTTTTTTCTTTCCTTAGAACAACATTCCTTTTCTAAGTTGTTGGTCCTTGTAGAACATTAAACATATATGAATTAGTAGATTTTTTGACACATGTTATCTAATAATTTTAAGTATATTATTAATGATAATTAAAAAAAGAAACTCATATTAGATTGATGGTATTTTTTCATTCACCTAATTCATCCTTTTGCAATTTTTCCATTAAAATTTTATGTTCTTCTGGTCCTAGATAAAAAATAATCATATCGAGCTTTTTCATTTTGTGGCTCTGCATGATATGTAGTAAACAATACATATTATTTAAACTTACATATAGTTCAAAAATAATATTTTTTATAAAGAATTTACAAAGAACTTTCTTTTTTTCTTTTCTTGATGTGTTAACAGTATTTTTGTTACCTGATCTCTTGTCAGTCATTTATTTATCAATCTGAAACCTGTACAATATCATTCATTAATATATTTATAAATAAATTCTCAACTTTTCAGGTAGAAAATAATCTCAAGTCAGCAGTGTGCCTTTCATGTGGTATGCACCACAGCCGGTGTGTGGGGATATTAAAAATGCACCGCAAAATAGTATAATAGACTGTAAAGTGCATTGGGTATTATAAATGCACTGAAAAAATAGTGTGATAGACCGTACGATGCGTGGGGTATTATAAAATCACAGCAAAAATGGTGTAATACACCGTACGGTGGTATCCTCGTTAGATGGAGCACTAGTGCTCTATTTCAGATAAGGTGCACGGATTTAGAAAAAAATGTTTTCATTTTCTTACTACATAGTACTTGTGTGGTGTGCTATATAATACAGTGTACTGGTGCGGTAGCGTAAGCAGGTCACACCGATAAAGAAAATTTCATTTTTTCAAAAAATTCACGCAATGGCTGAATGGATTGGGATCCTAGTATTCAAGTTGTCCCGTGGGTTGGACATCAATATAAAATGAAAAACCCTCATTCTGAAATCACAAAAATATGGAGAAGAAAGGGAAAAAACAAAAAATTGAAGGGTTTAGGGTAAAAATGGATAAAACTACATAAAAAGTAAAAAAAAACGCAACAAAAAGTAAAAAAGATAATCAAATTTAATCACGAGATGGTTTGAAAATTTATGATATGGGGTTTGAATCACCAAAGGTTTGGTTTCCAATTGTCTGAATACTTTTGTTCGAACATATTTTGCTACTCCACAGTGCCCTCATGCTCTCTTGCTCTAGATCTATCTCCTGCAAATATCTGGCTAGAAATTTTAGCAAAAATAGTGAAATAATGAAAGGTGTTTAGTATTGAAATAACTGTTTTATGAAATTAGATTTTCGAAAATATTTTGCTGCCCATTTTTCAAATTGCCGCTTTTTTTTCACTTAAAGAAAATAGAGTTGTGTTTTTTTATTTCCATTTATTCATTACCGGTGTGGAAGAGTTGTGAAGCACCGATGCGTCTTAGTAATATGATGCACCAGTGCGTGTTATGATGATAAGTGCACCAGACTGTATAAAGTTCTTTTCTTTTGTATGTAGTATCCTAATAAAATAATGATAATTCTAAAGTACATGAATTTATTTTCATTATTTTCTAATATTATGTTACAAAAATTCATATTATTCTAGATTTGTTATTTTACAATTATTTGCAAATTTGCAAATTTTAATATTTTAATAAAATAATTTCATATTAATACAATTACAATTACAATTACAATTACAAATACAATTAGAGTTACAATTACAATTTTACATTAATTTCACATACATGAATTATGATTAGAATTAGAATTAGAATTTTAATTTTACATAGAATTACATTTAGAATTACACTTACAATTTTACAAATATTTCACATACAATTCAATTAAAATTACAATTATAAATACAATTACAATTTTAAAATTTTACAGACAATTACATTTACAATTTTAAATAGAATTACATTTACAATTACAATTACAATTTTACAAATATTTTACATACAATTCAATTAAAATTACAATTACAAATACAATTACAATTTTAGAATTTTACATACAATTAGAATTACAATTAAAATTTTACAATTTTTCATATATACAATTAAAATCGTTTCACAATAAATTAAATATTACAATTACAATTAAAATTTTATATTAATAAATATTTTACATACAATTACAACTAAAATTACAATTAGTACAAATACCAATACAATTTTACAATTTTACATACAATTAAAATTTCAATTTCAATTGCAATCACGACATAATATGTAATCAATATCATGGTCATTTAATATTAAATTAATCAATAAACATCATCACAATCATGATAACCATCATACAAACATCATATTCGACTAAAAATCACATTCAAACAACAAATTAACATTATATATTAACATCATCATGACAAAAACATCAAATATACATCTAATGTCAAATAACTCATGCTATCACATATACACATCTATTTGCAAGCTAAAAATTAAATGAACATATCTAACACGACCTAACAATATTCGCCACATCATGATGATCACCAACATGTAAATTAAGTACAACTGCAACATGAACATAAAATACATGGACCATATATATATATATATATATATATATATATATATATATATATAACTGAATAATTTTAAAAATATACAACTGTAATGTAAATATCATGGATCAGCTGGTGGTACTATAACAACATCAATAGCAGTACAAGTGGAGGCCTTCTTAGTAAACGGTGCAGCCTCGATGGTCGATGGTCGAGCCTGCTCATGATCATGATCACTAGTACTAATGGATGCATCGAAAACTGGTGGTAGTACAACATCAATATAAGCAGTAGTAGTGGAGGCCTTCTCAGTCAATAGTGCAACCTTGATGGTCGGTGGTCTAGATGCTTGCTCATGATCATGACTAGTACTGATGGATGCTGTAGCAGGCTGCTGATTGGATGTGGCCGATGGTCTAGCCTCATCTCCATTATGACTGCTTCTAGATTTTGTTACTGGAGCCTCATGGCACGAGGTGAACGATCATGAGATGCATGTGAGTAGTTTCTCATGGACTGTCCATCACATGCCGAGTCTCGACTAGTCCTATAGATACAGATAGTCCTCCTCATTCACGTAACAACTATCGTAGCTCCTACGACATGCCACATCAGGCTGTACATGTCATGCGACATGCCTCTCCACATCCGTAACAACCTATCATCGGCCTGTATACCTCTGTAATGAACGAGCCTGATGCCCGCATCAACAATCAATGCATACAGTTGGTTGCCCAACTCCATCCTATATTTAGTCTCAGGTCAACCGTGCCTAGCAAAAGGCGGTACAGGTGCACGATGAGCAGGAGCATGTCTCTCCATTACACTGGCCTCATCCTGATCATGATCATCCTCGGCATCGGCCATGACCTGATCATCATCAAGATCCACACCCGGATCATGTGGTGGATCCGACATGTCATCGCCATCAAAAGAGCTAATGTCTAAAAAATATATACAAGTACACAATAATAATTAGACAATTTCATTATAAAATTTAATAAAAAAAAGTTAAGGAACATGTTAGAATAAATATAAATAAAAAAGTAATAATACCTCTATCACATGGTGTCTCATCATCTGTGAAGAGGATGTTGGGATGCCCTCGCTAATATAATCCAGCATAAGGACATGGGACCATAATGAATGGATGCACTCGGTCAATAGTGGCTAGTAAGTCTAGTGCATCATGTGATATCCTGGATGGAAACATATTTTCTCCCCTCTTGGGCATCATCTACCCCCACATGTGCATCTGGGCCTCAAACATCGACCTACGAGGCTATCGAACAAAACTAGGTCTCATCTCTGGAAACCTCTCAAAAGATAAACAAAAAAGCTCTAAAGGAAAAGGGAATTTGACCCTCCCTTGTGCATGAGCACGACATCTATCTAAGGCCATAAGAAACTTCCAAAAGAATATGGCAGACCACCTAACAATTCATGGCTGTTGTACTAAAGAATCAACATAATATAAAAGCAAGCAACTAATTCATTGCCCGTCACTGGTGTTGTGTGAAATGGTCGAAATGATAAGTGACATGAACTACACGTCCTATCTACCAAATGCACCTATACGTAACTGACCTCCAGGCACCTAAAACTCTGAAGGAGATAGTACATGTGCTCCAATGTATCTCTCGGAGTAGACTAAATAAGTCCCTACTACACAACGAGCTGGCACATTTAGGAATGAGGGAAAATCCACCCCTCTCCTTGATAGTACTATAATAAAATAAATATCCTCCTCAGTGGGTGTGTACCACTGGTCAGGACCAACCCAGAAAGCATGTCGGTGGGCATTCCACCTGCGAATAAGATATCTCAAAAACACATTATGGGCCTTTAGGGAAGTAGGCTCCTCATAGAACTTGAGGAGGCCTACCTGCATAAAGATCCCCTGTGTATCTTCTGTAATAGGGCGAGGGTATGCATCGCTCTCGCTCTCTCAAGCCTCCCATTGGTGTATCATGTCATACTGTTTAGCCTTTTGTTGCTGTTGTTCCTCCTCTTCTCTCTGAATCATTGACATATTAAATCATTTTTTTAAATTAAAATAGACATGTATTTAGGAATATACATGTATATATATATATTTTTTAAAACAAACACACCAATCGGTGTGCCATAAAAAAGTCACACATCGGTGGTAGTGCAGCTTAAGTTTGTAGCGCACTGGTACTAGTGCCCCTTATGAAATACAATGCACCAGCCTCGGTGCAGTTGTCTATTTTTCAAGCACCGCTTACTATATCTAAGTTCATAATAGCGGCACGTTGGCTGAAATATATGCCCTATAGTGTATAGGCATGTTAGTGCACCAACTTCATGACAATTACATAGTCGATGGTACGGTCTTTTACCCAGTTGCACCGTTGACCCTCTCGGAATGCATAATGCAGTGCATTGAGATACACCAGGGCAGATAATTCCATCAACGCACCGCACTGGGATTCCCATGGTCAACGGTGTGCCTGGCTAAATGATCGCACCACATTTTATTTTATTTGATTTAAAATTATGCAGGGCACCTTTCGAAACCGCCCCAGAAATGGTGCGGATACCATTAGCTCCGATGGTGGTGCAGACTGAAAATTTTACAGGTAGCACCGCTATCCAATGCAAGCCGAACAACTCAAGTGCACCGCATGAAAATTTTTTCTTTTTTCTTTTTCAATGGTTATTTTTAAGGTTATTTCAAATTCTAATCCACAAAAAGGTTTAATTATTGAAAAACTAGAAAAATACCTGTACATTTCGCCATCAAGGAGGAATATTGGCCGTAAAATTTGCAAAAGAAATTTTGACCACCATTTTTCAACATGCAAGTTGGAGATTGGTGGCCAATGCAGAGTAGTAGTGCGTACAATGGGTGCAATGAGAGCAACGATGTCAGGGCAGCTCAGAGAAAAGGAAATGGCACTGGTGCTTGAGAGCTCTAGAGCACTGAGGAAAGTGAAAAATGCAGTTTTTTAGCCTTAATGTTTTTTTATTTAACTCTGTTTCGATGCGCGGGGTTTTATAGGTGCACTAGTATGCCTACTTAAAATTGCACTAGGCCATGTCAAAATTGGTGTGTTGCTAATAATACACTAGGGCAGTTCCCTGACACTACATCAGGATGTTTCAATTTTGGCATGATGTTTTGATGATGCACAGGGGAAGAATATGCATAATGCACCAGTGTGGAATAGTCTTAAAGAAATGGTTTTTTCACGTTAATTTTTTTTTATTTAATGATGTTCTGGTGCATGAGTTTTATAGGTGCATTGGTACTCTTCGATAAGAACGCACTAGCACGTTTCTGTTTTGGCACGGTGTTTTATGATGAACCAGCACAGAAGAGTACTGAAGCACCGTTGCACTACCGTAATAGGATTCCCCAGGCGAGTGTGTACATCACGCACAATGTACAGTGTGCTAATGTTTTGTGTGCACTGGTGCATTCTATTGTAGAGTGTGCACTAGTAATTGAGAGCTCAGGAACACTTGAAAATGAAAAATCGAGGATTTTTTCCGTAATTTTTTTTTTAATTTAACCCTTTACCAGTATGTGTGGTTTATAAGCGCACCAGTTCTTTTTCTTACTAACGCACCAGTCGGTTTGTGTTTTGGCATGTTGCCTTATGATGCACCGGTGCGGGTTTTTTCTACCACACCGGGTGGTTTCGATTTTGGCGCGGTGTTTTGTAATGCACCGACGTGAAAGAGTTGAGACGCACCGGTGCTACAAAATAATACATGTGGGTGTGTATGTATTGCATGGTGTCTAGTGTGCCAATTTTTTTGTGCTCACCATTGCTTCTGGTGTTGCAAAGCACTAGGGAAATGTTTAATGATAAGATCACTGCGTGGAAAACATCTGCAAAACCCTTCGCCTGTCAACCTCCTCTAGTAACCTCCACTAGAAATAGATGTATGGTGTATTTTTCTGTGGGGTTCCTCAAAAAAATTCTCTTGAGAGTATTTTCCTTGTAGTGGTTTTAACACTGTGGAGGATTGTGAAATTAATATGTAGAACATGTGTAACCAACAAAGATAATTTTTGCATTAAAGGAGCTTTTTTCCAAGATTTTGTAATTAAATCAAGATTTTTGTTGAGTTGTGAATGGCATAAAGTTGTAATATTTCAATATTGAAACATTTTAAGATCGTGAAGTAATCACAGGAGGAAAACCAATATATTTTCTCGAAGGCATAAACCATGATTTTCCCTAAAATTCCAGAGAAAGCATGAAGAATGAAGACGAACGGTGGAGATCAGATCACAGAATTGAACTGAGAGATATGGATGGTTAGGATCAAATCAAACAGATGAAGCGAGAATTGACGGTCAAGGTCATATCACAAAGATAAGTTTGGAGATAAATTGAGGAGCCATGTGTCAGCTAGAGATCTCATCGCATATCGCATTTAGTGGAAGTTGTTTCGATATTGCAATAAGGAGTTTGTTATTGTGATGAGGGTTAAATCTATGATTTTCGATATACCCTAGAAAGTAAGATAAAGTGATAAGTTTGTGATCTAAGATATGGTGAGTTTTTTGATGCATGATAAAGTGGTAAAATTAAGTTTAAGCATTTAATGTTAAAAGCACACATATGAAGGTTTAATTTGGGTTTTGACCCGATATCCCAAAAATCCTATTATTGATGATTATCCCATGTGATAGGGATTATTTTATTTTAACTTCAAATATTGAGATATAAGGTTGGATTGAAGGGAGCTAATGCGTAATAAATTTTATGATGATTTCAGCGTGTAAATGGGTTTATAAAGGGTCTTAGAGATATTATGAACCTATCTTAATGTGAAAAATTCCAATTGTATACTCTTTTTAGATTTTGATCCTGGGGTAAGAAAAGACCTAGCCATCAACCCTGCATCATTTAGTATCAGAGAAGGAGATTATGCATGCAATAGAATTAAGGAACAATAGATTGCAGTTGCAGTGAGGTAACAGAGCAGGTGGAAGTAGTTGTATGTTGAAAGAGATTGTGTTGAATTGATGCATGAAGAAATAGTGATGAAGATGTCCATGAAATACTATGAGGAATTTTTAGATCTGTAGAATCTGAGTCAAAAAGAAGGTGACCCATTCAAATGTTGAAGAAGGGAGAGACAATATTGTGACTAGATCTTGCAGATATATTTTTGTGATAACTCTAGTTTTAAGGATTGTGTTTGTAGATTTTAGGTTGCAGTTGAAGGAGGAATATCTCATCCATATAAAAATAAGAGGATTTATAAGAAGAAGAACTAGTTGATTTATTAAAGATGGAGTGAATGAAAGACTCTAAAGGAAAGTTGCAAAGAACTTAAATGTTCCAGCTGGAGGTTGAAAAAAGAGGACAAGAGTGTTCTCAAAATGAAGTGAAATTAGAGAAGCCAAGGAGCAAAGGATTTTCTCAATAGATGTTCCAGAGATAGAGAACTAGTGTTAGCAAAAGACTGAGCTCAAAGGAGAGAAGGCTTGGTGAGGTACTTGCAGGAGATATGGAGACTTACTAAGAAAGAGAGGCTTAGTGAAGTTCACAAGTGAACAGAGGAAGTTCACAAAGGAGGAGAAGTCAGTGATCATTGAAATTCATTACAAAGTTTCAAAGGAAAGCCACAACAAAAGGAAATATTCCATGAAAAAGGCACATATATGATGTGTCAAGAAGAGTTTGACAGAGAGAAATATCAAGTAAATTTATGTCTTGAGTTATTGATGGAAATGTTACAAATGAATAAGGTAGACCAAAGGTATGGCTGGACTATGGAAAGGAAATTCAAATGGCATAGGTTTTAAGTGAAGTGGGAGCACTAATTGAATGCTCAATTGAAGGAAGAGTTACTCATAATAAGTGATTATGTGGAGAAAGTTTTGGTATGTAAACTAGAACATGGCCCATTAATCTCTGAAATTAATGAAGAGACAGAGGATCTGAATCACATGAAGGATTCAGAGCAACAATAAAACCTAATGGATAAAGCATCAAGTCAGACTGCAAGGTAATTTTTTTTTAAACTGATAATTTGTGCATGATTGAAGATATTGAAGAATATGGGGCAAGGATAGCTAATGAAGAGCGCTTACAAAAGAAAGTAAAGAAAAATATGTTGAAAAATGTGGTGAGGTAGATTTGTCTCAGGACGAGGAGAAGATAGTCATATAACTGAAGATAAAAGCAGCAAATTCACCTAATCTTGTAATGCAGGAGAATGGGAAGATATTAAACACAACTGTAGTGAACTATGAAGATATTGGACAACTATTGAAGAATGAAGCCAAAGAAGAACAACTACTAGATATTGCTATAGAATATTTTGTAGATGGTAAAGAGTTATTGAAGGCTATTAATCTTGAAGGTAGCTAGAGTAAATAAGGACTGCTGACAATTGTTCCAGATGGTGGAGGTAGTGAATATTTTGTAGATATTTTGGGAGAAATTCCAAGTGAGATGGTAGATTTGTGGCACGAGTTAAGTCTTTTGGAGAAGAGGCTATAAAACCAAAGAATAAGTGTTAAAACTGTAAAATAAGAGATGAATGAGAATCAAGAATTTGTCATGGATGACTAATATAGAAAGGAAGTTACCAAAAATGTTGGCATACAGAGAAAACAGGGTGAAACATCTATGCTTAATGAATTGGTTGATTATAGAGTACTAAATAGTAGAGAAGAAAATGTTGATGAGTATGCAGTCATGAAGGCGATAGGAAACTTATTTCTCAAAATTAAATCTGAAGATATGAAGCAGTAAATGGAAATTGCAGAGGAAGAAGTTCATTATTGTGAATTAGAGCAGGGAGAAATCCTTGGAATAGATGATATCGAGAAGAGAATAGCTGACAGTCTTGTGAACTATTTGTAGAATTTAAATCAACATAGTGATGTGCTAACAAAAGGGTTAGAGGAAAACTCAGAGCAACATATTGAGATGTTTCTAGAGAGGGAAAAAGAAATGAGGCCTTATATTTTTAATTCTGATAATGGGTTTATGATTGCAGGTTTTGATGAAGATACTATTGAAAATATAGAAAAAATAGTTGGCACTAGAGAACAGTCAAATGAAGGAGGAAGAAGAATATTCCATGATAGTACTTAACCCATGGATCGAAGATATTCAATTATTGGAAAGTAAATTTTCAAATAAAGAGAATAAATTGGATATTGTAGAGGGAGATATTTTCAAGGATATTTAGGAAGTTTGTGTTTTGAAAAATACTAAGAGGGGGGGGGGAGGGGGGGGTGAATCAGTATTTAGAACATTCTAATAAGATTTTAACTTTTTCTTTATAGAATTCCATATGCGGTTTTGATGAACCCAACTCGCATATACAGGAGCATCTAATAAAAGAAACTAGTGTATACTGATATAATTTTGCAGATTAGAAAAACTTTTCAGGAACAATATTTAAGTCAGTTTACCAGTCATGCATATGTTAGATAATCAGTAATTATGTGCAATAATAGTATTATAAATCATCACACAAGAGAATTACACATGAATACTAGTATTTAATGAGGAAACCCAACTCGGGAGAAAACCACCACTGTTTTCGTCTCTGTCTTCAATATTTATTATAGAGAAAACTGTTTACAATATTGTACTGATGTAGACTCATATCAGTACACATGCATCTGCCTGTAGAAGGCTATAAAATTCTCTCATTTTCCAGCTGTTATTGGAAGGGAGTTACAACCCCGTAATCTCGTTTACCAACGACTACTGGAAGGGAGCTTCAACCCCCTGATCAGAACACTAGCTTCTACTGGCAGGAAGCTTCTACTTCCATACTGAAGGCTTCAACCCTCAGAACCACTACAGACCACATTTCATCAATTTTCACACTGGATCAAACAACATCAACACAACTCTTCATAAACATCAACAACCATAAACTTTACCAAATACTTCAATCAGAACAGTGAGACCACTATAACCAGAACTCAAAAATAACCCAAACTTCAAAATAAATGTGCAGATACAAATTCAACCCTGAACATCCATCGACTTAAAATGCATACGCTACTTCGCTTTACAGAACCCACGTGTATATGTGATTTCCTTCACACCAACCTATGTGTAGCTCTGTGAATACTGTTTTCCAGAATCAAATCAGTCACAGATCTAGATCCGAGAATTTTAGTGAGATATATTTAGAAATGCAGAACCTTTCATTAGTTAGTCAACATAAAATATTTTTATTCTCTTATTGACCAGATTTGTACATAATCATATTAATAACATATACATTATTCAAACAACCTAGACCTACAAGAAGAATTCATTAACAGACAACAGAGAAATAGCAGGAATAATAGAAAAACCTCTGCAATAAGCTTCAGATAACCCTAACTTCCATACTTACATTTTCTGAAGCAATCCTGCATATATGTGTGCTTTTACTGAGACAAACTAGCATATATATCTGTAAATATAAACTTTTCAGAATAAACCAGATCCATAGAACTTACCCATATTTCTTCACTTGACTTCGAAAAACTTGTGCCAAGTCATAGATCTAATCATCTCTTCAATGGATCATACAAAAGCATAGTCATCTCAGATCTAGAGATCCCGAACCATAATTTTATCCATGGGTGCATCATAGATTCAGATCTCTCAATTAAAACAGAGTTCATCCCATGCATATATACCTTAGAGAAAATTATTCAGTAACAATATTTACTCATACATGCACTTGCACTATGATCTTCTTCTCCTTATATAGATCTAGCCTTTACCAATATCATGAGTCAAAATCTCACAACAGCTGATGGTATTCTTGGACGGAGTCAAATGGACAATACATCACTTAATACTCTGGGATAATACCATGATAATTCCCCTTGGTTTCATAATTTTAGAGCGCAAAAGGCATACACGACTTTGATCGTTCTTATCTACGGATATACGTGACTTCTCGTCATAAAACTGCATATTTTTAATTCTGAATGTATACGCGGGTTGCCTTCACAAAAGTAGCATATATATTGCATCCATATGCGGGTTTCCTTCACAAAACCTGTGTATACATTGAGAAATATTTCTTGTTTCATTTATGTAGAACTTACTGGAATCACTTTCTCTGTCACATCTGAACTGACCTGTAGAAACATCTTTTTACATCTTTAACACATAGGTTGCTTATCAAAAGGCAACTCATCAAGTAGGTTTCCATCAAGAACAAATTCATTAAGTAGGTTGCCATAAAGGACAACATATTGCAACATATTGCCAACAATCTCGCCCTTTGGACTTGATGAAAACCATAATGGTGTTTGATCATCACAATAGATAATTACATTAATCATAACCATTATTCAAAACACCAAAATACTCTCCCCCTTTGACATCAAGGGTAAAGGGTGGATCAAAAATAAAACAGGGTTTCTCTTCCCTTGTAGAAATATGAGCTCTGAAGATCTAATGTGTGCCCATTTTACCATGCTCCCCCTAAGTTCATGCTGGATCTTTAAACCTGTTTTTCAATGAAGTACATGACTCAACTGAGAATGACCTTTCCTATCACCAAGGACTCATACTTACATTAGTGATCTAGCCAAGTCGAATTAAAAATTTGACTCAACTTCCCAACCAAGTGGGTTTACAAATTTGAACAAGTCCTTACATGACTGAATATAACAATGTTACATCATAGGTCTCAACATGACCTTTTCATCAAACTACAGATATGACTATTTATGACCAAAATCGAATAATCTCAAACATGAGATGATAAAACATCAAACAATCAAAATGCCAACAATGCATCCTTTTCAAGTGCTCCTCGTTAGCTTGCGCATCCTGAACATCTTCAACAACCAAATCATCAAAGCATCTTCATAAAGGAGAAAAATATCATCGAATGATATAGAAATATGAATACTGAAACAACAACAAAGATTACCCAATAGCACCACAACTGTTCTCAAACACTGAATCAGAGAAATTCTGTCAGCAAAGCCCATACACGGTTTTATGCACCGAAACTTTCATATATACATGATTCTCGTTTACGAAACCCGCGTATCGAATTTAATCTTCTGAAATTAAGCAGATTTGATCAAATATGAAGAGACAACTCCCAGCGTCTGTCTGAGATATTTGAATTCTCCCCTGGGAAGAGTTTTAGTAAATATATCAGCAACTTATTCTTTGGAGGGAACATACTCCAGTTTAACCTTTTGTTCAAGCACTTGTTCACGTAGGAAGTGGTACTTGATAGGAATGTGCTTGGTCTTGGAATGCATAACAGGATTCTCTGAGATACTAATGGAACTTGTATTATCACATTAAATGGAGATGGGAGGTGAAAATTTGATTTGAATTCCTTGTAGGGTCTGCATCATCCAAAGTAGTTGTGTGAAACATGACGCGACAGCCACAAATTCTTCTTATGATATAGATAGGGAAATAGAGCTGTGTTTCTTGCTGAACCAAGATACCGATCAGGGCCCCATATTGAATGCACCACCACTGGTGCTTTTTCAATAATCAACATTTCCAGTCCAATTTGCATCTATGTAAGCATGAAGAGTGAGACCAGCATTCTTTGGATACCATAGAACAAAGTCTTGAGTCCCTTGTAGATATTTGAATATTCTTTTTACACCTTGAATGTGTGACTCTTTTGGATTAGCTTGGAATCATCCAACAATCCGATCTGCATGCATAATGTCAGGTCTTGTCCTGGTTAGATAAAGTAGACTTCTAATCATGGATCTGTATTCTGGTTGATTCACCATGGGAGAATCATCATGAGAACTGAGGTTACACCTAGTTACCATGGGAGTACTTACAGGTTTGCAATCTTCCATCCCATACTTCTTCAGAATTTGCTTAAAATATTTTTCTTGTGATAAAAATATACCATGTGTTGCTCGTTGCACTTGTAAGCCAAGAAAAAATGTTAGTTCCCAAGTAAAGACATTTCAAATTCTTGCTATCCCAAAAATGATGTCATCAACATATACAACTACAATCACTAATTAATAATTTTTAGTTTTTGTGTATAAGTTGGTATCAGCAGATCCCTTTGAAAAACCTTGTTGACGAAGATATTTATCAAGACAATAGTACCATGACCTTGGAGATTTTTTGAGACCATATAAAGCATTTTTAAGTTTACAAATAATTTTTTCATCATTTCCCAAAATGAATCCTTCTGTTTTTTCTATATAAACTTCTTCTTCTAGATCACCATTGAGGAAAGCAGATTTAACATCCATTTGATAAACTTTGAATTGTTGAAAGCTTGAAAAAGCAAGAAGCATTCTTATGGCTTCAAGTCTAGCTACAGGAGCAAATGTTTCTTCGAAGTCTATACCTTCTTGTTGAGTATACCCTTTACAAACAAGTCTAGCTTTGTTTCTAATAGCATCTCCATTTTCATTTAACTTGTTTTTAAATATCCATTTTGTTCCAATAACATCTTTAACATGAGGTCATGGAACCAATTCCCAAGTATGATTCTTTTCAATTTGATCAAGTTCTTCATTCGTGGCTTGAATCCAAAATTCACCTTTTCTAGCTTGATTGACATTCTATGGTTCAATAGTGGATATAAATTCTAGATAACTAGGAGATCCTACAAGAGTTCTTCTTTTTTGGACACCTGATCACTTTTCTCCAAAAAATTGAGATTCTGGATGATTCTTTTGAACATACCTGGATGGAGCCCTTTCAGGTAGATCTTCTTTTGGTGCTTCATTGGGTTTGCCTTATATATTGTTTCTATTTGATGCAGGAAAATATTCATCACCTTCATCTTCATTTGTTATTGGTATTTCCCTATTTGGAGCTGAGAGAGACTCATAAATTACAACATGAATACATTTAACAATCTTCATAACTCTTTTATTGTAACACTTATATGCTTTACTTCTTGAAGAGTAGCAAAGAAATATTCCTTCATCAGCTCTTGGTTCAAATTTACCAAGTTTTTCATCATTTTTCATGATAAAGAATTTGCTTCCAAAAACTCTAAAATGCCTTATAGTTGGAAGATTACCATACTAGAGTTCATAAGGAGTTTTATCACTATTCACACGGACATGAGCCTTGTTAAGAATATTTACTAGGGTATATGTTGCTTCTCCCCAAAAGGTATCAGGTGTTCTAGAATCATCAAGCATAGCACGAGTCATCTGTGGAACTATTCTATTCCTTCTTTCTGCCATGCTTGTTGTGGGGTTCTAGCTATAGAAAACTATCTTTTTATGCCATTTTGTTCATAGAAATCAAATAATTCAATTGATAAATATTCTCTTCACGGTTAGATCCAAGACATTTTATTTTTATGTCTAATTCATTTTTTGCCAGAGCTTTGAAGATTTGAAAATTTCCGAATGCTTCATTTTTTTGTTTTAGTAACCCAATCCAACACATTCTAGAGAAGTCATCAATAAATAGAATATATTATTGTTCTCCAGGGGGTGAATTTTTCCTTACAGGACCACATAAATCAATATGTATAAGTTCAAGAGGCTTACTTGCTGATCCTTCTTCGGCATTAAATTGCACTCTAGTTTTCTTATCGAATTGGCAAGATTTTCATATGATATTTTGAGGCTGAGTGATGCGGGGAAGATCACGAACTGCTTTGAGTCTACTAGATTTGTTGATTTGAGAGAAAATTAAATGCCAAAATATTCTGTGCCATAACCAATTTTTGGAATATTTACCCCAATAACATTGTTCTTTGCAACCTTTCAATACATACAGATTTCTTGGTTTTCTAGTTCCTTTTATTATTATTTTTCCTATGTCAAGTTTAGGTACCACACATTATTTTGAACTAAATGCAACTTCATTTCCTTGTTCACACATTTGACTCACACTTAATAGGTTATGTTTTAATCCATCCAGATAAAAAACATTGTTAGATTTTACCTTTTCTTTTATAAAAACATAACCTTTTCTTTTACTGAAAGCAGGAGTATCATTTCCAAAGGTAACATTATTTTCTCTTTCTAGAGCATTGTATGCGAGGAGTTTATCTCTATTACCTGTCATGCGTTTTGAGCATCCGCTATCAATGTACCATTGATTTCTTCCCCTTTTACAAATAACGCTATGCCACAATTCTCAACCTGTAAGTCCTTCTTTCTCCATACCTTGGAATTTGAAGGTACATGCTCTTTTGGTTGGAGTTTGCTCCTGCATTCAAATTCTCCATGACCAAAGTTATTGCAATAAGCACATTCAATTTAATTTTGAAAAGGAGAAAATTTGTTATAAGTATTATTCTTTATTTCAGTCTCATTTATTTTCTTTCTTTCTTCTCTGGTCCTGATGGTTTTGTATGCAACACATTGGAGACCTTTATGACCAAAATTATGACATGAGAAACATTTCCCATTAAAGAAGAAATTTATACGAACATGAACTCTTCTATTTGTGTTTACCTGCAGATTGGTGTTTCTCTGTTTGATATTTCTACTATTGTTATTTTTATTGAAGTGGTCATGTTTTACCTGTGAAGTTTCTTTGTTTTCTTGCTGAGTGAAAGAATGTTGTAGGCTAGCTTTAGCTGCATTTAGATAGCTTGGTGTTGAAGACTAAGAGGATTCTCCAACATATCCAAGACCTGTCTTTACAAAAGGAGAGCATTGAACCTTGATAATTTCATCTAAGGTTTTAGTTCCTTTAGAAAATATAATATTTAAAGTTTTCTCTTTCTCAATTTCCTTTCTTAGACTTACAATTTCACATTATAATTTCTCATTGTCCTTCTCCTTTTCTATAATCTGATTCTTTAGAGTATCTATGGAAATTTTTTTTCTTCCAAACATATTTTGAGCTGATGAATTTCCCCAAGAAAAACATTCTCTTCTAGAGCATCCATAAAGGTATCTTTAGCCTCACTAGAATCGTTTTCAAAAGCCATGAGAAGTCTAACATCTTCATTAGATTCTCCTTCTTCACTATTTGATAGCCCATCACTATCTTCATGAGTATAATAAATTTTTCTATTGATAAATCGATTCTTATTTACTTTTGTCACTTCCTTTCCTTTTTCATGGTTTTCTTTATGAGGACACTTAGTAGCATACTGACCAACTCTTCCATAAGAAAAACATTTAAAAGGAAGCTTACCTCTTAATCTTCCAGTGCCAAGTTGTATCTTCATTACAAAATTTATCTCATATTTTTCTAAACTGTACCCTGATCCTTCTTGTTATTCTACTTCTTTTCCTTTTGCAGTAACTCTAAACACAACTTCTTTGACTTGTTATGGACCTCCTTTTCTCATTTCAAAAGGATTAAAAATACCATGAAGTTGAACAATAGTAAGAGTTTGTAGATCCTGCTTTTCTTCAATAGAAGACACTTTTGATTCAAATTTGGGGGTTAGAGATCTTAAAACCTTTTATACCAGAGTAGTGTTAGTTATGGTTTCACCCAAATTTCTCATACGAGTTACAATATGATCTAGATGTAAAATGAAACTGGCAATGCTTTCTCATTATGCATCCAGAGATTTTCATATTGAATTCTGAGAGTTTGGAGTTTAGCACCTTTTACCTTGGTATCACCTTCATAGCTTAGAATGATTTTGTCCCATATCTCCTTTGATGTATTAAGCTGCATCAATTTGACAAATTCCGATTCAGTCAGACTTCCCAACAATGCATTGATCGCCTTTGCATTGGTTTCATATTTCTTTCTTTCTTCTGCATCTGTTGGAACTGATGCTAGATATTGATAACCTCCTTCAATTATAGACCATACATTTTCTCTAAGAAACTGAAGATAGGAGCCTGTCCTTGTCTTCCAGAAGATTAAATTGTTTCCGTTGAAGAGAGGAGGCTTGATAGACGTTGTCCCATCTTGATTGCTCATCTTAGCTAATATTTCTTCTAGCGATTAAGCTTCTTCAGAAGAACCTACTCTGATACCAATTGTTGGGAAAAATACTGAGAGGGGGGGTGAATCAGTATTTATAACTTTCTGATAATATTTTAAATTTTTATTTACAAAATTCCATACGCGGTTTTTATGAACCCAACTCGCATATACACACGCATATAATAAAATAAACTAGTCTATACTGATATAATTTTTCATATTAGAAAAAAATTTCAGGAACAATCTTTAAGTTAGTTTACTAGTCATGAATCTGTTAGATAATCAATAATTATGTACAGTAATAGCAGTATAAATCATCACATAAGAGAATCACACATGAACATCAGTATTTAAGGTGGAAACCCAATTCGGGAGAAAACTACCATTGCTGTCATCTCTGTCTTCAATATTTATTATATGGAAAACTATTTACAATATTGTGTTGATTCTCACTCATATCAGTACACAAGCATATACCTACATAAGGCTACAACCTTCCCTCGTTTCCACCTACTACTGGAAGGGAGCTACAACCCCCTAATATCATTTACCAGCCACCACTGGGAAGGAGCTTCAACCCCCTGATCAAAACACCATCTTCTACTGGCAGGAAGCTTCTACTTCCATACTGAATGCTTCAACCCTTAGAACCACTGAAGACCATGTTTCATCAATTTTCACATTCGATCAAACAACATCAATAGAACTTTTCATAAACATCAAAAACCATAAACTTTACACAATACTTCAATCAGAACAGTGAGACCATTGTAACCAGAACTCAGAAATAACCCAAACTTCAAAGTAAATATGTAGATACAAACTCAACTTTGAACATCCATCAACTTAAAATGCATACGCTACTTCACTTCACTGAACCCGTGTGTATACGCACTTTCCTTCACACCAACCTATGTATAGCTCTGTGAATACTATTTTTTAGAATGAAATCAGTCACAGATCCATATCTGAGAATTTTAGTTAGATATCTTTAGAAATGCGAAACCCTTCATAATTTAGTCACCATAAACCATGTTTATTCTCTCATTGACCAAATCTCTACATAATCATCTTAACAACATATACAATATTCAAAAAACCCAGATCTACAAGAAGACTTCATTGAAAGACAATAGAAAAATAGCAGGAATAACATAAAAACCTCTGCAATAAGCTTCATAAACCCTAACTTCCATACACACCTTTTCTGAGGCATTCCCGCGTATATACGTGCTTTTACTGAGACGAACTAGCATATAGATCTGTAAATATAAACCTTGCAGAATGAACCAGATCCATAAAACCTACCCAGATTTCTTCACTTCACTTCAACAAGCTTGCGCTAGGTCATATATATAATCATATCTTCAATGGATCACACAAAAGCATAATCATTTTAGATCTAGAGATCCTGAACCATCATTGTATCCATGGGTGCATCATAGATTCAGATCTATCAATTAAAATAGAGTTCATCCTATGCAGATATATCTTAGAGAAAATTATTCAGTAATAAACCTTACTCATGAACACACTTGCATTATGATCTTCTTCTCCTTATATATATCTATCCTTTACCGCCACCATGAGTCAAAACCTCACAATAGCTGATGGTATTCTTGGATGGAGTCAAATAGACAATACATCACTCAATGCTTTGGGTTAATACCATGGTAATGCCCCTTGGTTTCATAATTTTAGAGCGCAAAATGTATACGCGACTTCGATCGTTCTTTTCAGTGGATATACAGGACTTCTCGTAATAAAAACTGCGTATTTACTAATTCTAAATGTATACACAGGTTTCCTTCACAAAATTAGTGTATATATTTCATCCATACATGGGATTCCTTCATAAAACCTGCATATACATTGAGAAATTTTTCTTGTTTCATCTATGTGGCACTTACTGGAATTCCTTTCTCTGTCACATCTGAAATGACCTGTAGAAACATCATTTTTACATATTTAACACATATTTTTCTTATCAAAAGGAAACTCATCAAGTAGGTTTCCATCAAGAACAACTTCATCAAGTAGGTTCCCATCAGGGACAACATATTGCAACATATTGCCAACAATTTGGGTGGCAGAAATAGCAATATATACATCAATACATAGAGAAATCTTAAGAGAAATATTAGAAGCTGAAGAATTAAAAGCTAAAGAAGGTAATCAACAGTTTAAATATGAATGGAAAAAATGTAGTAATATGTAATGACAGAGTAATAAAATAAATATTTGTTTGCAGCAAAGGATTGAGCTACAAGATGTCATAGATGAACTATGGGATTTGATCCAAGTACCTAAGAAAAGCTTCAACAAAGCCAAGAAAGTAATCCACTGTAAATTTGAATTGAGAGTGAAGAATGATGAAGGTAAAGACAGTGGGGAAAATTAGCATAATGTCTCGATACCTGGAAAATATCACCAAAAAACAACAAAAACAACACCCAAATAGCACAAAGGAAGGGCGGAAGCCAAAGAGAGACTACATAACAAAGTTTGGGATCTAGGAGGAATTCCATTAGCATTGAAGACACATGACCTCGAGATCATGATTGTTTTCTACCTTGGGAGTATGATGCAATAGCATGAAGGTTCCAAATTTTGTACATTTAGTAGAATCTAGGAGGTCTTATATTTTCAAGGGAGTTGGTTCCCTAAGTATTTAATTAATGTAATTTTCAATGTTTTGAGTGGATTTTATGTGAGACATCTGGAATACGATATAATTAAATATTATGAGGCATATTTTTAAATGTTATCGAATGTAGGAAAACATGAGTGATTGGTGAGGATTGTGATATTCTGAAATATTGTAAATATTATATTAGAAATTGGCTTCATGATTTTGTGGAACTAGATAGGATCCCTAGAAATTAGTTGCATCAAAAGTGAATTTAGAGGATTTCTAGGATTTATTTGTGAAAATTATGGATCTAAACCAGAATGGGTTGCATAATCATTTTGGATATATTTGTAAGCCTTGAAGGCATTAGGAGACCATTCTTAGAAAGGTAATAGAGGATATCAGATTGTAAGCCTACGGGTAGAGAGAGGAATGAGAGAAGACCATTTTTAAAGAATATCAAGCTGTGAATTGAGTATATGGGAATGAGGATTGACATAATTTGTATGTAAAATATTTTAATTGAATTTAATAAAAGAATTCTTGCATTTGAATTGCGTTTACCTGTGTGTTTTAAGAAATCTAGGCATGCATAGATAGTTGTACTATTTGATTTCTTGCATAATGGAGGAATAAAATTAAGTAGAGAAGTGACGGGAATCATTTCTGGGTATCATTGAATAACTAGGGCTCAAGAGGGTTTTAATGCTCTGGAGGATTGTGAAATTAATATGTGGAACCTGTGTAATCAACAAATTTCATTTATCCATTAAAGGAGCGTTGTGCCTAGCCTGTGTAATCAAATCAAGCTTGTTGTTAAGCTGTGAATGGTATAAAGTTGTGATGTTTCAAGGTTGCAACATTTTAATATTGTTAAGTAATCACAGGAGGAAAAGAAATATATTTTCCCGAAGGACGAAACCGTGATTTTCCATAAAATTCCAGAGAAAGCGTGAAGATTGAAGACAGATGGTGGAAATCAAATTGTAGAATTGAAGTGAGAGAGATAGATGATCAAGATCATATCAAAGAGATGGAGCAATAATTGACGGTTAAGATCATATCATAAAGATAATATGGGAAATCAAATGAGGAGCCACATTTCAACTGGAGATCTCATCGCATATCACATTTAGCAGAAGGAGTTTCAGGATTGTGATATAGAGTTTGTTATTGCAATGAGCATTGTAGTTGTGATAGCCGAAATGGGATGAGGGTTAAATCTGTTATTTTCGATGTACCCTAGAAATTGCAATAAAGCGATAAGTTTTTGATATGCGATATGGTGAGTTTTGCGATGCGTGATAAAGCAGTAAAAGTAAGTTTAAGAGTTTAATGTTAAAAGTGCACATATGATGGATTAATTTGGGTTTTCACCGGAAGTCCCACAAATCCTATTATTGATGATTATCCCATGTGATCAATATTCCTTTATTTTAACTTCAAGTATTTAAATATAAGGTTGGATTGAAGGGAGATTCCACGTAATTAATGTTATGATGATTTCCCCATGTAAATGGGTTTATAAAGGGTCTTAGAGATATTATGAACCTATCTGAATGTGAAAAATTTAGAGTGTATACTCTTTTTAGAGTTTGATCCTCGGGTAAAAGCAGGCTTAGCCATTAGCTTTACATCAGAAGACTTTGAGTTGGAGAGAGACATAATATAAGTAAATCTTTATAACCTTCAAAACGTCCTTCAAATTCCAACTTTAGGGTGTTTCTAGGGTGTAACGAGCTTGCAACCTTGCTACATGTATCTCCACTTTCGGTCCTTCCTTCTGACCATGTACTTTGAAAAATCCCATTGAAATCTTGACTCAAATAAAATGAACTTAAAAACAAGTTGATAGACTAGACACATTTTACAAATTTCGAACTATTTGGTTAGAAAACTATGCAAATAACAAACACAACCAATTCCAAACTTTGACAATAATTTAAGAAGTGTTGAAATAAGAGTGATATCCATGTGGGAAAAATAGTCTACACACCAATGTTGGAAATATGGTAGATAAAACAAGTGACGATACATTTTAGACGTGAAATAAGTTAAATGTGTTGTCAAGTGAATGGATTGAAAGTTCTGGATATTGTATTTATCTTGAGTTTAATTGGATTATGAGTGATTGGAGACTTCACAGTTGTTTCAAATATTACATTATTCTTTCTTTATAATAAAATACTCTCCAACACTTTTTTACTCACATATTTGTCTAGTCTGTCATGATAGATGGAGTCACCATCCAAAACATTCCACAAATCACTCATATTATATAGTTCTATTTGTGAAATCTCATCTCAATGTTAGTTTACATTCATTATTTTCCATATTGACCATTTCAAATAAAAAATTTCATCTATATATATAACAAGTTTATATCTTTAAAATATTAAAAACCAACAATTATATTGTTTTTTTTTTCAAGTGAAGAAATCATGCCTTGCTCTTAGGGCATAGATACTCCACCCCTAGAACCCCACTTAATTGTTGGACCACCACATACTCAAGGTTTAATAAATTTAATATATAAAATAAAATTTGGTCGTGGATTAAGTTGAAGGAGTTTGTATATATATATATATATATATAACAAAGGATACAATTATAATAAAATGATACCATGAAAGGTTTTATTCAACGTAATGATATAACAATAAAAAAATTAAGCATAGTGTTTTAGGGTTAACATGGGCTTATATAAGATTTAACATGTATCTCCACTTAAAATGTATTATTCTCAACATTTTACTATTGTTAGTGATTGTACATGAATAAGGCGTCCTCTAATATCATCTCTTTGACCTACATATTTTTCTTTTTTTTAATGAAATACTCCAAAAATTTACTTTCCTACTAATCCTTGTTTTTTTAAAATTTAGAATTATAACTAAATATCAGCATGTGAGTTTTGTAAAATTAAAATATTCTTATATTAATGAATTTACTTTGCTGACAACTAAATAATAATTTAATTCTATCATTGAACACAAAAGAATGTGATCATACTTTAGTTAGTCATTGAAAATAATGGAAAGTTGTCAGCTGAATAAGAATTTATGTTTGTAACACAATAATAGGATGCCAGTTTTCTCAAATTCAGATATTCCTACATCATTGAGTTTACACTTGTGGCCACTAAATAATAATTTAGTTCATCACTTAACACAATGAAAAGTGATCATCATTTAGTTAATCGTTGAACACAATGGAAAGTGAGTGGTAGATTATTATATTTGAGGTAACATAATACTTGTAAATTGAAATTTCTCTAACCGAAGTGTTGAGGTAAATTACCAAATGAAAATACTTAGACATCAGAAATTTTCAAAGAGATGCAGTTAATAAAACTTTGAAAGAAGTAATTGGAGAATGACACCATATCTTTGTGAAAGAAAAATTAAAGAATAAAGAAATATGTTCATAATTGTGCTTAATGTGGTAATGAGAAGATAGGAAGAAACGCCGAGAAGACAATGAGTTGCAGTTGCAGTACAATGGAAATTTATTAATGGGCCAAATTAAGTTAAGGTAGAAGTATATCAAATTATGATGTGGAAAATGAAATAAAAAATAGCTTGAAAAGATTCCACGTGATCAGTCATGCTCCAGTAAATCAAGTTTCTGTTGAAATGGTTCAGTGGAACACAAAGTGCTATTATAATTTATAATGCTCCACCCAATCAAATTTATCTTGAAATGGTTTAATGGAACACAAAGTGTTGTCATAATTTATAATTCTCTAGCATTTGCATTTGCAATTGGTATGGTTAAGTGGTAAAGAAATATGTAGACTTCACTACTAGGGTCAATAAGCACACGATTAGAAGTGTTAAGCACCGTGAAAAATGAAAGAAATTGGAACCACATGCTCATATTGGAGACCATTTAAAATAACTCCACTCTCAATTAGCAATCTAACATCATCTTCATTGTCGAACATCCCGTTGATGAAATCGATGTACCGCATGGAAAACGGTATGCCTAGAGCCACAAAGGATTTAAATGCCACCATATTTCTCAATACTACCTCCGTGTTGGTATTCATATTTACCTTGGGGAGGTAAAGCATGGAAATATTCACATAAAATTTTATTGTGGTGAGGTCATCATCGGTAACAATGAATTTGACTCCCATAGAGGATAAAGCGGCCATAGATGGAATAGCTAGTTCGTCTCGCCTGGGAGGTGTTATCACTCCAGTAGTTCTCTAGTTGTGAGATTTTTGGTTTTTAGTTGAGAAAACTAGAGGTAACCACAAACCTACTTTTAAACTCTAGGATCTAGCTTTCCTAGGGTTTAGAGAGGGCTCTCTATTTAAGTTTTAAGTTTTCTTGTTTTATAAATATTAGGCTAGTTATGATTGTGAAATTGGTTTTGGTTTTGATTGGTTTGGTGGGAAAAATCACTGGAAGAGATGGATAGTGGGAAATATATTTGTCCATTGGGCTGAGGAGTCAAAAGGCAAGTAGAAAAAACTAGGATCAAGCCCAAAAATTCAAATGCTTTCAGGGAAAGATATATAACCCTTGGAGATCTTGGAAATTTATTTTTTGAGGTGATATGATTGGGTAAAAGAGAAATGAAGGGTTATTTTATCCAGAAAAGGGAAGTATTCGACATAGTTCAAATGAAAGAGGGAGGAATTAAGGGTTCCCTACTTTGGAAATCAAAAGAAAACATAGAAATGACAAATAGTTAAGACATGGTGCTCTTAAAAAATCCTGAGGTAATCCTCCTATTCATTCATTCAAATTTAGAACACTTAATGGATTACATGTAACAAAGAAAGATAACAATGATAAGTAGAAAATAATTCACTCCAAATAGCTCATCACATGAATCCTGAAATATGATGCTATTTGATCTAATCCAATTTTCTACTTGAAATTTGAAACACAAAAAGCCTTCAAGTCCACAAAAATGACTATAGAAATCTTCAGAAATTTATTCCACCATAATACTTGTAAAGCTGAAGTATTTATATATAATTGTTTACAAAATATCCTAGAATTCTTCTAGGAATTATCTAAGGGAAATAGAATATCTTTACAATAATAATAGAGATAGCTAGTCAACAAATCAACAAGTTGTCCTATCAATTCAATTAAAATATAAATTGATTGTGGATAAGATGCAGCTGGCTGCCTTGTTGTCTTCATTGCTAGCTTTAGATATTTCGAGTTTGTTTCGAAATCAGATCTGCTTATATGATACACTTTCATTGATACTCTTTGATCTCTGATACTCTTTTACCATTTGTAAAACATGTTTACTGTTGTTAAAAATCTGTTTTCACTGATAAATTAGCAAACTGTTTTCACTGTTATCCTTTTTTCCTTCTTACTTTTCACAGTAAACTTGTTAATGACTGCCAAGATTCCTCACTTGAAATTTGTATTTTCTTCAGCTTCGTGAAGTTTTCATCTACTTCTGTGTACATGGAAAAAGTTTGTTTAATAACAAACAAGTGTTTTATCTCATGTTGCAAGTAAAATAAGTTTTGAAAACTCCTGAGTAAGAATTTTCCTGTTGGAATTCCTTGTCCACCACCTACTTTTTCAATTTGTTCCTTGGCCTATTCTCTGATCACTTTATTATAATCCTCGTGAGGCATTAATTTTTCATTGGTGACAAAAATATTAGGAAAAATTATTTGCCTCAAATTCTTAAATTTGACCATAAATCTAGTTATGGAAATGTTCATGTTCTCACACTTTTCCTCTAACTGCTTCATCAGGTTCTTTTTGGTTATAACCTTCTTTATATCAAGGATAGTTTCAGTTCTATCAACAATTTTAAGTTCTTCCAATTCTTGCATGTTCTTGCTGTTGAGAAACTTTATCAATTCTAAAGCTTGTTTTGGTTTGTTATCCAATTCCTCTTTAGTCCTTTGGATCTCTTCTAATGTTTCTTTTATCAAGTCTCTTTGTTCCAAAATCAGTTGAATGGAGGGCCATACATCATTGATGGCTTCTATGATCTTGTTCCACAAATGATTTTTCACATAAGAAATTTGTTCCTTCAAGGTTAATTCCTTCTATAATTTCTTCAACTCTTCATTTGATCTGATGGCCTTTTGATCATGAGTTTTTGCATTAATTTGAGCCAACTTCTTTTGATCTTCAATATTTTCAATCATCTATTTCAACTTGTTAATTTCACTTGTCTTAAGAGGCATTTCTTCCGTGGCCTTTACCATTTTTCTGGTCTCATCTATAGGTTGAACTATTGTTGTAGATGAATCTGTAGCTGATGTTGTGGATGGTGTCACTGGCACTACAGTAGCCAGTGGTACTTTAGGTTCCAACTCTTCAACTAGAATTGATGACACAACTGTAGTAACCTTAGAGATGACTATAGATGCTTCCTGTGTTTTTAGTGTTTCTTTTCCCTAGACAAGCTTGTCCATCTAAATCTCCATTTATTTTATTTGTGCTATCAGCTGAAATATTATGTTCATGATATCATTTTTATCATTTTGTCCTTCTATTATTTCCTCGGTTTGAGGATGTTCACTTTGAGGAAGTTTAACCTATTTCCTCAAAGATGCAATATCCTTATTCTTTTTCTTTATTAATTGTTCTGCTACCTTGACATTTGCTGGGTCAAATCCAATATGTTTGACCAATTCTTCCAAATATTTGATTCTTAAATCCTTGGTATACAAGGATTATTTGTCCAATTTCATCTGATCTTTCATATTTGAGATGTTGTTCTGTAGTTTTTGAGCACTCGTGGCTTTAATTGAAACAATAGAGTACAATATTTCTGAAGTCTTTCTATGGAATTCAATTTGATCAAGAGCATGTATTTTTTCTATTTGGACTTCCAAATCAACCTTCTTATAATCTGCCACTGTCGTTGGGGATTTAACTGTAGGCTGCAATACTGACATGATTAACTTTTTGTTTGAATAATCAAAGGAAAATAGAAGTCTTTTTGCACACTGGGTGTTTGTTTTAGATATTGGGAGTAGATATGTTTTTTTATTTCTTCATTATTTAACTTGATCTATTTATAATTTTCTTTGATATCTAGATCTTTCTCGTTAGCTGCATGTGAGGATGAAGCTTCGATGCTCTGTTGCTTTTCTATTAACTTTGCATTTTCATTGTCAACTTGTTCTTCATTCTGATTCTTAGTAACTGGCTCATTGATGATGGCAGTGGAAACATCTATGTTGGTATCTATAAGATCTGTTTCTTCAACATCAATGGTTACTTTATCTTTACCTACTAAATCTATTTTAAGCCTTTATTATATCTAATTTTGAACTTTATTTCAGTAGTGGTTTCAGCAACATAGGTACCTTCTTCTCTTACTCTCTTAGTGGATTTCTCAGTTTGATGAACAGTCTCTAAAATGTGAATAGTATCACTTTTTTTCATTGCATATATTAAAGTATTCTCTGTCCACTCAATATGATTTGCATATTTTTCTATCTCTAGCTTTGTCTCATGAATGAAGGGGGTTAACTTACATTTAACCCTCATTTTTCTTAGGATACCTTGTGGATCATAATTCCAAGGAAATCTTTCTTCAAATTTGCACTCCAATAGCTATTTCGCTGCTTGTGCCTCTGCATCCCTATGACTGCAAATGAATGGTCCTACTTGATTCTTCAATTTGAATTGTGTTTTCTTCTTTGCTGCTATAAAATTAATAGAATCAGTGTTTAATATTTTCCTGATATAATCCAATGCAAAAAATCTCATGGATACATTTTCATGCAACTTATAGGGAAACAAATTAGATCCAAGCACTTTAATTTCAGTATTTTTTTCATATAGGTACCAATCACCAGTCTTTGTTTTCTCTAACAATTGTAAAATCTTCTTCATCTCATCACCTATCCTTGGTTTCTCTGTATTTGTTAATATTTTGATCAATGGATGGATGAATGAATCTGAAAACTCTGCATATGTGAACCCTGTGAAGCCTTTCCTTTTCAAAGACATCCAGAAAATAAATAAAAGAGGATCCCCCCCTACATCAAGATTTTTAAGAGCAAATGAAAACTTATCTACTTGGAAACATAAGAACATGTGGAGGAGGAAAGAAGTGTATCTGAACACTCCTTCAATTGGAAATTTAACCAATTCGTCATGGATATTATCTGTAATATATCCAACATAATAAAAAATAACAGATGGAGGTTTACCCGGGGTAAATGTAGATAAGAAACCTAAAATGGATTCATCTGTGTATTCATAAGTGAAATACCCTAGAGTGAATAAAAGCATGGAAATTACATACCTTCAACCCTCTGGAAATTTTGAAGTGGAATATGGAGGATTAATTTGAGGAATATCTACATGCAAAGGCATAAATTATTGGAATATTAGGAATATTTTAGGAAAATATAGGCCAATATACAGCTTGGTAAGGGCCTCTATAGACAAAGGGACTACTTGAGTATCAGGTTGAAGTTGTAGCATTTGGTTGATGGATTCAGCAGTAATGGTAAGAAGCACTTCTTTGTTGGCATTTACTATGGCTCTCTGCTTAGGTACATAATACTGTTGACATAACTGAATGAACTTTTGACACAGATAAGTTACTGGAACAACGTATTTGGGCAAGTGTGATTCCCAAATATGAACTTCTTCTTCATTATCTAAGGATTTTTCATAGCTCCAGTTATGAATGTCTAATAGATTAAATTCAATAATTGGGTCTGCTATTTTGTAGTCAACGTCAGCTACTGGAATGCACTCTATGTCTATGATAGGGGGCTGTAAAGGATTTAAAACAATAGCAGTCTTAGAAGTCATGGTTGGAGTTGTTTTTAGTACTTTTGAACCTTCAGGATTGCTAAAACTCTGCTTTTTAGTCAATTAGGCTACTTCTGCAATATTAGACAATTTGCAGAAGTAATTGTACTTTAGAAAAGGTTTCTTTGATAGAAAATGGGCAAAGTATGGTCTCTTTCTTAGGTTTTTTCTTCAATTTTTTATTCTTAATAGGATTTACAGGCTTTTACTAGTTTAGACACAAGAAACAGGGGTTTATTGGGCTTTTTCACCGAGAAATTGGGCTAAAAATCATTTTGATATTTGGTATAGAGGCTTTAGGATACCTTCAGAGGATTTTCAGTTTAATTTAGAGTTTAGACAGTTTATAGAAACTATAAAACTCAAAATTTCTCTTTAAAACAATGCGCAACAAGAAACAAGGTGTTTTGTAGAAAATATGACAGGGTTTGGCCTACTTTTTGGACTTTTTGATATGTTTCTATGGATGGTTTTTAAGCTCTAACTGAAATTGTCTTTTTTAAAGGTCTTTTCAATTTGAAACAGGTCTGAATTTCAGAGAAATACCTTTTATACATAGGTATAAGGTTTCGAGAATTTTTTTGAGGTTTTTGAAAAGTTTGAATAACTTCCTTTTGAATTTTCGGAGAAATTCAGAGCCCCTCAATATCTTCAATGGCTTCAGGTTGAAATTTGCAGGCTTTTGGCTCGAAAACAGTGTAAAATTCTTGTTTCAATTTCAGAAAGGTTTATACAGAGGTTATGCGTAGTAGGAGAGGAAATGAATGCATTTTCTATGTTTATTAGGCATATTAGGTCTAAATGGCGCCAACAATTAATGGAATTTAAGTTACAAAAGTGGTGGTTTTTAGTTTCAAAGGATGAAAAACATGAATGATTATCACATGGAATTTGGGTGGTAAGCTATTTTGGACTGAACAAATGTGATGCAATAAATATTGACCATGTGGAGGAGGGATAAAATCCCAATACCATCCATTTCTTGTAAAAATGAGACAGGGAATTTCGCGCTATTTTATTTGTGATATTGGTTTTTAGCTGTCGAATCGTGGGGTTTGATTACGAATGACCCAGTTAAATTGTGAAAGATGCGTTAAGATTTGATAGTGGGACCAGGGTCTACTGACATGACGGAGATGTTTAAACTTTAGAAATAAGTGTTTAATATATTCAAACCTTAGTTTTAAATGATAATGCGGTGGGATAAGGCTTATGTATTAATTTAAACCTTTAACAATGTTTAAATCATACATATGGGTGTGGGTTTAATACTATATAGTTTTTAAACCTTTGGAAATTGTTTTAAACTATAGGGGGTAGGATAAGTTCTTATAGATATGTTAAACCAATGGGATAGAGGCAGGATTTATATTTAGCACATGGAATATTATAACATTGGTTAAAACGTAAAATAAAGGGTTCGTGGGTTATTTAAAATAAAATGGATTTAATACTATATGGGAATGTGTAACTTAAGGCATTAATATATAGTTACAAGTTAATATGAGATAAGGGTGAAGTGTAGGGGATAGTGTATATAATGAAAAATACATATTTTTAAATCTAAGTAAACTCAAAATACGCGTAGCTTGTCTTTGTTGTATTTTTTTCACATTTAGACTTTGGATAAAATGCATTTCATGGGTTTTGAGTGTTTTTGAAAGGAAAATGAATTTAGTTACTTAGGGTTTCACTTTTACTAAGTAAACATGAGTTTTTACTTAGGAAAAAGACATTATGATTAATGGATGAAGGGTGAATGCTGATGAATATGAGTTTCATGTAGGAATTCAATATTTTTAACAAATCAGTCATTGAGCCTTAGTTCTGGTCCCAACATAAGTCATAGAAATTCTCTGAGCCTTTCTAACTAATAGTTTAGGATATTGAATAATTGTATGGGAGGGGAAATTAGTTGTTTTTTCCCAATGATTCTTTATTACATGATTGCACAACTTCTTTCTGCCTACCCATCTTTATTTCTAGCATTTTTTACTTCATTTTCATAGGTGCATTTAAGTTTTCACCCCTAAATCCATTTTCTTTCAAACCATAAAAACTATCTAAGTCTAATATTATTTCATTCGAGGGCTTAGATTAAACCGTGGAGCTCCTCATTTATTATCTATCTTAACTACTCATTTTTCAAGTTTATACTATTTGACACATCTTTCTTGTCTATCTAAAACATGAAATTCAAAGCATGAAAAGTTAAGATTAAATAGTTTAACTAATCCGTGATTATGGCATTTATTGAAGATTTGCACATAATCATTATTCTTGTAATAAAGTAAATAGTAGTGGCATTTTGACTTGCTCACTTTCTAGTGTTATTTTCATCTCTTTTTCTTTTGGGGCCTATCGTTTTCTTAGTCCTTGGATTATTCTTTTAGGACCTTTTACTCTCTTTTATTTTTTATTATTTTTCATTTTTCAAAATATGGGAAAAAAAGCTTGCAGAAAGCAAGGTATGTACATATTTACAAGACTATCATAGTCAATTCAAAAATTATGAATCCTATTATTATATGACCCTAACAATGGCTCCACTTGGGGATGGCTTTTCGTGGCGAAATGTCAAGAAATTTAAGATCAGTAGCCTTCGGAATTAGACTGTGATGACCCTGTAAGTATCTTCTAATATCTGCAATTATTCATACTTATGATATTTTATCTCTAAAAGCTTAGGGCTTTCTCTTCAGGCTTTAACTTTGTTAGGAAAACATCCAATCCAATCTACAATCTTCAATTTATATGTACAATGATCAAAATAAATGAAACTAACTATTTGTTAACTCAGGAGAGTAGTAGTGCTTCAACATTCTACCATTTACTGCTCCTTCTGACATATCTAACCCATATATTTATTTTAGGTAGAAAGCATTGTTACCTCTGTAACCATAAATGACATAAGGTCCTTTCCATATAAAATTGAATTTTCCATGTTTGCCTCGATATTCCCTCCTCAAATCCCATTTTAACACTTTATCTCCTATGTATAAATCATCTTCTTTACTCTTTTTATCAAAAAATTTCTTGATCTTATCCTGGATGACTTGAGACTTGATATAAACTTCTTCCCTTGTTTGTTGCAAGTGAATAGTTTGATTAATCCTTCTTTGGATGTCATTTGTTTCAACTTGTAACTCTTGGATAATCTTCATTCCTGGTACTCCTAGGGAGGATGGAAAAACACATTCATTCCATAGACAAGTTGGTAAGGGGAGGTACTAATGGATTTTTTGGTAGTAAGTCTATCAGCCCATAAGGCATTAACTAACTTTTTATTCCAAGTATTTTTATTATCTTCAAGTAATTTTTTGATGATGTTTACAAGGCTCTTATTTGAGGATTCAACTAGACCATTACGCTGAGGGTAATATGTAGTGGAATGGCCTAGGGTAATATGGTATTTGTGGAAAAAGTCAATCATTTTCTTCGATTTGAATGCTGCTGCATTATCAGTAATTATCTTTTGAGGACATCTAAACCTTGAAACAATGTTACTTTCTAGGAAAGAGATAATGATAGTATATGTGGCTTCCCTATAGGGTATGGCTTCAATCCACTTAGTAAAATAGACAGTTGCTGTCAGAATCCACTTATGTTGGGGTGATGATGGGGGTTGAATTTCTCCAATGAAGTGAAGACCCCATTGTTGAAATGACATTTCAATAGAAATGGGTTTTAAGGGTAGGGGTAACAAATTTTTCTTACCCTCAAATATTTTTCACTTATGACAGGAGGTGACATATATTTTTACATCAGAAAATAAGGTAGGCTAGCAAAAACCAACTCTCATAATCATTTCTAAAGTAGTCTTCCAGTAAAGATGTCCTCCATAATCACTTGCATGAAATTATTCTATTAGTTTGTCAGCTTCTTCTTCTAACAAAAAATTAAATAAAATTCCACTGTGATCTCTCCAAAAAAGTACATTGTCTGGAATACAAAATCTTATTGCCTTAAGATTTAAAAATATTGCTTTTTTTTCTTGATAAACGAGAAGGAGCTTGTAAGTTTAGTAATACAAATATAATATCTACATACCATGGTGAGTCTAAAAAGGCTGCACTGATCTCTGGAGTTGCCATCTCTTCCTGATCATGTACTTGGGAAATAAAATTTATGTCTAGGGCATTACAATTTAATTGAGCCCTTAGTCTAGCTAATCCTTGAACTTTTATTAACTTGGTGGGTTTTATCTCTATGTCATATTATGAGATAGTAGAAATCCACTTACCTCTTCTTCCATCAGGACCATACTAAGTAAGAATGTCTTTTACTACAACATTTGGGATATAGGCAATGATGTGAGAATAGAGAATGTAAACTCTGAAGTCTTTGATAGCCTTTACCAAAGCTAAAGCTTCTTTCTCCATGATATTTTACTTCGAAGATGCATCTATAAGTGTTCTTCTAAAGAAAGCTATGGGTTGTTCATAACCCTGGTCATTTTTCTATAGTAAAATTGCAACAATGGTGTGTTCTAAAGAAAATGAAAAAATTATGAAATCCTTTTTAAAGTCAAGACTTATAAGGACTGGAGCTTTGGTTAAGGCCTGTTTGATAGATTAAAATGATTTTTTGGCCTCAATAGTCCATTTAATAATTGAATTATTTTTTAGCATGATATTTAATTCTCTAATTATCTTAGCTAAGTTGGATGTAAATCTTCTTAAAAAGTTAATCTTACCTAGAAAGGCTTCTAACCCTTTTATGTTTCCTGGTGGACTGATGTTAACAAATTCTTCTATCCTAGCAAGATCTATTTTAATTCATTCTTTTGATATTATGTGTCCTATTAACTTTCCTTATTCTAATCCAAATAAGGTTTTCTTAGTATATAATGAGATGCCAAACTTTCTGTATTTTATAAAAACTTGTCTGAGATGATCCAAGTGTTCATAATCAGTTTTAGAAAATAAAGTTATGTCATCTAAGTAAATTACTAAGAATTCATGAATTTCCTTGGAAAAGGTTATATCCATAGCTCTTTGAAAGGTTTCCCCTGCATTCATTTAACCAAAAGGCATTTTTACATACATAAAAGTTCCCCAAGGACTAGTAAAAGTTGTTTTGGGTTGATCCTCTGGTTGGACTAAGATCTGGTTGTATCCTGAAAAACCATCTAACAGTGAAATCCTAGAAGAACCAACTACCCTTTGTAAGATGTGATCCATTTTTGGTAAAGGGTAATTATCTTTTAAGGATACTTTGTTTAGATTCCTAAATTCGACACATAATATAATCTATCTAGTTTTCTTTCTTATTGGAACCAGGTTAGAAACCCAATCAGAATACCTAATTGGTGCAATGATATGTGCATCATAAATTATTTTCAATTATTTTTTCTAGAAAAGGCATCAAAACAAGATTGATCCTTCTTAAGTTTTTTTTAAAGGGATTTTGATCTTATTTTATAGAGATTTGGTGTTGAATTATGCTAGTGTGATAGGATTTAAGGTCCTCATAACTCCAAGAAAAAACATCTTGGAATTCCTTAAAAAGAACAATATATTTTTCCTTTTCTTGTTGAGGTAAAGCTTTTGAAAGTTCGAACATTTTGGGTTTTAGTTTTGTACAAATACTACATTCCTCAATATTAGATCTAACTGGCTCCATTTTGGGTTTTCTAGAAACATCATTGGAGTCAAATAGATCTTCTAAGGGAGTTAAAGCTTTTCGTAAGAAATTGTCTTTAAGATTTAATATTTTAGATTCTTCATCAATTATATCATCAGTTTCTACTCTCTCTAATTTATTTATATCTGATTGATCTACTCTCTCTAGTGGGTTTAGCAAACTTTACTTTATTTACATCTTCATTATTTAAATCAATTTCAACATCTAAATCTTGATCTATGGTACAATCGCTGTCTATATTACAGTTCTGAAATTCAGCTTCATTATTCAAAAAATGATAAATTTGTTGGTCCTGTGAGAAAATTTGCCAATATTTGAGGTTGTCTGGAATTGTTGGCTTGTGTTTTGATTCTACAGTATACATATGATTGGACTGAAAAGGTAAATTACAAGTACTAGCAAAGGTTGCTAAATACTGTGCTTCTAAGTTTTGCCTTCTTGGTATTGTAGAGAACTTACATTCCAGTAAATCATTAATCAAATCTAATACAATCTCTCTATATCGGCGAAGTCTAGGATTGTAAACAGAATAATCACCTTTAATTTGTTTAACAATCAATTATGAATCTCCCATTATTGCTATTCTTTTTCCTCCTAAATTTCTGATTATTTGGAGTCCTATAATGAAGGCTTCATACTCAACCATATTGTTTGTGCATTTGAAATTTAGTCTGAAAGCATGGCCTTCTGCATGATTTTTCTCTATATTAGTTATCCATACTCCCGCTCCTACTCCTAATTTATTTACTCAACCATCAAAGTCTAAATTCCATAAAGATTCATGAGAAATATTATCATTTTCTGGTGTTTTCTTTTCTTCTCTTAGTTTAGTCTTGATTTTATTGTCAATTTCTACATTACATAGGATGAAAAAGTCTAAATAAGTAGGTGTGGTATAAATTGGGTAATTTATTGACCTTTCAGCACTAGTTACCATATATTTCATTAATGTTTCCCTATATAACTTCTTAGGTTGACCAAAAACTGATATAGTAACATAAGACATGTACAATTGTAGAGATACATGTAACTTTGCTCGCCATGAGCGAGATAATAACATTCCATATTTAGGTGGGATATCAGCTACTATAATGTCCATTAATATACTCTTACCAGGATATTGAACTAAAGTTACACACAGATTTTTTATTAAACTTAGGCATTTTACTTTGCTTGAGTTAAATGAGAATAAATCCTTATAGGGCCTTGTGATGTCTAAGTTCAGGGTTTCCATTATAGCTTTGGGCATTAAATTATGTGAAGCTCCTGAATCTAGCATTGCACTGTGTAGGATTTGATCATGAATAGTTAAGCTAATGAAAAATGGAGGAATTTCTCCATCTAAATTCTTTCCATTCACATCTGGGCAAAAAATCAACTTTGGCTGATCATCATTCAGATTTATGGAATATTCTCCATCGTTTATGTTTAATGTTTTAGTTATAGTTTATTTATACAATTCATTTTTTACTAATTCTGCCAGAGGAATTGGTATTTTTAGCTTAGCAATTTCAGATTGTATTTTGAATGAAGGTTGTGATTTACTTAGTTGAATTAATTCATTTTTGGTAACTGTAGGTTGTGTTGGTTTATCTTGTGTTTCTACAGTTATATTTTTAGTTTCAATTTCAGTGTCTTGAGTCTTACTGCTTTTTGTTTTCTTTTCAGGAGTGGTTTGTGAAGCAATAGATCTTTTTTCAGATTTGAAGTTGTCAAAATATTTTTTTGCAGTGGCAGATTTTGGATCTACTGATTTAGGATATGCATTGAGCATCTCAGTATCTAAGGTTGTTGTTTTATTAGAATTAGATTCTTTAGGAGTAGCAGATTTTTGTGAATCTTTTTCAGCTTGAACAACTTCATCAGTTATGTCCACAATTTTAGGGCTTGGTGAAATATTTGGGATGGAAACCTTTTGGTAAGAACTAGAGTTTTTCTTATTTTCCCTAGGGAGAATTTGTAGAACTTTTGTTTTGGGAGCTTCTATTGTTTTCTTATTTGGTGTTTGAGATGTTTTCTTAGTAGAAGACTCATTTTTCTTCTTACTTCTTAGGTTATACTGACTGTGTGCTTCGTTAATGGCAAATTCATAACCTTGTTTGTAATCAAAGGATTCCCCTGAATCTAATTGGAGTTGTTGGAGTTCAAATGACTCTTGATATTCCTGTGTGAGAAAGATAGTGTTATTATCATCTATTCCCATTAAATTAATGATATCCTAATCATCATCATTTTTTTGAGAACTATCAGCATAGTTCTCCTGAAAGGGAGGTCTTATTGTTTGGTTTGGGGCTAAGTCTTTTGATTTTCCTGATTTGTGTTTTTTCTAAAAATTGGGATTTCTGATTTGTTGTTGATTACCACATTGAGGACTTCTTTCTATGTTATCTAACCTATCCATCATCCTTTCTAAGGTTTTAGCTAACATATCTATTTTTTTTTCTGAACTAGAGGCTTCTTCTTTCAAGGCTACTCTCCTCTCATTTCTTATTCTCGCTTTTCTAGATAGAATGTTTACTTCTACACCTACAGCATATGTTTGCATTCTTTGTAATGTTTCTAAATTTATTTCTCTTAACTGATATGCCAAGTCAGTTTCAAATCCATCTGGGAATTTGAGTAAGACAGAGTCAGGAGTGGGATTTAGATTTGCAGAAATTGAATTGTAAACATTGTTATATCTAGTGCAGTAGTCTTATACAGATTCATTTGGAGCTCTTTTCATTACATCAAATTCAGACAATATTTGTAAGGGGTTTTTCTTATTTTCCTATTTATTTAAAAATAATCTATGGAAAACAACTAAATTAGCTATACTACTTGCAATAAGACCGTTAATCCATTTCTTTACTTCTCTTGTTAAATTTTCTGCAAAAAACCTCATTTGTATGTCTAATTCATCTATCTCATGGAGTTCAAAGATATATGTCACTTTTCTTATGTGTTGTTGTGCAGTATAATGTGTAGTAGCATCAAACTGTGTTATTTTACTTTGGTAGTCTTAGGGCATTTCATGAAGTTGTCCTGGAAGAACAAGGGGAGCATGCCTAGCAGCCATAGCTTTAATTCTAGTTTGGCTAGGAGGTAAACTAGAGGTACTTGGAGCTGAACTAGAAGTAGTTGAAGAAATAAAGGCTGAAACTAAGTTACTGGGAAGTGAAACTAGAATATATATGGAACTACTAGGAAATTAAAATGATATGCTTGAAAAAGTAGTGGTGAAGCTAGTGGATGAAGTGGATGTAAGGGATGAAGGAAATAAATTTCTAGGTTGTAAGGGTAATCTAGGACTAAATGGTTCTGTAGATTGAATGGTAGTACAAATTATAGATGATGTAGTGGTTTTTAAATGAGGAATAGAAGGTTTAGATATATAAGCTAAAAATTTAGCTAACTCTATGGTTTTATCAATTTGTTTAAGAATGGTAGGATTAATTTCTTCAAGTCTGTATTGATTTTTAACTTTCTTTAATTCATAATTTGTTGCAATACTTTTCTGTTTTGATTCGAAAAAGGAAATAAAAATAGGGTCTAAAACAACAGTGCTTAAATTACTTTCAGATTTGGTCCTGAATAAAGAATGTTCAAATTCTAAATCAAACTCTATATCCTACAAACTTACTAATTCTTGGGGTAATGATTTGACTCTTGTTAATGAAACTTTAGCATATAAATCTTCTCTCTGTTTTCTTTTTTTTTTCTATTCTGTCTGGGTTGTATACTATAACAACAAGTTTAGGGTCCAGATTAGACCTAGTATAATAAACTTTCCTAGAAGCCAGAATTACAATTTTTTATACTCACAACTAGTTAAACAATCATAAAGGCGTAAAGATGATAAGAATGATTTCCTTTAAGGTTTATTTAACAACTAAGGATTGGTTAGTTCCCTAGTATGGTGGCCAATATGTTATCACTCCAGTATTTCTCTAGTTGTGACATTTTTGGTTTTCAGTTGATAAAACTAGATGTAACCACAAACCTACTTTTAAACTGTAGGATCTAGCCTTCCTAGGGTTCAGAGAGGGCTCTCTCTGTAAGTTTTAACTTTGTTTATTTTATAAAATATTAGGTTAGTTATAATTGTGGAATTGGTTTTACTTTTGATTGGTTTGGTGGGAAAAATCACTGGGAGAGATGGATAGTGGGAAAATTATTTTTCCATTGGGCTGAGGAGTCAAAAGGCAAGCAGACAAAACTAGGATCAAGGTCAAAAAGTCAAATGTTGTCAAGGCAAGATAGATAACCCTTGGATACCTTGGAAAGGTTTTTGTGAGGTGATATGATAGGGATAAAGAGAAATGAAGGGTTATTTGATCCAGAAAAGGGAAGCAGTAGATAGAGGTCAAATGAAAGAGGGAGCAATTAAGGGTTCCCTACTTTGGAAATCATAAGAAAACATAGAAATAAAAAATAGTTGAGACATGGTTCTTTTAACAAATTCTAAAGTAATCCTCCTATTCATTCATTCAAATTTAGAACACATAATGGATTACATGTAACAAAGAAAGATAACAATGACAAGTAGAAAATACTTCACTCCAAATAGCTCATCACATGAATCCTGAAATATGATGCTAGTTGATCTGATCCAGTCTGCTACTCAAAATTTAAAACACAAAAGTCCTTCAAGTCCACAAAAATGACTAGAGAAATATTCAACAATTTATTCCGCCATAATACTTCTAAATATGAATTATTTATACATAATTTTTTACAAAATATCCTAGAATGCTTCTAGGAATTATCTAGGGGAAATAAAATATCTTTACAATAATAATAGAGAGAGATGCCCAAAAAATCAGCAAGTTGTCCTATCAATTCAAATAAAATAGAAACTAATTGTGGATAATATGCAGTTGGCTGCCTTGCTGTCTTCATTGTTGGCTTTAGATATTTCAATTTTGTTTTGAAATCTGATTTTCTTATATAATGCTCTTTCAATGATACTCTTTTACCATTTCTAAAAAATGTTTACTATTGTAATTTTGATTGATAAATCAGCGAACTGTTTTCACTGTTACCTTTTTTGCCTTCTTACTTTTCACAGTAAATCTGTTAATGACTGCCAATCTTCCTCACTTGGAATTTGTATTTTCTTTAGCTTCCTAAAGTTGTCATCTTCTTCTTTATCCCTAGAAATTTTTTTTTTAATAACAAATAAGTGTTTTATTTCATGTTGCAAGTAAAATAAGTCTTCAAAACTCCTAAGTAAGACTTCTCCTACTGGAATGCCTTGTCCACCACCTTATTTTTCAATTTGTTCCTTGGCATATTCTCTGATATTTTTATTATAATCCTCCTGAGGCATTAATTTTTCATTGATGACCAAAATATTAGGCAAACTTATTTGCCTTAAATTCTAAAATTTGACCATAAATCTGGTTATGGAAGTGTTCATGTTCTCATACCTTTCCTCTAACTTCTTCACCGGGTTCTTTTTGGTTATAACCTTCTTTATCTCAAGGATAGTTCCAGTTCTATCAGTAATTTCAAGTTCTTCTAATTATTTCCCATTCTTGCTGTTGAGAAACTTTATCAGTTCTAAAGCTTGTTCTAGTTTGTTATCCAATTCCTCTTTAGTCTCTTGGATCTCTTCTAATGCTGCTTTTAGTAAGTCTCTTTGTTCAAAACTCACTTAAATAGAGGGCCATAAGTCTTCGATGGCTTCTATGATCTTGTTCCACAAATTATTTTTCACATAGGAAATTTGTTCCTTCAAGGTTAATTCCTTCTATAATTTCTTCAATTCTTCATTTAATCTGATGGTCTTTTTTTCATTAGTTTTTTCATTAATTTGAGCCAAATTCTTTTGATCTTCAAGATTTTTAATCATCTATTTCAACTTGTTAATTTTGCTTGTTTGTGATGACTATAGATGCTTCTTGTGTTTCTGGTGTTTCTTTTTCCTGGATGAGATTTTCCATCTTAATCTCCATTTATTTTATCTCTGTCGTTAGCTGAGATATTATGTTCCTCATATCATATTTCTCATTTTTTCCTTCTATTATTTCCTTGGTTTGAGGATGTTCACTTTGAGGAAGTTTAAGCTATTTCCTCAAAGCTGCAATATCCTCATTCTTTTTCTTTATTAATTGTTTTGCTGCCTTGAAATTTGATGTGTCAAATCCAATCTGTATGACCAATTATTCCAAATATTTGATTCATAAATCCTCAGCATACAAGGATGCTTTTCCCAATTTCATCTGATCACTCATATTTGAGATGGTGTTCTGGAGTTTCTGAGCACTCATGGCTTTAGTTGTAACAGTAGAGTACAAAATTTATGAAGTTTGTCTATGGAATTCAATCTGATCAAGAGCATGTATTTTTTCTGTTATGAATTCCAAATCAACCTTTTTATAATATTCCACTGTCTTCGAGGATTTGACTATATGCTACAATACAGACATGATTAACATTTTTTTTGAATAACCAAAGTCAAATAAAAGTCTGTTCTGCACACTGGGTGTTTGTTTCAGATATTGGGAGTAGATATTGTTTTTGACTTCTTCATTCTTTAACTTGATCTGTTTATACTTTTCTTTGATATCTAGATCTTTCTCCTCAGCCGCTTGTGAGGATGAAGCTTCCATGCTTTGTTGATTTTCTATTAACTATTCATTTTAATTGTCAACTTGCTCTTCATTCTGATTCTCAGTAAATGGCTCATTGATCATGCTATTGGCAACTTCTGTGTTGGTATCTATAAGATCTGTTTCTTCAACATCAATGGTTACTTTATCTTTACCTACTGAATATGTTTTAGGCCTTTTACTCTATCTAAATTTGAACCTTGTTTCAGTATCGGTTTCAGCATCATAGGTACCTTCTTCTCTTACTCTCTTAGTGGATTTCTTGATTTGATCAGTAGCCTCTTAAGTGTGACTAGTATCACTTTTCTTCACTGCATATATTACGATATTCTCTGTCCACTTAGTTTGATTTTCATATTTTTCTATCTCCAGCTTTGTCTCATGAATGAAGGGGGTTAACTTACATTTAAAACTCATTTTTCTTAGGATCCCTTGTGGATAATAATTCCAAGGAATGCTTTCTTCAAATCTTCACTCCAATAGCTGTTTAGCTTCTTGTGACTCTGCATCCCTCTTATTGCAAATGAATTGTCCTACTTGATTCTTCAATTTGAATTGTGTTTTCTTCTTTGCTCCTAAAAAATTGATAGATTCAAAGTTTAATTTTTTTCTGATATACTTCGAGGTAAAAAATATCATGGATACATGTTTGGGCAGCTTATAGGGCAACAAATTAGATCCAAACACTCTAATTTTAGTACGTTTTTCATATAGGTACCAATCACCAGTCTTTGTTTGCTCTGAAAATTGTAAAATCTTCTTCATCTCATCACTTATCATTGGCTTCTCTGTGTTTGTTAATATTTTGATCAATGGATGGATGAATGAATCTGAAAACTATGCATATGTGAACTCTATGAACTCTTTCCTGATCAAAGAGGTCTAGAAAATAACTAAAAGAGGATGTCCCTCTACATCAAGCTTTTGAAGAGCAAATGGAAATTTATTTGCTTGGAAACATAAGAACATGTGAAGGAGGAAAGAAGTGTATCTGAACACTCCTTCAAGTGTTAGATGATCCAAATATTTTAATGTAAAGTTAGGATAAAATATTTATTAAATTAATATATTCAATAAATATTAGAGAACAAAAATAGTTATTAAATTAGAATATTTAATAAATATTAGAGATACTTAGAAATAGAATTTTGTTAGTAAATATAAGACTCTAGAATTGAGTCATATATTAGACTCTAAAATAGGAATAAAGTTAGTAGATTGGTTAGAAGGCCATTTATTGTAAATGGACTATTGTTGTTTTTTCAAGTGATCCATAACTAAATTAATTTAGGACATATTTCTTATAAATAGGTTAGTCTCCTAGTTGCAAGTTAGTAGAAGTTTACGTTTGTAAAGTTTGCAGCTATTTATGTATTTTATTTTCCATTATTAATAAAATTATGTGTCTGAGGACAATTCCACGATTAATGTGGTATCAGAGCCACTAGTAATGCAGATGATGTGAAGGTGAATATTTCAACTTTGCAGACTTTTGGAAAATTCTGATAAAGGATGAAATGGTATGCAATCTTGTCAATTCTTTAAGGAAATGAAATTTATTGGTTATAATCTGAAAAATAATTTGTATTTAATATTCAGTTTTTTTTTTTAAATTCAATTTTCTGCGAGCTTCTTGTCAAAATCCTCCTACATTTTTTCTTCCATTGAAATTCTTGTTTGTGAAAAGAGCCCCCAGCCAATCACAGAGATTTCCTGGAGGACCGAAGCCCAATCTCAAACTTGTTAAATGTTAGTTAGCATGGATGCTAACTAACGCAGGTTAAGTACATCAGTGCCAATGCCTTTCAGACGGATGTTTGCGAAATAAACCCTGATTGTATTTTGTGCCTCCTTCCCTTACCTAATTTTTGAAACTGCCATTTTCCCAACTACAGTCGTGACAACAGTTGCTGGATCAAGGAAAGGGGCATCAGATGGAGCAACGGTACTCACACTTTCTACCACAAGATCTTCAGCAGAGTCTTTTTCATTGGCAAGGTCCTGAAAGAACCATAATGCACGTTGGTTATCTGCAACATCATGCTTTAAGTACAGTAGCTCAACAATGAGGCTTTTGTCATGATTCAGATCGGCTAATACCTCCTAGTGATCCGAAACCTCTCTTATGTTGCTCAGATTCAAAAAAAGTTTGGAAAATGTACAGGAAATGGCGCCCCCAAATAGAGGACATTCCATGCATGGCTCTACAGGCACTGAAAAATCTGTCATGTTCGTAACAGTAATTGCGTGACTCTCTCCCCTCTCCGGTCCTTTATTTAAATCACCTTACACACCAAACAAAAATCTAATGTAGATGTCATTCATGTTTGGGTGTATCACTACCATGCTTTCCATATGTGTTTCCCATCGTTACAGTGATCAACCACTATCATCAACTCATGGAGTTTGATATCAGAAGTGTCGTTTGAAACAACATCGCAATTGGAAAGATTGACCATTTGGGAAGTCAAGTCTCTCTTTGAGATAGTATAATTTCTTATATGATCATGAACAATTATGACATTTCACCTCTTTATCATGATGCTTTTCATCATCATATGTTGTTGCAATTAAATCCTCTACTCCTACTTCTTACCTTATGTATATTTGCATACCTTATGTTATTTGCATTTCAAAGGTGAACATATTTTTCATGTCTTTGACCTTTACACAGTTTCGCATACCCTTGCGACTTTCACCTTTGTCTTAAGGGTCACCTATTTCATTTATCGAATTATTGAATATAATAGTAAACCCTATGGCACATATAATAAACCATGATTTAAATGATCCTTTGATCAAATGTAGGTTCGACCTTTCCACACCATAATTACGATTCCTCCGCCATGTGTCTTGGTATAGATTGGAGGGAAATGATTTTGCTTTTTGTGTTTATATGATTAGACATAGCATTGGGAATTGATTGTTTTCCATGTGTTTGGCATTAACACCCATATGCGCTGGTTGAAATGACACTCATCACGTTACATACGATTTTCAAATCGACTTCAGATATTGTACTTTGAATTGACATCAATATACACGTAATGCGTATGGTCAAAATGGATTTTAGTTTCTTTGTGCAACACCGCGTGATCACTTGCATCCACGTCAAGCTTCATAATGAATAACTGAGTGTTGGATAGTTGTGTAGTTCGCCATACCCCTTCGCTCGCTTGTCTGGTGAATCCACGTCGAGGTGCTAGCTTGACTCACGGAATGCACAGTAACCATGCCAATATAGGTACAGGACATATCGACTTAAATTCGGATTTATAATCCATAAATGCGATACGATGGTCTTAAATCACCACTGCTACTCTTGATCCGTGGCTTGGCTTCCACGATTCTGCCAAGTGGACGATGGTGATTGTTTCTAGTTAGGGTTAAGGCGGTTAACGAAGAATTATATAAGTCTTCAGGGTAGAGCTGAGTCGGGTTTCTGCATTCTTCAATTCGTGGTGCACCTCTGCGTCTGCAGAATTCTACATTTGGCCGAGGGTTTGTGATTCTCTGTTGCAGAGAAAACCATGGTGCTTCATTTTTATCCACAAGATCTCAGGTAATTACCTCAGCGTTCAATTTAATTTTATTGTATGTTTAAATGATTTCAGTACGTTGTCCAACTCTGGTCATACGCTGGTTCTGAGTATGCATTCAATCTTTAGTAAGGGAAATGCCTCTTGTTTCAGGCTATGCGAGTCATACTCTCAGTGCCAATTGTGATTGAGTTCCACTTTCAGGGTTATCGTCAACCCTACTCTTGCGGGTTAATAGAATGATACTAATTCGTTTTATGCCTCTGGTGTAGTGGGCTTCGCATCTTTTCAAGCAGACGTCTACCATGTCGTGGATTTTTATGAGGTAGGTTTTGGTGCGTCTCTTCTCTGCTTGAATTTGTAACTTCCTCCCTATTCCCTTCGAAGATGTTGCATATTAATCCCTCTCTGTATACAAATTTGATTTCAGGGCTCTACGTATCTGGACCTTACGTTCCACAGGTATTGTTTTAACCTCATGATCATTTTCGTCCTTCACTTATTTCCCTACGCTATTACAAGTTGACTAATTCCCTTTTGTTTTGTTTTCATTTGTCGTTACAGGTAAACGAATGGTTACGACATGTTTGTAAACACAGCACATAATATTTTCAATCGTTAGGGTTGCTAACGTGGACCTCTTGGCCGTCCAGGTCGGTATTCTTATGGGATTTATTACTCCTCTCCTGTTGCGTCGTTTTCATGGGCGTCGAACTATTATATCCACCTCCTATGCTGTTGCGCAGAAGGGCACTTGTTTAGATTGGTTCTGTTAAACTAGGGGTTGTAAGTTTTTCACCCCAGCTTGATAGGCTCCTTATTTATTTTGACATTTTGGGACATATATATATTTTCTCTATGCTCCTAGGTGGAATTTCAATATACTATGCCACAGTATAATTTTACCGAGACTGTATAAATCGTGTGTAATCTTTTTTTTTCTATATATATACACCATGAATTTTGACTTTGTTTAGTGTGCTCGTCAGCACAGAAAAAGGATGTTGGTAACACTATTATGGTTCCAGTCCATCAGAATTTTCCTCAATCAAATGTTTAATTACATTCACAAAATAATTATACTTTGGGGTCCACTCCCCTTAGAATGTAAAGTTCAAGTATCTAACTTTAAAATGCAATCACATGAATTGTGGGTGTTACATATTCCCCCTCTGAAAATAAACACCGTCCTCGGTGTTGTTATTCAACTACTAGAGTTTATTTTGCAAACAAAAATGGATAGTTTTCCATCATTTCAGTCTCTCGTTCCCAGGTAGCTTCTTCAGCAGTAAAGTGCTTCCACTGCACCTTTACTCTTGCTACCGTTCTGCTTCTCAATTCAATTTCTTCCTGCTCCAATATTTGAAGCGGTTCTGGAAGAAACTCCCCTTCTGGTTCCACCTGTAAAACATTCCAATCAACTATGTGAGAAGCATCATGCACATATCTTTTTAACAATGAAACATGAAAGACATCATGAACTTTAACATGGGGGGGGGGTAAGGCCAGCTTGTAAGCCACTGGTCCCACCCTTTCTAGTATTTCAAAGGGACCACAGTATCTAGGTGCCAATTTTGCACAAATCCCAGCATAGAGGGTGCTATTTTTGGGTTTAATACGCAAATATACATTCTCCCCAACTTTAAATTCTCTATGCACTCTTTTCTGATCTGCATAACTCTTCTGGCGATCTTGTGCTGTCTTGATGTTCTTTTGTATCTGTTTGACAATTCCTTCCTTTTCTTGTAAAGCATCTGGTCCCAACATTAGTTTGTCTTTTGGCTGACTCCAGCTCAAGGGAGTACGACACTCCCTTCCATACAGTGCCTCAAACGGACTCATTTTGATGGAGGAGTGATAGCTGTTATTATAGGAAAATTCAGCTAAATGTAAGAAATCTTCCCACTTTGAGGGTCTATCCATCACATACATTCTCAGCATGTCCTCCAAAATTTGATTAGTTCTTTCGATTTGACCATCAGTCTGAGGGTGGTAGGCAGTGCTAAAATTCAATTTAGTACCCATTCCTGCAAATAATCCCCTCCAAAAGGCTGTTGTAAAATTAGCATCCCTATCAGACACAATCACCTTAGGAACTCCATGGAGTCTTACTATCTCCTTTAGGAACACACTCGCCACTTGAGCTGTTCCAAAGGTGGATTTCACTGGTATAAAGTGAGCAGCTTTGGTTAAAGTGTCTACTACCACCATTATCGAGTCATGCTGGTATTTGGTTTTGGGTAATCCTGTAATTAAGTCCATGGAAACGGTGTCCCACTTCCATTCTGCAATGGGCAAAGGATTCAGAAGGCCGGCAGAATGCTGATGTTCCACCTTAACTAACTGACATTCCATGCATCTGCTTAAATATTCTGCTACATCTCTCTTCATTCCTGGCCAGAACAGCTTCTTTTTCAGGGCGGTTAACATTTTCTGATACCCTGGACGGCCTGCATAGGGTTGTTTGTGGTACTCATCCAGAATTTCTCTTTTTAGAGTCTCTACATTGGGGATATACAATCTGTTCTTATAACAAATCAACCCCTTTTGATTTTGGTTGAAATCAATTTTCTCCTGTTTCTGTAATTTCACCAAAAGTGTTTCATAATTTGGGTCTTGGTTGGCTGCTTTATGCACCAATTCTTCTACATCAATCTGAGCACTACTTCCAATATTATTGATATGCTGACAAGAATTTCTGCTCAATGCATCAGCAACCTTATTCTCCTTCCCTCTAATATGTTTTATGTCCATGTCAAAATCACTTAAAAAGGACAGCCATCTGGCTTGTCTGGCATTCAATTCAGTTTGAGAAAAGAAATATTTGAGACTAATATGATCAGTCATCAATGTAAATTTTTTTCCAAGAAGATAGTGCCGCCACATTTTCAAAGCATGAATAACAGCGGCTAGCTCTAAATCATAAGCGCTATAATTTTGTTCATGTATCTTCAGTTTCCTGGATTCATAGGCAATCACTGAGTTTTCCTGCAAGAGAACTCCTCCCAATCCTTCTCTACATGCATCCGTACATACCACAAATTCCTTATCAGGATCTGCAATCTTCAGTATAGGGGCTGTAGTAAGTTTCAGTTTTAATTTGTCGAAACTGTTTTGGCATTTTTCAGTCCATTCAAACTTGACACCTTTCCTCTGTAAGGAAGTGATGGGATGGGCTATGGCAGAAAATCTCTCCACAAATCTGCGATAATAGCCGGCAATCCCCATGAATGTCTTAACTGCTGAAACATCCGCGGGCACGGGCCATTCTTTTATAGCCTTTATCTTCTCCGGGTCAACAACAAGGCCTTGTTCCGAAATAATATGACCCAAGTATTGGATCTTGTCCTTATAGAACTCACATTTGCTAAATTTAGCGTATAGCTGATTTTCCTTTAGAGTTTGCAGTACTATTCTCGGTGTTCTTTGTGTTCCTCTTCACTGTTTGAGTAAACTAAAATATCATCTATGAACACAAGGAAAAATTTATCCAAATACTTGTTTAACACACTGTTCATTAGGCACATGAATGTGGCAGGGGAATTTGTCAAACCAAAAGGTAGGACTACAAATTCGTAGTGGCCATACCTGGTTCGAAAGGCCGTTTTGCTGATGTCTTCCTCTTTAATTCTGAGCTGGTGGTAACCAGTTCTTAAGTCAATTTTTGAGAATACTGAAGCTCCTCTCACCTGATCAAAAAGATCATCAATTCTAGGCAAAGGATATCTATTTTTAATGGTCAACTTATTCAGTTGCCTATAATCAATGCACATCCTGAAAGTTCCATATTTCTTTTTCGCGAATAGCACGGTGCTCCCCAAGGAGACACACTTGGCCTGATATACCCTTTATCTAGCAGTTCTTGCAATTGCATTTTTAATTCCATAAGTTCAGAAGGAATCATTTGATACGGTGCTCATGACACAGGTGTTGCTCCTGGCACTAGATCGATTGAGAAATCAATCTCTCTTTTGGGGGGAAGATGAGGGATTTCCTTTGGAAAAACTTCCTTGAATTCTCTTATTACTGGTACAGCATCCAGTAATTCTTCTTCAGTTTTTTGTTCTGTTTCTTCCACATGCACTGCATAAACCTGATATCCTTTTCTAGCTGTTCTTTTTAATTGCAATGTTGAAATTTGTTTGACAGAAATAGGTTTTTGTTTCCCTTTTAGAATGAAAGGTTTCCCTTCCTCATCTACATAGTGCAAAGTCTTATCCTAGCAATTCATCAAAGCTTTCTTCTTTTCCAGCCAGTCCATTCCTATGAATAGATCATATGACCCTAAGGGTAAAATGTTCAAATTCACTTCTGTTCGGAACTCATTTAATTTGATTTATGTTCTCGGTAGTTTATGTGTTACCTTTCTTTTCGTTCCAGTGGCCAGCTGTACCAACCATGAATGTTGAAATTTTTCAGTTTTTAAGTTACATTTTTCTACAATCTTGGGACTAATGTAACTCAAAGAAGCACTTGGATCAATCAGAATAGAAATAGGTAGGTCAGAAATCTTACCCTCCATTTCAACCATGGTTGCTTGATGCTCTGCTTGCCGATTTTCCAGGGTTGCACTGATAGTTGGCATGTTTCTGGCTATATCATTTACTGTTGTCGCTTCCCGATCCCTCATGAGCATATGAACATTTTTATGGGGACAGTCCCTAAAATGATGGGGTTCTCCACAGCCCCAACATTTCAAGGGCTCCTTCATTCTGACTGTTCCCTCCTTTTTACTGTCTCCCTCTATTGGTTTCGATGCCACTTGAGACTGTGCAGTTTGACTTTCTTTGGGTTTTCCAAATCTTTTCCACTGATGATCTCTGCCAAATTTTTTCAAATAGGTTGGTTTCTGTTTTCTCCCTTTGAATTCATTCTTACTTACCCAAATTTTTCCTTGGTCAGTTTTTCCTTTGAACTGTTGGTAACACAATATAGCTTTTCTAACAACTTCGTCCATTGTTTTTGGGTTGTCAAACTCAATTTTCTCTTTGTATACCATAGGCAAACAATTCAGAAACCTCTGTACCTTTGCCTTTTCTTTCCTTATGTAAGGTACATATCTTAATAGATTGGTAAATTTAGTAACAAACTCATCGATAGTGAGCTGTCCCAATCTAAGCTCATGAAATTCTTTTGCTTTGTCATCATAGTACCGCTCATTCAAGTAGCGATTCTTGAATTTAGCCTGGAAATCTTCCCAAGTAATTGTCTTTTCATCTATGGCATGCACCATCTTTGTCTCCTCCCACCACAAGGTAGCCTTACCTTGTAGCTGGTAGACAGCTAATCTAGCCTTCAGATTGCTTTCATATTCATAAACCTGGAAATACTTAATCATATTCAACAATCAGGCTTCACCATCCTCCTCCTTTTCCCCATCATAGTAGGGAGGTTTGATTTTTCGGAATTCCCCTTGTAATTCCTTTTTATGCTTATTCTGATGTTGAATAGCATCTTCCTCATTAGATTCCTTAGTTCTCCTCTTCCCGGAACCTTCGCCTTCTTGGCTGTTCCGTGAGGTTAATTCCCTGATGATCTTTTCCTGCTCCTCACTGGCTAATGACAATCTGTCATTCTGGCTTTTTATCTCAGCCAATTCTTGTTGCAAATTTTGCAACATAGCCATCATGGCCGCATTGGGATCTGTTTCACCATGCAGATCCACATAAATTTCGCCACCTTATTCCATTCTATCACCCCCACTGTATACTACACAGCACAGGTCAGTGAACAGATAAACCAACAAAACAAAACTTTTACTACAGAAATAAAATTACACAGTGAGTACACAGCAATCGTGAGCACAAAGTCACCAGCCCAGTTTTATAACTTGGGCTCTGATACCATTTGTCACACCTCTAACTTTCACACCCGAAAATTTTTTTTATTCATGAACTCAGACTGTTAAGTATAGGTTTATTATGACATTTCACCTTTTTATCATGATGCTTTTCATCATCATATGCTGTTGCAATTAAATCCTCTACTCCTACTTCTTACCTTATGTTATTTGCATACATTATGTTATTTGCATTTCAAAGGTGAACATATTTTTCATGTCTTTGACCTTTACACAGTTTCGCATACCCTTGCGACTTTCACCTTTGTCTTAAGGGTCACCTATTTCATTTATCGAATTATTGAATATAATAGTAAACCCTATGGCACATATAATAAACCATGATTTAAATGATCCTTTGATCAAATGTAGGTTCGACCTTTCCACACCATAATTACGATTCCTCCGCCATGTGTCTTGCTATAGATTGGAGGGAAATGATTTTGTTTTTTGTGTTTATACGATTCGACATAGCATTGGGAATTGATTGTTTTCCATGCGTTTGGAATTAACACCCATATGCGCTGGTTGACATAACACTCATCACGTTACATACGATTTTCAAATCGACTTCAGATATTGTACTTTGAATTGACATCAATATACACGTAATGCGTATGGTCAAAATGGATTTTAGTTGCTTTGTGCAACGCTGCGTGATCACTTGCATCCACGTCAGGCTTCATAATGAATAACTGAGTGTTGGATAGTTGTGTAGTTCGCCATACCCCTTCGCTCGCTTGTCTGGTGAATCCACGTCGAGGTGCTAGCTCGACTCACGGAATGCACAGTAACCATGCCAATATAGGTACAGGACATATTGACTTAAATTCGGATTTATACTCCATAAATGAGATACGATGGTCTTAAATCACCACTGCTACTCTTGATCCGTGGCTTGGCTTCCATGATTCTGCCAAGTGGACGATGGTGATCGTTTCTGGTTAGGGTTAAGGCGGTTAACGAAGAATTATATAAGTCTTCAGGGTAGAGCTAAGTCGGGTTTCTGCATTCTTCAATTTGTGGTGCACCTCTGCGTCTGCAGAATTCTACATTTGGCCGAGGGTTTGTGATTCTCTGTTGCAGAAAAAACCATGGCGCTTCAATTTTATCCACAAGATCTCAGGTAATTACCTCAGCGTTCAATTTAATTTTATTGTATGTTTAAATGATTTTAGGACGTTGTTCAACTCTGGTCATACGCTGGTTCTGAGTATGCATTCAATCTTCAGTAAGGGAAATGCCTCTTGTTTCAGGCTATGCGAGTCATACTCTCAGCGCCAATTGTGATTGAGTTCCACTTTTAGGGTTATCGTCAACCCTACTCTTGCAGGTTAATAGGATGATACTAATTCGTTTTATGCCTCTAGTGTAGTGGGCTTCGCATATTTTCAATCAGACGTCTACCATGTCGTGGATTTTTATGAGGTAGGTTCTGGTGCGTCTCATCTCTGCTTGAATTTGTAACTTCCTACCTATTCCCTTCAAAGATGTTGCATATTAATCCCTCTCTGTATACAAATTTTATTTCAGGGCTCTACATATCTGGACCTTACGTTCCACAGGTATTGTTTTAACCTCATGATCATTTTCGTCCTTCACTTATTTCCCTACGATATTACAAGTTGACTAATTCCCTTTTGTTTTGTTTGCATTTGTCGTTACAGGTAAACGAATGGTTACGACATGTTTGTAAACACAGCACGTAATATTTTCAATCGTTAGGGTTGCTAACGTGGACCTCTTGGCTGTCCAGGTCGGTATTCTTATGGGATTTATTACTCCTCTCCTGTTGCGTCATTTTCATGGGCGTCGAACTATTATATCGACCTCCTATGCTGTTGCGCAGAAGGGCGCTTGTTTAGATTGGTTTTGTTGAACTAGGGGTTGCAATTTTTTCACCCCAGCCTGATAGGCTCCTTATGTATTTTGACATTTTGGGACATATATATATATTCTCTATGCTGCTTGGTGGAATTTCAATATACTATGCCACAGTATAATTTTACCGGGACTGTATAAATCGTGTGTAATTTTTTTTTTCTATATATATACACCATGAATTTTGACTTTGTTTACTGTGCTCGTCAGCACAGAAAAAGGATGTTGGTAACACTATTATGGTTCCAGTCCATCAGAATTTTCCTCAATCAAATGTTTAATTACATTCACAAAATAATTATCCTTTGGGGTCCACTCCCCTTAGGATGTAAGGTTCAAGTATCTAACTTTAAAATGCAATCACATGAATTGGGGGTGTTACAGGCACAAACAGTTACAAGCTCATCTCCAATGCACATCCGCATTCAAATCACCGGTCACCTTTCACCATGACAACATTATTCAAGGACCCAAACCTGATTTTAGCATATAGAGATCGAAGATTTAATGGAATGCAAGAGGATTTTGACCATGCTCTGCACACTTCTATTACTATTTATGTGGAATATCAACTTTTTTTTCACATGGGACTAATGAATATGTATAATTTTTGTAAAATTTGTATTTGAAGTTAGAAATTTTTTATTAATTTGGAGAGATAATTTTTATTATATAGTAATAAAGTGTAATTGTAAGTTTTTATGGAGAAATAAGGTGACAAGAAAAGTTTGGAGAGGTAAAGTTTGTCAATTTTTTTGTAATTGGAGTTATAAGGGAGAAAATTGAAATTTTGTCATTTTTTTTTGGAGAAACAAGGAGTGATATTGTAACTCAAAGTAATTTTTTACTTTGAGGGGGGGGGGGGGGGTAATTTTTTTTTTAAGGAGATTTGTAAAGGCATTGTCAAATTTTGCAAATATTTCATTGTAAACACTCGATGAGAAATTGACTAGAGCCAAGTGCAAAACTCAGTCATTTTTCTGCTTTTTCAATGACTATACAAGGGTCAAGGCCAAGCCCTGATAGATCATTCTTTTGTGTGGCGTGTGTCATTTTTGCGTGGCATGTTTCGTGTGACAAGTTGCTCAATTTTTTGTGCTTGATTCTTTTGGTGCACTGCTTGAACACTACAATGTCGAAGTTAATTAATATGTTCTCTGAATTTGATAAGCTAGAAGGAGTGAAATCTTATAAGACATGGAAACTTCTAATTGAAATCACTCTAATATATAATGAGTTGTGGCATGAAATTTGTGAGGGAAACAATAAGCCAAATAAACCAACAGATGCAGCTTCACTTGCAAAATGGGAAGTAAAAAATTGCAAATCATTAGCTGTTATAAAAGCTTCAGTTAATAATGAAATGTAAATACATATTAAAAATTCCTCGGATGCATGGAATGCTTTATGTACATTAAAAGATCTCTTTGATACACAACCTGAATCAAAGAAGGTTGATCTTAAATTAAAATTGCTTCAACATAAATTAATTGAAGGTGGTGATGTCCTTGAGTATATTTCACGACTTAAAAACATTAAGAAAGAAATAATAAATGCTGGTTTTCAAGCTGCTGGTGAAAGCTTATTAACCACAATTTCAATTTCTCGATTTCCATCATCATATACACATTTTTTGGAAACTTTGCAAGTCATTGGAAAGTTAGAGAAGCTAAATTTTGATGAATTGAGTGACATGTTAGCTCAACATTATAAAACCTTTGGGAAGAAGAAACAGATCAGAGAAGATGTCTTCTTCACCAAAGCCAGTTCAAGAAACTCCTCAGTTGATAGTTCAAGAAACCGAGGAAGAGGAAATTTCAATCAAAATCAAGAATCCCAAGGTCGTGGTCACAGTCAAAGCAGCGGAAACAATTTCAACAAAGGCTACAATTCAGGTAGGAGAAATTCTCAAGGAAGAGGCAACAATCAAAACAAAGGATATCATCAAGGCAAAGGATAAAGTCCAAGTAGAGGACAAACTCAAAATAGAGGCCAAAGCAGAGGCTGTGGAGAGTATCAAGGAAAAAGAGAGTCTCAAGGAAGAGGCAGCGATTTCAGTCAAATTTGTTGCAGGAGATGTAACAAAGTTGGCCATTATGCGGTAAATTTTAAAACTTCTATTGAGAAGATTCACAAGTTTCATCCAAACTCTGCACAGTTTGCAAATGATGAACATGATCATGATGGTTCCGAATATGTTTTCACTAACACAGAAGCAACATCTTTAAAGGTTTCAAGCTTTTTCAGAAGTGATTATGAAGATGCATGGATTCTGGATACAGGCGCAACTCAACACATGACATTTCGACGTGACTTATTTTGGAGTTTCAAATAATTTCATCTAAATTCAATCTATCTTGCTGATAAAACAAAACATACTCCTTCAAGAAAAGGCGTAGTTAAAGTTTTTTTACTAGGCATTTGAGAAAGAATGATTTCAAATGTATGGTATCTCCCAACATTCAAGAAAAAATTGTTATTTTTAGTTACAATTCGACAAGCAGGACATATGGTAATTAGGGAAGATGGCTTAGTTAAAATCAACTCAGTCAAACAAAACATGAAAACAATGATGATAGGTTATGAAGACGGAAAACTGTTAAGGGTGAAAGGAACAGTTATTCCAAGAAATTCTAAATTTGCAGTAGCAGAAAGTACAGACATTTCACCAATCAGATTATGGCATGTAAGATATGGCCATCTCAAATTTGACAGTCTCTCTCAGTTACAAAAACAGAGAATGTTTAAAGGACTTCCAACCTTTAAAAGGGAAAATGCAAAGTGTGAATCTTGCATTTTTGGAAAACAACATCGAGAGACTTTTCCTACAAGTTCATGGGGCACAAATAGGCATTTGCAGTTGGTTCACAATGATATTTGCAGACCTTTTCCAACTTCGCTCAAAAGTTGCAGATATTTCTTACTCCTTGTTGGTGGTTTTAGCAGGATGACTTGGGTTTATTTCTTGAAGAAAAAGTCAAAAGAATTTGAAAATGTCTCTTATAATTGACAATGGCAGAGAATTCACTTCAAATGAATTCAAAAAGTATTGCATGGATAATGGCATAAAACGACACGTTACAAATGTCTACACTCCACAGCAAAATCGAGTAGTAGAATGAATGAATCGTACTTTGTTAGGAATGGCACGATTTATGTTAACTTTCAAAAAGTTAAGTCCTTTGTATTGGGCTAAAGTAATTCATATCGTTGTCAACTTCAGGAACAGATATCCCACTGCATCTTTAGATGGAATCACACCTTATGAAGCATGGTTTGGCTTCAAAACTTGGGTAAAAAATCTCAAAGTTTTTGGATCAGTCTGTTATGCCTTAGTTCCGAAGGAAAAAAGAACTAAGCTTGATGCACGAAGCTTGAACTACACAATGATCGGGTATTCTAATGAGAAGAAAGGGTACCAAATTTTTTTGAATGGGAAATTTAATGTAAGCAGAGATGTGATTTTTTATGAGAATGAGAGTAAGAGTGTTGAAGAAGTTGAAAGTCTTCTTCAAAAGTTAGAGACAAAAAGTGATAAAAGAAACAAAAATTTACGAAGTCAAAAAAATTCACAAAATTGGTATGAACTTGAGTTTCCTTCATCTGAAAATGATTCATCGAGTCTGTCTTCATCATCAGCACAATCTAGGTCTTCTAGCAGTTCATCCAACTTTCCAAGCAGTAGTAGTTCTTCTGACAATGACTCTCTGCCCCCAGAAGCTGCAGTTGATCAATTTCAAAAATGGGTAGTTCAAATTTTAAAAGATGTAAGGCCTAATGAAAAAAATAAAATAGGAACACGGGGATCACAAAGAAACAAAGGAGCCTTGATAGCAAATGATTTTAATAAACCTTCTACATACCAAGAGGCAATAAAAAGTAAATAATGGCAACAAGCTATGGTTGATGAATATCAGGCAGTTCAAGACAATAACACTTGGAAACTTGTTGATTGTCCTCAGAATGTTAAACCCATCAGATGCAAATGGGTTTACCGCATTAAGTACAAGAAAAATGGTGATATTGAAAAGTATAAAGCAAGACTTGTTGCTAAGGGTTTTACGTAGCAGGAAGGGATAGATTATGAGGAAACGTTTGCTCCTACAGCCAAATGGAACACAATCCAACTCACAGTTGCCTTAGCAACTCAACAAGGATGGAAAGTTCAGCAAATGGATGTAAAAAGTGCTTTCCTCAACGGCGATTTATAGGAAGAAGTATACATGACACAACCACCAGGTTTTGATATTGAAGGATAGGAACATAAAGTATGCAAACTAATCAAGGCTTTATATGGGTTAAAACAAGCTCCCCGAGCTTGGTATGCAAAAATGCATGAATACCTTAGAAATGTTGGTTTTCAATGAACTGAATCTGATGATACCTTGTATGTACATCAACAAGGTAAAATTATGGTGATTTTGATTATGTATGTAGATGATTTGATTGTCATAGGGAACAATGATGATCACATTGCACAGGTGAAAAATGAGTTACATGCAGGTTTTAAGATGACAGATTTGGGACTACTTCATTACTATCTTGGAGTTGAAGTATTCCAACGTCCACATCATATTTTCATTTCTCAGAGTAAGTATGCTGAAGAAATTCTTCAACAATTTGGAATGTAGGATTGCAAGCTTGTTCTCACCCCTCTGGAACAAAACCTGAAACTTTCAAAATTTGAAGGGGGGGAAATGGTGGATATTACTACTTATAGAAAGTTGATTGGTAGCTTGATTTATCTGGAAACTACTCAACCAGATATTTCTTATGTCATCAGTATTCTTTCCCGCTTTATGCAGGAGCCTCAAGACGACCACTGGAATGCAGCCAAAAGAGTTCTTCGTTATATCCTAGGAACAAAATATTTTGGTCTTCTTTACAAAAAGACTAAAAACTTTGTACTTGGTGGTTTTTCAGATGCCAACTTTGCTGGCAGTATTGATGATAGGGCATCAACCTCAGGTTATTTAATGAACATGGGGTCAACTGTAGTTTCCTAGAGTTGCAAGAAGCAAGCTACAGTGGTCACTTCTTCAGCAGAAGTAGATTACATTTCAGCATGGGAAGCAGCATGTGAGATTGTTTGGTTACGTTGAGTTTTACAAGAGTTGGGAATTCCTCCACCAGAAGCTACTTCGTTATTCATTGAAAATCAGTCAGCAATAAAGCTTGCCTAGAATCCAGTTTTTCATTCAAAGACAAATCATGTGGACACCAAGTATCATCATATCAGATCTCTTAGTGTAAAGGATGTCATCAAGCCGATTTATTGTCATTCAGAAGATCATACCTTCGATATCTTCACCAAACCTCTTGGCATAATAAAATTTACTGAGTTCAGAGATAAACTTAGTATATGTTGTAATGTATCTTTGGATCATAGGGGAAAATGTTAGATGATCCAAATATTTTAATGTAAAGTTAGGATAAAATATTTATTAAATTAATATATTTAATAAATATTAGAGAATAAAAATATTTATTAAATTAGAATATTTAATAAATATTAGAGATACTGAGAAATAGAATTTTTTTAGTAAAGATAGGACTCTAGAATTGAGTCCTATCTTTGGCTCTAAAATAGGAATAAAGTTAGTAGATTGGTTAGAAGGTCATTTATTGTAAATGGACACTTGTTGTTTTTTCAAGTGATCCATAACTAAATTAAGTTAGGACATATTTCTTATAGATAGGTTAGTCTCCTATTTGCAAGTCAGTAGAAGTTTACGTTTGTAAACTCTTCAACTTTTTATGTAATTTCTTTTCCATTATTAATAAAATTATGTGTCTAAGGACACTTCTGCCATTATCAATTGGCAATTTAACCAATTGGTCATGGATATTATCTGTAATATATCCAGCATAATAAAAAATAATAGATGGAGGTTGACCTATGGTAAATGTAGATAAGAAACCTAAAATGGATTCCTCTGTGGATTCATCAGTGAAATACCCTAGAATGAATGAAACCATGGAAATTACATGCCTTGAACCCTTTGGAAATTTTGAAGCAGAATATGGAGGATTAATTTGAGGAATATCTACATGCAAATGCATAAATGCTTGGAATATTAGGAATATCTAAGGAAAATCTAGGCCAATATATAGATTGGTAAGGGCCTCTATAGACAAAGGGACTTCTTGAGGATTAGGTTGAAGTTGTAGCATTTAGTTGATGGAATCAACAGTAATGGTAAAAAGCACTTCTTTGTTAGCATTTACTATGGCTCTCTACTTAGGCACATAATATTGTTGACAAAACCTAATGAAATATTGACATGGATGAGTTACTGGAACAACATACTTTGGCAAGTGTGATTCCACAATATGAAATTCTTCTTCATTATCTAAGGATTTTTCATAGCTCCATTTACGAATGTCTAGTAGATTAAATTCAACAATTGGGTCTGATATTTTGTAGTCAAAATTACCGAATGGAATGTGATCTATGTCTATGACAGGGGGCTGTAATGGATTTACAACAATAGCAGTCTTAGAAGTCATGGCTAGAGTTGTTTTTAGTACTTTGGAACCTTCAGGATTGCTAGAACTTTGGTTTTTAGTCATTTAGGCTAGTTCTGTAAGATTAGACAGTTTGCAGAAGTAATTTTGCTTTACCAGAGGTTTCTTGGATAGAAAATGGGAAAATTATGGTTTCTTTCTTTGGTTTATTCTTAAATTTTGGATTCTCAATAGGATTTATAGGCTTTTATTGGTTTAGACGAAACAGGGGATTCTTGGGCTTGTTCACTAAGAAATTGGGATAAAAAACATTTTTAGATTGGGTACAGTGGCTTTAGGATACCTTCAGAGGTTTTATGGCTTAATTTAGAGTTTAAACAGTCTATAGAAACTATAAAACTCACAATTTCTGTTTAAAACAATGCACAACAAGAAACAGGGTTTTTTACAAAAAAATTGAAAGGGTTTTGCCTGTTTTTTGGACTTTTTGATATGTTTCTAGGGATGGTTTTTAAGATCTGACTGAATTTGTATTTTTTAAAGGTATTTTCAAATTGAAACAGGTCTGAATTTCAGAGATATACCTGATATACACAAGTATAAGGTTTCGAGGAGGTTTCTGAGGTTTTTGAAAAGTATGAATAACTTCCTTTTTATTTTTCGAAGCAATTCAGAGCTACTCAGCAATCTTCAATTGTTCCAGGTTGAAATTTGCAGGCTTTTGGCTCGAAAATGGTGTAAAATTCTTGTTTCAAAGTCGGAAAGGTTTATACAGTGGTTACGCTCAGTAAGAAAGGAAATGAATGCATTTACTATGTTTATTAGGCATATTAGGTTTAAACGATGCAAGCAATTAATGAAGTTTAAGTTACGAATCTAGTGGTTTTCAGGTTCAAAGGATGAAAACCACAAATGGTTATCACATGGCATTTGGGCGGTGAGCTGTTTTGGACTGAACCAACGCGATCCAATAAATATTGACAATGTGGAGGAGGGATAAAATCCCAATACTGCCCATTTCGCGTAGAAATGAGACGTGGAATTTTGCGCTATTTTATTTGCGATATTGTTTTTTAGCTGTCGGATCTTGGGGTTCGATTGAGAACGACCCAGATCAATTGTGAAAGTTGCGTTGGGATTTAATAGTGGGTTCGGCGTATTTAGACATGATGGGGATGTTTAAACTTTAAAAATAAGTGTCTAATACATTCAAACCTCAGGTTTAAATCATAATGAAATTGGGTAAGGTTTATGTATTAATTTAAACCTTTAACAATGTTTAAATCATACATATGGGTGCAGGTTTAATATTATATAGCTTTTCAACCTTTGATAGTTTTTTTAAACTATAGGGGGCGAGATAAGTTCTTATAGATATGTTAAACCCATAGGATAGAGTCAGGATTTATATTTCGCACATGGAATATTATAACATTGGTTAAAATGTAAAATAAAAGGTTTGTGGGTTATTTAAAATAAAAAGGACTTAATACTATATGGGAATGTGTAACTTAAGGAATTAATATATAGTTAGAAGTTAATATGAAATAAGAGTGAAGTGTATGGGATAGTGTATATAATTATAAATACATATTTTTAAATCTAAGTAAAGTGAAAATATGCATAGATTGTGTTAGTTGTATTTTTTTTCACATTTAGACTTACGATAAAATGTATTTCATGTGTTTTGAGTGTTTTTGAAAGGAACATTAAATTATTTACTTATGGTTTCACTTTTACTAAGTAAACATGAGTTTTTACGTAGGAAAAAGGGATTATGATTAATGGATGAAGGGTGAATGCTGATGAATATGAATTTCATGTAGGAATTCAATATTTTTAACCGATTAGTCATCAAGCCTTGGGTCCAATCAAATTAGTGATTTTTGCCCGATGATTCTTTATTACATGACTGCACAACTGCTTTCCACCTACCCATATTTATTTCTAACATTTTTTACCTCATTTTCATGCGTGCATTTAAGCTTGTAATCCTAAATCCATTTTCTTTCAAAGCATAAAAACTATCTAAGTCTAATCTTATTTCATCCGAGGGCTCAGATTAAACTGTTTAGCTCCTCATTTATTCTCTATCTTAACTACTGATTTGTGAAGTTTATATTGTTTTACACATCTTTATTCTCTATCTAAAACATGAAATTCAAAGCATGAAAAGTTAAGATTAAATTGTTTAACTAATCATGGATTATGGCATTTATTGACAATTTACACATAATCATTATTCTTGTAATGAAGTAAATAGTAGTGGCATTTTGAGTTGCTCACTTTTAGGTCTTATTTTCATCTCTTTTTCTTTTGGGGTCTATCTTTTTCTAAGTCCTTTGATTATTCTTTTAGGAATTTTTGCCCTCTTTTATTTTTTATTATTTTTCATTTTCCAAAATATGGGAAAAAAACTTGCAGAAAGCAAGGTATGTACATATTTACAAGACTATCATAGTCAATTCAAAAATTATGAATCCTATTATTATAGGACCCTAACATGAGGTATGATTTATTCGGTGGATTCTTCGAACTCCCGCTCTTCGGATCCTTATGAATCTTCCTTCTTGGATTTCATCTCATTTTTATTGACAAAAAGTGACAAGGGTTTCTTCAGCACACTCAAAGTAGGCAGATTCCCAACACTATAATAGAAATAAGATGTAAGGTAAAATTCATTAGAAATCACAGACGCAAATCTTTAAGCAGTCGAAAGGGACCTACCTTAATAGAGGAGATATTCTTCCACAAAAAATTGAAAGCATGTGTAATGGTTGATATGTTATCTATAACTCTATGAAGATCCCTATGGATACTTCTCCAAGCCACGTCAGTATTTCCAAGGCCTATGCCTTCACATTCATGCACAACTCTTTGGAAAACACGGTCTCAATATCAGGCAAAAGCTCCAAAAGTGTCTCATACAGATCAAGGGTCTTGAACAACTTCTCATGAGACGTCCTATTAATGGCTATAGCTTCACTGAAATTGAACAACAGCAATGTTGCACCCTTTGCAAGCTCATAAATTTTTTTTCGCCAAGGGAGTCCAACCCATCAAAAACTTGCTCACACAGATGCTCTTTGCTTGCGAAAAGCATCTTGATCCATTAGCTAGTTTGCATGCGAGCAATGGCATGTAGATGGATAGGTAATTTGGAACTGCTAGAGCAACTGTCGCACAATTCAAATAATTCAAATCAATGACGGAGAATGATCTAATTGTCTAGCAAAGGATCGAATGGTACATATTATGACAGAAAGACACTTAGGAATTTTTCTTTCAAATAATGACGCCTTACAGCATAAATATAAGATCACTTGATTTGTAAAATATAAGATTTCTTGAATTGTTTCAACCATAAAAGCCTAATTTTTTCATATATATATAATCTATGACTTAATTTTTTTTTCCTAATATATTTTTTCATTTTTTTAATAAGAATGAAATATTTTTACATTATTGAACTGTAAAGTCATTGAGTGAGTACAATAAGGTTTTGATTATAGATGTTTTATAATAATTTTATTAAACCTAAACAAATAATTATATCCATTTTTATATTTTATTATAATTTGAAAAAAACACCACACAAATTAATTCGCACATTACCCGATAGGCAATACTTAAATGTAAATGTAGAATGCCCCTCCCTATGCAATTATAAGTGTTCTAATCTTTCTATTTTCAACATTATTATTTGTGTTATCCTTATTTATCTATTTTTTTAGGCTTATCTCCTTCTTCTTGGGTTCCCTTATGTTTTTTTTTTCCCGTGTCAGTCTTACCCTTATTTAGGAATTTCATTTCCAAGGCTCATTTCCGTGTTCTTTGCTTCCCTTATGCTTTTTTTTCCTTTCTCTTACCATTATTTTACTGTGCAGGTGGGTTAACAATATTCAGCTATTCAAATGCTTCAAATTGATGGGCTACTGAAGATTGCATAAAGTTAGCACTTATGTGATATTAAGATTCGTGGGCGAGCAGACCCAGATAAGAAGGCTAAGAGCAGAAGGCCGACAATCTTTTATTTGTATTTTTTATTTTTTCAAAATTGTTGAACCATTAAATAGCGCGCAAGTACACACGTTTTCAGTGCAGCAAAGATGGAGGTCCACAACTTTTTCTTTAAAAACTTGCGTTTAACAGTTTCATCAAAATCCAGTTTATTCCGCGGTTTCTTCACGTCGAAGGGTGCGCAATCAGGGTAAGCCCAAAAGCGACAACTTATTTAAGAACAACAAAATTCAAAGAACGGTTGAATTCTTATACATGAGCGTAAACCTTTTGAAAAGGTGTCATATTTTATTATATTAACAAGTCACATGGGTGCTTGTTTTTTTGGGAAATCGTAAAACCCCAGAGTGCATGAGTTTTATGCTTTTGCTTTATAAAAAATATTTATATAAAACTCATAACTGGAGTATTTGACTTTAAAGTGTTTTATTAATAAGGGTTTTTTGAAAGAGCTTATTATAAAATATAGTTTTTAAATATAATTTTTTTAAAGATTTATTATATAAAAAAGAAAATTGCATTATGGTTTTATTGTAAGATATTGTTGATTCCTTCATAAAAAAAAAGAAGAAGAAGAGAAATTTAGGGTTTCATCAGAGAAAGTTTTTTTTAAAGCCAGATGGCCACATCAAGTTTTCAGCCACAACTTCCTTCTTTCACTGAGAAATATTATGATGTGTGGAATATTAAAATGGAGACCATGTTAAAAGCGTATGATGTATGGGACCATGTCAATTTTGGGTTTGCAGAACCTCATAATGATGCAAAAGAATGAGCCCTTAGTAATTCAGATGGGAAAAAATGGAAGAAAGGCAAGAGAAAGAATGCACAAGCGTTGCTTCTTATCCAGCAGGGAGTGGACCAAACAATGTTCCAGAAGATAATGATAACTTCTTCAGCAAAAGAACCATGGGAAACTTTGGCGACAAGCTATTAAGGTATGGCCAAAGTAAATATTATTAAATTGTAGAATATTACGAGAGGTTTTGAAAGTTTGAAGATGAAGAAGACAAAGGACATTGATTCCCTCATGAATAGGGTCCTGTCTATCATTAATCAGTTCAAAATATATGTGAAGATATTAAAGATCAAACATTGATTGACAAGGTTCTTCGATATTTTTCTACCAAGTTTGATATTGTGGTAGCATCCATAGAAGAAGCGAACGATTTGGAAAAACTGATAGTTGACCAATTAATTGGATCACTTCTATCGCATGAGGCAAGGATAGACAAAAATAAGGATTCCACTCTAGAAATTGCCTTCAAAAGTGAAGTTTATATTTCAAGAGGTCAAGGCAGAGTTCGATAGAGAGGCAGAGGATGAGGCAGGAGCTATGGTTGCCAGGGAGATGGCTGAGAAGAGCATGAGCTTTAAAGTGGAAGCAACAGTAGCAAAAGCTTTCACAACAATCAAAGGTTTGACAAATCAAAGGTGAAATGTTATTATTGCAATAAATTTCATCATTATGGTCGTGATTGTAGGAAGAAGATACACTAGTACATTTGGTCAAAATTGTAACACTTTAGTTCCGACACTTTTGACGTATTATCAGAAATTAACCCAATTTTTCTCATATATTTAAATCCCACCAACAAATGTTGCTATAGCAATGTATAGGGAAAACATCGGTATTGCGATGTTTAGGTCCATCGTCATAAAACCAAATTTTTAGGACACGAGGTCAGAACTGCGACGTTTCTAAGACACGATCCAGGATTGCGACATTTGGAGAACCGTCGCTATTGCAACGTATAGAAATACTTGTTAGTCTTGCAACGTTTCTAAGACAACCGTCAGTATTGCAACGGTTTGCCGAAAAACTGTCGGTATTGCGACGGTTAGACCTCATGTCAGTATTGCGATGGTTTCAGACCAACATCGGTATTGCGACGATTGTGGACAAACGTCGGTATTTCGACGGTTTTGGACAAACTTCTATATTGCGACGAAGCCCTCCAAACCGTCGAACTTCTAACGTTGAACATTAATATGTCGTGTGTTTATTTAGACAAGGCTTAGTTGATTCGATGCAACATTAAAACATAGATTTTAACATAAGGGAAGGGTGGGTTAGTTATTAAACTCTCATAAACTCATTTTCGAATAGATTTTTGTTAATTACTTTTTTATTTCTCTTGTTTGAAAATTATGGAAGCAATTAAGTTCGAGTATAATTTCAAGTTATATGAAAATTCAAGGTTATATTAAACTTAGATCAAAATTTATTGATCTCAATATAATTTTTATTAGTTTTATATTTAGAAATATTAATGTGGATATACAAGTGTAATATTAAGTAGTTGTTTTAAATGTATTTGGTTGATTTTTTTATAAATTTAAATTCATATAATGTTTTTTTTAATATTTGGGTTAGTTATTTTTTAGTTTCCATGATTGATATAAAGGGAGAAATCAAATTTATGATTTTAATTTTTGAAAAAATTATGAGATATGCTAAACATTATTTTTCTCACTACATATACTTTTTTTGAGGTTTAGTGGAGTTTATTTTGAGAGTGTAAAGAAATAGAGATTCATATAAAATAATATTTATTTTTTCATTTAAATTAATTTTATTCATATTTACATATTTAAAAGTTATAATTTTATTTTTTTTATCTTTTTAAAAAAAAGAAAATTTAATATTAATTATTTAAAATATTCATGGTATTTATATTTTAATTAAATAGATCATTTATATTATTGTATAATGAAATCAACTATTCATCATTTGATTAATGTATTATAAAATGTTTAGGCATAAGTGCATTGAACTAGTTTTGATATCACAACTTATGTGATTGCAAATTTAAAAAACACCTAATAATAATATTATAAGTATATTTTCACTAAATAATATTTCTATTAATTTTATACATTTTTTAATCAAATTTTTATTGTGATTGAATAGTGTAAAGAAAGTTAAGTTTATAAGAAATAATAAAAATGAAGTTATGGTTTCAATCTAAATCAATTTCAGTCATGCTTTTCCAATACATTTAAAGGAATTTTTTTTTTTTTTACTTTTTGGAAATAAAATTGATAAAGAATGATATTAACCATTTAATATTCAAAACATTATCTCTTTATTTTTTACGAAATATGTCATTTTATATCACAATTCTTCTCAATCAAATAGTCAATGAATGAAAGAAATTAAGTTATAGCATGTTTTCAAGTTATGAAAAGATATAGGGTTATATTAGAAGTTTTTTTCCTCACAAAAACATGTACATTGTATAAGTTTAGTGGAGATTATATGAGCTTGAGGTTGTGGCCTTTCACTCTTATCACAAGGATGCATGGGTTTAATTAAATGACCATCCATTCACATGTATATATCATTCTAGAAATTACACAAGGAGAGATTGATAGAGGAGTTTAAAAAATAGTTCCTCCCAAGGACCCATGGAATAGTATACCAAAGGCAATACACAAGGTAATGAATCCTCCCCTAAACTCATGTTGATATTCAAGATATCAAGTTGATATTCATGTTGATAATAGAAAAAACAACAATTTTATGGAATGTTATGGTATTTGGTGTATCATATCCCACTAAAGTTTGTCCAAAATCCTAGGCCATAGATACCTTAGGACCCCATGGATTGAGTTTCATGGCTATTCATTTTCTAACTATATTTTATTTTTGTTTACATATTTGGATTGAAAATAATTGTCATGAAGTATATCTGATAGCCTATATATGGATGTTTCAAAACATTATGGTTGTTTTTTTGCAAAAAGGTTGAATGAATGGTTTTTAACTTAATAAGGTTATAAAATTTATTTAATGAGCTAGGTGGAATTCCCTTATGATTTTGACCATTTATAGAATGATTTGTTCCACAATGGGAAACTTAAATATATGTAATGAATCAGTTCATATCTTTATCCCATTCCATCAAAAATAGAATGCATCAAGGTTGATATTTTAATGGATCAAAAATATTTGTTGTACATTTGGGGGCTTAGGCTTAGTTGACATCAAGCTGTGTCATACATCAATCTCACCAAAAATTACTTCAAGTACCAAAGTCTCCCATGTAGGATAAATTATTCTCCCTACTCCTTTGCACTCGTATCCCTTCCAACGTCAAGTTATGACAAATAGGCCTTGGTTGTTGCATGAAAAAATTAATATGTGGACAAGATTTTTTAGAAATGGGAATTTTATATAGACATGAAAAAATTAGTTTACCCACATTAAGAAAATTACATCTCCCTCGTCCTCTCCAAGCCTAACTCAAAACAATATTAGCAATTCTATGGAAATCAGAGAGCCATGAAGAATCTTCAAATATGTTATTATGTAAGAAGTGGGGTCCTATAGAACCACTCTTGACCCTGACAACCAAATTATTATTCATTGGTTGGCGAGGACGATACCCAAAAAAATATAGGGAACATAAGTTAAAATGATATTTCTACCTTGTATACAAATTGTTAGCACTCCCAAATCATTTGACACCTTTTCAAGGTGTGAAGGGAAGAAGAGAGTGTACTTCTTTCATAAAAATTAAAATGAATATGGTATCATGCAACATGCAAGAGATCACAAACCCTTATTACAACCATGATTTTGACAGTAATAAATGTTGATCCTGTTATTAATATATTGTGTTTACAAGAATTTAAAATTGCTAAATTCATTCATGAATCAAACCATGATTAGGGAATGACTAGAATCATTTTTTTAAATAACCAAGAAGAAGGAACAAGTGAAGCCACAACCCTAATTTCATTGGTATGGGTGGAATCCATTATCCAATATAGGTAAGACAATAGGAAATTATAACACCCCCGTCTACCTCATAGACCATTCTAAGGGTAGAAGAGGGTGTTACTATTGCTAACCTGACCTCCAATGAATTGTCATGGAAACAAGGTCTTATGTCATTTCTTTCAAAATATTAGAAACTAAAAATAAACATCATCTTTGTGTGCGTCTTGTCAATATTTTTCAGCAACATTATTGATGATGATGTTGATGAGGATATTATTGAAAATGACATAATTGATGATGATGATGACATGGTCGATAATTTCAAAACCATTTCTGAATTAGATGTTGGTATAGATTTCGATCAGTGGGATGAAGATCAAGAAGATACAACAGAATATTGATATAGATGTTCTGTTTGAGTATGAGCTGGTATATTATAAATTTATATTTTAATCATTATAGAAATATTTTTTATGCATAATGGCTCATTTACTATGGGCTTGGAAGGACTAGGCGATTGAATAACATTTAATAACAGATCAAGAGTATCAAGAATAGAAGGAAGGGATCAAGTGACAGTACCCAACAAGCCTGGTGCAAGTTCCACTGGAGCCTCAGTGTCCTGTGCTTGGTTCAATATCTCACCAACGAGAAGGATCTACAGTTGTTCAATCTGTTCCTCCATCCTTTCCATCAGGATAAGCCCCTCTTCCTATTGATGCACCACCTTTTCCATCTGTTCCTTCTCACCACCTTCTGACTTATCAGCTATCTGAGCCCGATAATCATTCTTGTAGACTACCCTTTGACGACACCTCTTGCTAATTCCTAGAGGAAAGTCTCTAACCAAATGATCACCATACTTGTGAAATATATGGCACTGAAAATCTATCCAAGTTGAGGGTTGGTGTGGCCTGGGATAGCTATGAATCTCAAATTATTTTGATATCGTATATTCCCATGAGTCATGTTTTATTAGACAGCTACAAGCTAGTCGTGCAAATCGCAAATAAATTTGATAGCTGAACCACTGGGTTGTAGTTTATTAAACAACAAGATAGTATTGCAAGTCACTGATAGCTAGCAAACCAAAAAATATATATAAAATAATGTTGCAAGTCCCACAAGTCTCGAATAGCTAACAAACCAAAAAAATACAAAATAATGTCATAAGAGAAGTTTTTATTGGAAAGTCTTAGGATCAAATATGTGGATTGGTGGTCACAAAAAATAAATTTAATGAAGAATTCAAGTTATATTATTTGTAAACATAACAACATAAAGAAAAAAATAACATATTCTTGAGAAAATAACCATTCATTATCAACCACATCAATTGTAGGAGTAGGTTGCTCTGGTCATCTCTCAATAACTTCACTTTTAAACTCGTGACATAGCATATGCATTCATGGGATTTTAAATAATACCCTCAATTTCCATAGATATTGATAAATATATCCCAAAATTATTTCCTTGAATCCCCCTCATAATACATATTTCCTCTTAAGGCTCCCTAATTTTATTAAATACCTAATTGTATACTTCCTAATACCTCTAAACCCTCCCCCCAACCCCCTCCACCGATACACCCAATTATCATTTTCCCATACCTAACCAATGAGAGCACAAGAACACCTATTTCTATAAAAGCACATATAACTTCTCTTACTTTATTGTCATTTTCCCATACCTAACCAATGAGAACAGAAGAACACCTATTTCTATAAAATCACCTATAATAATTTTGTGTGTTTCACTAATATCCCTTTAGTTAGTGTGTGCACGGTAGCCTAAATCCTAAAGTCATTCCCCTACAATGATAATCCACTAGGTGTATTTGTTATTAAATAACTATGCATGAATAGATGTCCCATTTATGGCCAAGTTCCACCAAAATGGTTCCCCCTACCTACCTAGTAACTACATTAGATTTATTTCATGACAAGACTACCCTACAACCCACCAAATTTCTATCATATCCTTGAATTCAACAACAATTTGTTGTTCAAGATATAGCTAAGTTGGAACAAACTTAGATCTAGATCTTAGGATATTTTTCCACCTCTAATGTTTATAAACAATAGATATAAAATTTCTAAAGCATGTGGGAGCCCTTTAAGTATCGCCTTTCCTATATTGAATCTGTCTTAAACATCATGGAAAATCTTCATAGATGAGTTATCCTTATTAAACCAAACATTTAATTAAAAATAATCATTCATACCATAACATTACTACTTCCCCTTTAACCACATCAAACTTATTTTTAAGTTGCCATAATTCATCTTTAATATCACATAATTAGATTAAAAAATCAACCAAAATCCTCTCAAATAATAATTTATGAAACATAAATTCAACAATTTTAAATAATTAATAATTTAAATAAATGTCTTAGATATAACCTGGTTAATAATCATTTATAATCAACAATACCACTTATGTACCCAAACCCCTTATTAACCCAAAGAAAAATACTTACACATTTCATTTAATGGAATTTGAGTGGCCTTAAAAAAATACATGTATTTCATTTCAAAATGTCAAAAATTTTCAAATATGTAAAGTTTTAATTCGCTCGTTCATTTCCCTTCGGTTGCATGGTTTGTCCAGGGAGGGAGGAAGGATGAGGCCATACTGTTGCAGGTTTGGAGGAAGGATGTGGCCATACTATTGCAGGTTTCGAGGAAGGATGCATCCATACTATCATAGGTTTGGAGGAAGGATATGGGAAGTCAAGAAATTGATCCCGGGTTCCTGTTGCAGGTCTACTCTAATACATTTCGTTGAAGTCCAATGCTTTGTTTCCTTCTATAGAAAGAATCTTCTCAAGATTACCCACATTGTTTGGAGACAACCCATCCCAAGCCCTCCATCTATCTTCACAACTTCAAAATACATATAGACAAGCACAACAAGGCACTCAAGAGCCTGTATGTTTAGGATTCCACGAAGACAGACAAAGCCAAAAGCGTGGGCGATAATGGCTACACCAATCTGCTCGGATACATTGGATCGTGACAGGTTCCTTTTCAACCCCAAAATCAACAAAGAAAATAAACGAAAAAGAGAGAAGAAATGAGTTGACTTCCACAACAAAATCGAATTTCCACAAACCATAGCAGGTCACTAGCCAGATGCTATGGTAAAGATGGATTGTGTTGATCCAGTTGTACCTAAAAATGGTAGAAACCCTAAGAAAATACTTCGGATTGGCATGGAATGCATGCTTCTGAGAGTCCCAAAGTAAGTAAATTGGATGCAAAGGAAATTGACGTGGACTCAGACCAGTAGGATTAAGGCTCCATGCCAGAGGTTAAGCTTCCAAAGGCTACTAAGCCCACTCAAGGCTCTGTGCCAGAGGAGAAGTTTCGAGAGGCCACTAAACCCACTCAAGAGGTATCTAACTGTATTTCATTTTTATTGTTTAATTATATATTTATTATTTAATAATAAAAGTCACTGAAAAAAACATGCCCATGAGGGGCTTTAATTTATTTAGGTGCCAGGTCTGAATGACAAATATAGATAATGTTTTCTCGGTAAGGATTTGATTTCTAATGCGAGTTAGACCATAGGACTAATATTTCTCTTTTAATGTGAGTTAGATCGTTTGAAGTACTCTGTAACCATGCTTTTTTGTAGTCCAAAGGTTATAACAAAGCTATAAATATGGCTGGTCAAATCCTCTTCATGAATGATGTATCCCACATCTACATGGCTAAATTACTTCTATTTTGCATGCATGTCTTAACGCAGCATAGACCAAAAACATTTTCCCTATGAACACATCATTGCATGATAACTGTGTTGACCATTTATTAAATCAAGCTTAGTTGAAAGGGATATAAGTTCTTTTTAAATATCTTGTTGATTGTTTCAAAGTTTAGCTTACTGTCATCAACTCTCAATAATTCACCAACGAGAGCACTGTAACTCAGAATGCTTGGCTAGTACGTTTAACTATTTATTCTGAATAATGTAAATGAGTGACTGTTAATTTTACCATGAATTAAAAATTACAGAAATCAGTTTCTAAAAAAAGAACTCTCATTTTTAGAAGCCTCAAATCAATATATTTTACCTCCTTAGACTCATTTTCAGAAGCCTCAACTCAATAAATTTTACCTCCTTATAAATTATCTTATCATTTTGTTGTGTTTTCTGTTGTACCCTCTTTAAAATTTTAAACAGTTGATAAAGCATTATTCGAATTATGTTTGATATGCTGAAAACCCACATGGAAGAAGTCTATGTTCTAGGAAAGCACAATAAATTATAAGATGCATTTAACATGAACTTATACCCAGATAGAATATCTTTCGTTGAACTTATACGCGGATAGAATATCACCTTGTTCAACACAAACTTTTAGCTGATTACAGTATATTCTCCATCCGCAGTATCTGGGTCCTATCCTTGGTGACTAGTTAGCGGGTTCATCATCATTTACATTTCAAAGTGAACTACAGAGCATGGTGTTTTTGCTGTAAACTTACTTACGCAAATATCATTAAACACCCCCTTAAATGTTTGTCAAAGTCAAGGAATCACTTGTATATTCACCCAAAACTTTATCTAAAAGATTGGATAAGGGTTAACTCCCATTCATGAATCCATTTGGGTAATTATTTTTTATGATTATTGGTTCATTAGGAGAGTAACCTGGATACAGGTTGTGTTAGCCAATTTTATTTGCATCAAAATTGTCAATTTCTTAGGTTTTTTTTTCATATCTTAAAGGCTGGTGATTTCTATCTCTGCTTTTCCTGTTATGAGTGTAGAAATTTGTTGTCTATTGTCCTCATTTACAACTATTGAGCAGCATGTCCAACACCAATACACTTGGCCAGATAAATATTTTTCAACACTTGTGATCACTAGGCAAGCTTTGAGGCTCAATTGTTTACTTCTACTTAAATCGTCACATTAACTAGCTTTGGCTACCATTGAAAATTAATATAATATTTTATTTCTTTTAAATTTTTTTCAAGAAGCATTGACACTGCAACTTATACTAAAAGGTTTCATAATTTTCAAGAGCAGGGGTTAGTAGGGGTGGGGTTCATAGCAAAGTGTATGGGCATTGTAGGGAAAAATGTTAGGTACTGGAGATGGCATGATGTTTGTTCCTCCAACATCTCCCTTCAAATATGAGTTACTTAATACAGATTTGTTTATCACCTCATTCAACACAAACGTGTAGCTGATTACAATATCATCTCCATCCAAAGTCTCTGGGACCTATTCTTGGTGGCCACTCTATTGGCTCATCATCACTCTGTCGGTTCATCATTTAACATCCCTTTAAATTTTCATGGAAGTCAAGAAATCACTTGGTTATTCACCCAAAAATTTCTCTAAAATATTGGATATGGGTTAAATCCCATCCATGAAGCCATCTACGTAACCAGTTGTTATGCTTGTTCATTCATTAGCAGAGAAACCTAGATAATGGTTGTGTCATCCAAATTTATTTGCATCAAAATTGTCAGATTCTTAGTTTGTTGTTTTCATATATTAAAGGTTGGTGGTTTCTATCTTTACTTTCCTGTAATGAGTGAAGAAATTTGTTGTCTTCCGTCCTTATTTAAAATTATTGAGTTGGCACAAGGTCAAATACCAAGATATTTGGCCAGATGAACATTTTTTAGCACTTGTGATCACTCGGTAAACTTTGAGGTTCAATCGTTTACTTCTACTTGATTAGTCATGGAGTCTTTTACAATGTAATAGTAGTATAAGACTAATTGGTATAATTTGTGTGATTTTCATACACAGTTGATCTTTATATGAGATATTTCCATCACTTGAGTGTTTAACCATGCTAAGCACTAGTACAAATATGTTCATTCTTGATATGGTAAGATTCTTGGACATGTTAATTCCTTTGTGACTTGGCATTTCCATGGTGCTTTTCATGTTTATTTCACAAGGAAAGCTTCATGGATGGTAGATCATAGTATGAATGTCCATTATGTGTACACTCGGATATGAGATTAAGATTCTCATGCTATTGGTTTTGTTCTATCATAATACCTCTCTTGTATGTACTACAAGAGTAATCACCCTATTTAATGGTTTATAATTAGGTGTACACTTGATGACCCTTCCCACATGCACCATGTATTAAATGAATGCAAGTATAGCAACGTATAGAGGCCTCCCCTTGAGGCAAAAAATGGGACTTCTTTAGAGGTAGCAATATGAAATGATAGTTGTAGGTTTCATTTCCCTCTTTACAATCCTCTTGTGTTGATTCCCTTGGAGGAATTTCAAGCATAGCCTTCTCAATGCTCATAGTTAAGAGTCTTTAAAAGTTAGACCACAAATATCAATTGCGTCAGAGGCTGATAGAATATTTTTCCCTTAATAGGCATTAAGGAAAATCAGAAAAATACCACCATCTACCTAGATTCTCTCTGCCATTTTTCTACTCTTTTGCCTTCCAACATGAATCTAAGGTGCTTTGTGCACCAACTGGTGGACGGGTAAAATCATAGACTAGTTTGTCTATTACTTGAGATGTTTGCATTATAATGTTTCTTTGATAGAGGGATATCTAATAGGATTGGTAGAATTGGGTTCATCCTCCCCACTAAGGATAAATATCCTTGTCTTGTAGTTCAGTTTACGTTTCAATTTATTGTATAATAACAATGTCCATTATTTTTCCTTATGCTTCAAACTTGAGTCTTGACAGATAAATAGGATGGGCCAATGGGATTTCTAACTTCGTTGGTGTTGATATAAGGTATAGGTGTGAAGGTTGCCCCTAATAGAAGATATTACAAGTAGAGGAAGATTCTCAAATTGGCATTACAAAGTGATTTCATCCATCTATAATTCAAAGAATTAAAAAATTTTCTTGTCACTACATTACAAAGTGTTTACATCCATCTAGAATTTCAAAAACAATAAATCTTTACTTGTAACTTCTTTCCCCAGTTAGGTGGGACAATTTGGAAGTATGAGGTGTTTCTCTTTAGGGCTTCTATTTAGGGAAGAATTTGAAGAATGATAGATCTTTTATTGTTGCTTGCTACCCCAAATAGATGCAACAACTAAGAGGTATGAAGTGATCGTCTTGAGGCCATGTTGTTAGGTTGATACAAGTACACATTGATTTTTTTGTCTGAATACTTTCCTTATGAGGAGAGAAAGGCATCATTTGTCAATGTTTTAGAAAAGGTGGAAATGGAGCATCCCATCTCATAAATGTGTGAATCTATTTCTCTTTCATTAGGGTAGTAGAAAAAATTGGAAAGGGAGCTTGCCAAGTAATGAATAGGTCAATCTATCTCTTGAGATTGGGCATTAAAGGATGTGATTCTTTGTCAATGGCATAAGTGGAAAATCTTATTTTACTGCAAGATGTGGTGATTTGTGTCAATCCAGAGTTTTTCAGAGCCAACTTGAAACCAAGGTCATGTATCTAGTCCTTGTGTATGGAGGTTGGATCATAATGCGATCTTCTAACTCCAGAAAGTGATTAGAGTGGAAGTTCTTTACTAGGTCTATTTTCATTGACATACCACTGTGCCTTTCTTTGTCTGTGTATGGTTTCCTGCACTATTTCAGAAATTTGGCTTCCATGTACATCCATCCTTTATATTTTCATATGAGAAGGTTAAACAGAGGCCAAAGTCTAGTAGTAATGACTTTGACTATGATTCCTTAAATAGAGTTTCACAACTCAATTGGTCAGCAAGATACAGAGTTACTGACATGATCTTTTTTAAAATGAGAATGAGAAGAGTACCCTTTAAACATCCAGACTAATTTGATTTTTTATCTCATAAAAAATATTTTTTATGTTGCCATATTTTTTGGAAGAGAACCACTGGAAAACCATCCTGTTTTTGTGTGTTGTTCCTTTTATTGAGATCGCAACTTCATTTATCTCTTCTCATGAGTTAAATTTCCAAGGCCTCTCCCAATCTTTGTTGCGTGCCTGTTTCCTTTTTTCTATTTTTGCATCTCTATATCACGATTTCAGATGTCTTATTGGGACAAACAACTAGATTGTTGTTAGAAAGTGAAGCCACATAGTATACAAGCTGGTTTATACCCCCGTAGTAATTATCATAGTATCATTCACATCTTACCCAAGAACCCTCTAAATTTATCCCAAATTCCCACCGGTGTCTAAGGTTTTTGATAATGTTTTTGAAGAAAATTTGAAGCCTTAACCAAACTGACCTAGGAATTCAAAGATGGGAATTTGAGGGAAAAAAGAAATGTGAAATCTTATGTATCAAATTGTAGTCCAATTTTTTTTTGGACATTCTGATTATAGTAAATTATAGTTTTTCTTGAGCTATGTGGCCATGCTATCAGGAGCATCCCTGTTCCATCAAAACTAATCAGGAGTTGTAGTTGGCCTCATCTACACCCACTCAAGAGGTTTTGAATGTGGATCTCTATGTTAATACAAGCCTAATCACCTCACTGTTAGCTGCTACGCACCACAGCCATGGGTTGTAGTCTCTATTTTTCCTTTTATACCCATCAAAACCCATTCTAAATGCCTTAAAATGGTTCAATGTTGGTTCTAGATGGCTCCATGGCACTCCCAGGACACCCAAGCACTTGAAGAAAATATCCTAAGATAAATAAATTTAAGAAAATAAGAACTGTTAGTTGAATAAATCTTTTTCCAGCTAAAAATCACCTTAAGGCCAAAATATTACAACTAGCCTATTAAATCACTTGAAATTCTCCTTAAAACCCCAAAAATATACTTGGAAATGGCCTTCAAAAATTTCTAACAAAGGACTTTGTGTTCAAGTCAAGGGGTTTCAGAGGAAAATACAAGGTGAAAAACTCCCTCTTATCCCAAAAACATCAAATTACGATTCTGAGGTTATATGTTAATTGGGAATATTACATTCCCCTTGACCATGATGTTGTAAAACACCGTCAAGCGTGAGCATCATATCCAAAAAAGGAATGAAGGTGTGTGTAACCACAATCTAGTGAAAAATCGATATATAGCATACTGCAACCAATCCATTGTATCAAAAATCACCATTTGACTCTCATGCCATATGGGGTGACTGGTGATAATAGATCCTACTAGTATCATAGTGTTTTATATTGGAAATCCACTTGTTTCCACAATATGAGAGGAACACTCTTAACAACTTTGTGCCATTTTGATACTTTATCAATAAATTTTTAACTAAAAACATTTTAATAAAGTCATTTAGTTTCCCTAGCTAATGATATGCTTGCTTGATATTCTCCATATTTCCATGCCTTGTGTTAATCAAGAATTTTTGACATGAATAAAAACTTATTAAAGTAATTTAGTTCTCCTAAATTGATGCTGAAACAAAATTCACCCTAGCTTGAAACTTGCTTTGCTAAAATTTAAACAAAAAGTTTGTATTACTCACCATTACCACCAATTTAGAAGTCTTGACAAGCTCTTCTTGAGGCAGTAAGGCGGTGCCATATGGGATAATTTCCAAATGTCACCTTGGCAAAAATCACACTCTTTAAGACAACTATTACTAAATGCTAGGGAATACTTCCCTAATGTACACATGTTGGGAAACCAGTTCCAAAAATAGAAGAAAATAGATATCAATGCCTTAGAAATAAGGCACTTCGAGGGGGAAACCTTCAATACATTACATGAATAAACAATTCTTGGATGATACAAATTACAAAACCTCCTTTCTATATATAAGAGTCCATGGGGCGAAAATGTAATCTTACTAGTGCCACAATGTAATCCTATCTGACCTAAAAATAATAATTTAAGGGCACAATAATAACAATATGGCGGTTACAAGGGTAAAATAATAGTAATAAGGGGGTTACACTAACAACAATAAGGGACTATACTAGTAATATAGGGACCTAACATGCCCCTCTCCTTAAAAAAAGTGTTGTCCTCAACACTTGAGTAGCTCTGGGTGCTTCTGTGTAAAATTTTGATCCTCTCATGTTGAATCTTCAGTGGGTAAGTTCTTCCACTTGATGAGATACTCTGAAATTGATCGATTCCATAGCTGTCGAGTTCTGGTTTCTGTGACTGCTTCAGGTTTCAATATGATTTTTCCTTCCTCATCAAGTTATGTAAATATTGTTTTAACTGGAAGATTTTCACCTATAACCTTCTTTAAGCATGAAACATGGAAAATTGGATGCACTCGTGAAGAAGCAGGAAGCTCCAATTTGTATGCCATAGTACCAATATTTTGCAACACGTTGTAAGGACCATAGTACTTTGGCGATAATGTATTATCCTTCTTATCTTGCTTGAGGGACATTTGTTTGTATGGTTGTAGTCGTAAAAATACTAGGTCTCCTACATCAAAAATTCTCTCGCTGCGATGTTGATCTGCCTGTTGTTTCATTCAATTTTGTGCCAAATTCAGGGTGTCCTTTAAGAGTTGGAGAACTTCTTGTCGATGCTCGATGTGATCTTCCACTGCTTGAACCTTCGAATTTTCTCTTAAAGATGATGTGATGGATGGTGGATGATATCCATGAAGTGCCATAAATGGGGTCATTTTTGCTACAATATGGAAGGAAGTGTTATACCACCATTCAGTGAGAGGTAACCACTTGACCCATTATATTTTTTATCAGATACAAAACAACGAAGATATCCTTCCAAAAATTTATTTACAATCTCTGTTTGACCATCGGATTGAGGATGATAAGACGAGCTATAAGCCAATTGAGTACCCAAACAAGAAAATAACTCCATCCAAAAATTTCTAGTAAAAATGGGATCTCTGTCTCTCAGAATAACCCTTGGGTTTCCATGTAGCTTTTTAATTGTGTCTATAAATGTAGTAGCAATTGTACTTTCTTTAAATGGATGAGAAATGCACAAAAGTGTGCATACATGGTAATTCTATCAACGACCACCATGATGACACTCTTTCCTTTGGAGTTAGGTAAACCTGTAATAAAATACATTGAAATATCCTCCCAACGTTGACTTGGAATGGATAAAGGTTGTAGAATACTCGGGGTCTTAATTATCTCAACTTTATTCTGCTGGCAAACCAAAAATTCCGCCACAAAATTTTGAATATCATATTTAAGGCCATCCCAAAAAAATTCTTTCTTCACCCTATGGTAAGTTTTTTAAAATCCTGAGTGTCCTCCTAAAGGAGAAGTGTGCAATTCAAAAAGAATATTTTGTTTTATTTATGAAATCTTACAAAGATATAAGCGACCTTTGTACCATAAGGAATCATTTTTCCAACTAAATGTATCAAATGTACTAGGATCTTGTTATAACTTTTGAATGAATGTCCACACTTCTTCGTCCTTCTTCCATTCATCTCTTGCTTTGATTATCCAATCTAGTTGTATAATAGCAATGGCACAAAGCAATGCTTCCACCTCTTCATTCTTTCTTGAGAGTGCATCTGCAACAACATTTAGCCTCCCTTTTTTGTAGATTATTTCAAAGTCATAACCCAACATCTTCATGACCCATTTTTGCTACTCTTTTGAAGATATTCTTTTCTCCAAAAAGTTTTTAAGGCTATCATGATCATTTTTTACCTTGAAGTGTCTTCCCATTAGGTAAGTTATCCATTTCTTTAGTGCATGTAGTATTTCTAACATTTCCTTCTCATAAATAGGTTTATGTAAATACTTTCCTTTGATTGGATGACTTTCAAAAGCAATGGGTCTTCCTTCTTGCATTAAAACAACACCAATTCCATTTCCTGAGGCATCACATTCCACAATAAAGGTTTTTGTGAAGTCTGGCGTAGCTAAGACCGGTGCTAGGCACATTGCCTCTTTAAGATGTTCAAAGGCCTTAGTTGCTTCAAGAGTCCATGAAAATGCATATTTCTTCAATAATGTTGTTAGAGGTGTTGCTATTCTCCCATAATTCTTAACAAACTTGCGATAATACCCTGTTAACACGAGAAATCCTCGCAACTTCTTTATGGTTGTGGGAACTTTCCATTCCTTAATGGCTTTAATTTTGTTCGGGTCTACCCTAACACCCTTGTGAGATAAAATATGACCCAGATATTCCACCTCTTATACTCCAAAGAAACATTTGGATGTTTTTGCATATAATTGTTTCTCCTACAATAGTTTGAGCAACCTGTCAATATGTTGAACATGATCCTTCAAAGACCTGTTGTAGATTAGTGTATCATCAAAAAATACTAGCACAAATGTTCTAAGGAAGGGTTTGAAAACGGAATTCATCAACCCTTGAAATGTAGAAGGTGCATTGGTAAGGCCAAAAGGCATGAACAAAAATTCATAATGATCCTCATGAGTTCAAAATGGTGTTTTCAGAATATCTTCAGTCTTCATTCTAATTTGATGATATCTCGAACAAAGATCCAATTTGGTAAAATAAATTTCTCTGTGTAATTCATCCAATAATTCATCAACCACAGGAATGGGAAATGTATCTTTAATGCTGAGCTTATTGAGCTCCCTATAATCTTGACACATGCGCCATGATCCATCCTTTTTGTGTACCAATACTACAGGAGCAGAGAAAGAAGTTAGACTAGGCTGAATTATACCCACCTCTAACATTTCTGCAATCATACGTTCAATATCGCTGTTTTGGACATAAGGATATATATAAGGCCTAATTCTTGGAGGAACACTTCCTGGAATCAAATGAATAGAATGATCATGAGCAAAAATAGGTGGGAGTCCTTGGGAGTTTCAAAAACCTTGAAATGATTGTCCAAGACTTTTTGGAGATCTCCAGAAATAGATGATTTTGATGTTGGAACTTCTAGTGATCATAATTGTGCAATTATGCCTCATTTTTCTTTCTTTAGATCCTTTGTCATGACATTAGAGCTTATTATATTTCCCAACCTCCCTGTAATACCTAGTAATTCGACTTCCTTTCCTTCTGAAAAAAATTTCAAGAAAAGTTCTTGAAAATTAAAAGCTATCGTCCCCAAAGATTGTAACCATTGTACTCCTAGTACAACATCAACACCTCCCATAGGAACGGAAAGCATTGGAATATTCAATACATATTCCCCCATGGTTAGCTTGATATTATGGAATTTTCGAGAGAAATTTATAGCTCCTCTATTTGCAACCATCACTTGAGATTTAGGTGCCAGGTATAGGAAATAATTCAATTCCTTGGCTATCTTACAATGAATAAAATTATGGGTACTACTTGAATCAATCAACATTATTACCTTTTTCTTCTTGATATGTCCTTCTATCTTGAGAGTTTGAGGAGTGGTAATCCCTATCAATGCATTACATGATATGGTCAGACTCATTTCTTCCTCTTCTAGGGTTGGTTCCTAGTGTATATCCTCTTCTTATTCATTTTCTTCTTCCTCTTCACAATCTATGTAAAAAATTTTCTTCTCAACACACTTATGAACTTTAGTCTATTTGCTATCGCAACTGTAGGAAAGCCCTTTTCCTCTTTTTTCTTCCAATTTTTGTTGTGTCAACCTTGTAGGTTGTTGAAATCTAGGAGTAGCAACACTTCCCTCTTTATAGAAGTGAGTGGTAGACTTCCTTGTCACCATAATTTTACATTCAATTTTTCATGGCAACCTGAATGCCTTCTCTAATGTATCAGTTTCCAAAACACGAACTTCATGTTGGATGTTATCCTTTAAAGTACCTATGAAGAGATCAATCATGTGTTCCTCTGGAATATCAGTTACCCTCATATTCAATTTTTGGAAGTCCTTAATGTGCTCCCCCACTAAACCCTTTTGTTTGAGATTTATCAATTGGCTAAAGAAGGTTTTGCTCTTTGTATCCTCATAATGTGCTATAATTTCCTCCATAAAAATTGACCAAGTGACAATTTTTTTAGAGGAGAAAAACAATCGATACCATACAAATGTATTTTGTTCTAAATGTAAAGTTGCAATGCGTACCTTTTGTGTTTTGCACATTATAGAGATCAAAATATTGCTCCATCTGTAGTATCCATGTTACAGGATCCTTTCCATCAAACCTCCTTATATCAATTTTTGGAATATAGTGTTTCTTCTCGCCAACATTAGAGTTTATGAAATCACGATTAGCATTTATTTTTTTCTTATCATGAGCTTCCTCTACTATCTTCTCACCATTCGGAAACATTTGTTGTATCAACTTTGTCAAACCTTCCATGTCTAATTTTAGATCATTCTTCATGTTTTCCATTTTTCATTGATCTTAGCTTCCATTTCATCCATCTTATATTCCATGCCATCCTCCATGCCATCTATCTTAGCTTCCATGCCATTCTTCAAACCATCCATCTTAGATTCCATGCCTTTATTCAGACCAGTCATCTTAGTTTCCACACCTTTCTTCAAACCTTCTATGACGTTTTTTGTTTCTCTTTTCTCGAGCGAAATTTGTTGCACTTGCTCTTGTAAATTTGATATGTCATGTTTCCATTCTTCGTCTTCATGAGTCATAGTAGAGCCTTCTAAAGGATTAATCGGTATTGAATTCTTTTTAGGGGCCATTTTAGAATCTAATACTGATATATATTCTACAATTTTCCCATGGATTCAATTCAACTTGATTCTTCAAACAAGACTTATGCAATTCGGGAAAAAAAATATACAGACATTTTACTTGCTTTTGAGGAGCTCTATATTTAAATTGAATTATCTCTATAATTATAGATCCTCAATACCTGAAATTTGGCCTTGTAGTATCCCTCTAAATCTTCTTTCAAATGTCATAGGTCTGACCTGATTTGGATTCTTCAAGGAAAAGTTATGTTCAATCTCCCACAATGACCCAATTATGGATTGGTTTAGTAGAGAAAACTTGTACGAATTACCACGTGTCACTATTTCCTCATTTGAATTTCAAATTAATAGACAAGAAACTACCATCTGTGTACTTGCGGCCACTTTTTACAGCATTCCAATACGATGCTCAGAGAGATATTTATGAATATTTTACCATGATAATCTCTTCTTGAAAAGGCCTAACTTCCACAGAACATATCTCTGGAAATGTTATGAACCCAGATCTAAAATTTTGCGAGGATGTTCCTCGGGATTTTTTCTTTTCTCTTTAAAAATTTCATCTTTTGAAACTTCGTAGAAAAAAATATATAGCGCAAATTCTGCGATGAACTCTTTAGGTTAAATTCAGGAGCCAACAAAAAGCCCTAACTTACATATATCATATCTCTGAAAATATTGTGAAACGAGCTCTAAATGTTTACGACGATGTTCCTTAGGATTTCTGCTTCGGACTCTAAAAATTTCAGCTTCTGAACCTTCATAAAAAAAAAATTGTAGTTCAAATGCCATGATGACAGGTTTGGAGCAGCGAAAACCATAGAATCCAAAGCTCTGATACCAAATGTTGTGAAACTAGCTCCAAAAATAGAAGAAAAGAGATATCAATGCTTTAGAAATAAGCCACTCTGAGGGGGAAACCTCCAATACATTACATGAATGAAAAATTCTTAGATGATACAAATTACAAAACCTACTTTCTATATATGTGAGTCCATGTGGCCACAATGTAATCCTAGTGGGGCCATAATGTAATCCTAGACAACCTAACAATAATAATTTAAGGGCACAATAATAACAATATGGGGGTTAAAAGGGTACAATAATAACAATAAGGGGGTTACACTAACAACAATAAGGGACTATACTAGTAATATAGGGACCTAACAACACACTAAAAACTTCACCAAAGCTATAATTAGACTAGTGCTAAGTATTGATGTCTAAGATGAAGATAGGAGTTAATTATTAATTTTACTGATTTAAAATAATAAAACGAGCTGCAGAAAAACGTAGACGAGAAAGAAAAAGATAACTCGAGCCTCTAAAAAATTAGCTATTATAACACCAAGGTAGAGTGATAGATACAAAGAATTCCTTGAATTACCCTTAGATAAGTGGCTGAAAGTAGATGAGTATGTTGATGTCCTCATTTTTAGACCTATAAAAGTGGTAAAAATGTAGAAAAGCTCCCTAGGGAGATCTCATTAGGGACTCCACAAAGAGATATCTGACCTTTTCAATATGACATACAATGTGAATCCCATGTCTAAAGTACTTGACGAGTTGGAAGTGTGTTCAATAATATGATGGACCAAGTTCTCTTCAATCAGAGAATTAAAATTCTTGAAAGCAATCATAACTTAGGTGAAGATGAAGATTTTGATGATGATGTGCCCCTTAAAATATAGCATAAACAATAAACCTTCCCCTGTAAGTAAATCCCAATGTTGTCAAATAAAATTACTCATCCACTCATCCCAGTACAGGAGATGTACAACTCCTCAAATATAGGAATGATGTTGCATTTTTCAATAGCTAGCACATACTTTTTAAGAAGGATACGTTGAAGTTGTTGATTGTAATGGAAATCTTCTAGGTTTTGTAAACATTTGAAGTGTTTTTAAAATTTGGTATGTAATGCTAATTTGTGAGTTAATAACACTAAATATGTATTTTCTTTTCTGCCTATTTTTCTAAACATAATGATTAATCACCTGAAGTTATGGATGAAAAAGGAGGCATGTGAAGCTCCTAAGTTTGATAAGAATAATCCATGTGTTTCCAATTCCTCATTTGATGAATAATATGATGGATTTGAGGCCAGAAATAGGCATATTTTCCATCAACCAATGGTGAGAAATCAAGAGGCTCAAGAAAAAGTACTAGAAAAAAATAATTGCCCCTTTTTTTGTCATCACCCCTCCTCTCCTTCTTGTATAGAGTTGGCTCTTGAACGATTAAAAAATTATCTGAATTTAAGAATGGAAGTGATGAGGTGTATTCCAAATATGGCTTCTCAGAGTGACGCATTCATCCTAGCTATTGAAGATATAACTCAAGCCAAAATAGGACTACTAGAGTGAAGGGGGAACATGTCTGCAAATTTTGTTAAGAATGCAGGGATAACTCAATGTATTGCACTTGCATGGTTTCTTTTAATATTATTTTTAAGTAAATTGATACAAAGGACCTCCAAATATTATTTGGGATCTGCTAACATCTTTTTTTATACCTTTGTAAGTGTGTTGTAGCAAACCCTAATTCTACCTTGTGTAATGTGTTGTAGTATTTCTGAAAGGCACATCTCTCTAGAAGTAATTTGTGTGAACAAGATTACTTTTGAAAAATCTCTGTTGGATTATTTTTGTTTATGATGTGTCTATAGCCTTTGTGATTGATAGTGTGAATGCACTTGTCACACCACCATCTTATTCCCTTGTGCCACCTCCCATGTCTCATTTCCATCTCAAGTTTCAGCTAGCTATTTAGAGTGTGGTTCTCAAATAATTCTACTTAAAGTACCTAGCTGTGAGTTTCTATATGAAAATTCCATAACCAGTTTATTATTTCCTATTCTTGACACTCCATGGATGCCGACAATCCCACTACCATCTGACATATTGGCCCAAGTGGCACAATACATGAAATTGGTTGGAAATTGGGCTAGGAATCGGGCCCTGAATTTGAAGCCCTACCAAAAATCCTTGCTTGAAATAAAAAAATCCTTTAGCCAAAAGAAATGAATATTAACGGGCCAAAACAGATGTAAATAATTCCAAAATATCTCTCGTTTGATTAACTTGCGTCTTGAAATCATCAAGGTGATCAATTTTGACACTTAAACCCATTTCTTATATTTTTCACGTTGTTTGATTTTGAGTAGTCTTATTCCTTCCCAGATCTTAAAATTCATGTGGATAGCCCCCTTTCTGCTTCCAGTTCACAAATCTAGCCATCCCAAAATTTCCATCCAAAACTTGAAACACGTCGTAATTCTTTCAAATCCAACTTTTGGACAAGAAAATAGAAAAAAATGTATTTCTTGGCAGTCAAGAAACCAAAGGCATACATGTGTAGTTCAGATTTTTCGATTGCGCCATTGTTCTACAGTATGCATAGTTGTCCCAAGCTCTAAAAATCCATTTCTGATGCTATATTGCAACCCCTTGAGAAGACTCACCTTTCCCCTTCTTGAATCTCAATAAATTGTTTATAATAGAAGCATTAAACTTGATTTTTGAAGGTTTTCTGGTCTGATTTATTAAAAGAATCATGGGTTCAGATTTTTTTTTTAGCTATTAGTATGCAAATGAATTGAGAAAGAATATTTTTTATTTGTTTGCATGACTAAGAGAATTCCCATATGAGAAGCTAGTATTTTTGTTTTAGGCAGTTGTTGGTACAATATTAGATGTGTTTTCTCAATCTCTTGATTATGATAGAGATTCAAGAATTAACCATTTTACAATTAGTTTTAACCAATTAAGATTAGATCTAAGTTAATGTTAACCTGGGGATGTGGCTGATTATAAAAGTACTTCATTTAGGTTTCCAAAGGTTTTGTAAGAACTAGAATGAGAAATTGAAGTAGAAATTAAATCGGGTTTAACCCTTAATTAGACTATGTGTTTAATCTAAGAAAGCAAAAGGAGAAGGAGAAAGGAAAGAAAGATGCCACATAGGCTAAGAAGATTCAAATCACTTGTATGAGGTGTCATAAAAGTTGAGCCTCCCACAATGCCCCAAAATGTAGCTATACTTACATAACTCTTTGAAATTGCATTACGAAATGAAGCATTTTCTACTCTATAAGTTCAACCATGCAATTAACCAAAAGTGGTAATACCAAAAATGTAAGATCAGGTGTGCTCTAAGTCATGAGGTTGTGTTGGTAACTTCCCTTTAGGAATGATTGAATAAAACCTAAGGGAACACTAGGTATGGGGCCAGGAAATCCTAGATACAAAGCAATTGATTCAACAAAGGATAGAAACCAAACACATAGACTTTAGAGAGAGATGGTGAGGAAAACTTCTAGATGGTAGAGGGTTGGAACATGGAAGGGACAGTGGGCCTAAGCAACCCAAGAGCTTGAGAAGGGGATTAGGGAGATTTATGGCACAAATATCAACCTAGATTCAACACTTGAGAGAGATTGAGAAGTTGTCGACAACAACATGAATGAAGGGTGCTTATAGAAAATGGAATGACATAGGGTTGTCAAGGAAACTACAAGCTACTATTGGGAAATATCCTTGCATCATGAGAACTATTTTGTATTGTTTATTGGATAAATGTTGTTTGATTAGGAAACCATAGGTTTTTCATCACTTTAAGGGTTTTCTTCCATGGGCTAGGCTGATATGTGGGAGAGAGTCATCTCTGCCAAGTAATTGGGAGATCAAATTTGAACAAGCCATTGTGCCTGCCTTCAAACAGATTTCAGAGCATTGGAGACCCCCTGAAGGCATATCTAATTAACCAATGGATCAAATGGTTCACATCTAAGACTTCATTCAAAGGTTGATCTAGCAAGGAAGACAATGTCAAAGGGAAAAACCCAAGAAAAATTCTTCCAACTAGTCAATCACTCCTTCTAGTTGTCGACAAGAGTAATTCCTCTTTCCATTATGTGATATTTAGTTTGTTGATTTGATGATCATTCTTTATACACTACATAATAGTTCTTTATCTAATTTCAAAGGCCTTTTGGAAGGGATAACACTATATTTTGAAAAGTGGGTAGTACTGATCATCTTTGTTAAAGAAAACTCAAGGCCAACTCTAACCAAGTCCTTTTTGTTGTTCTTATCTTATGTGAACTATGATGGGTCAGGGGAAATAGAGAAGCATGATGTTTTCCTTGAAAAATAAATGAACTTTTTGATGCTGCTAAGAGCTTTAGAGACACTATTCTTTCTAATTTGGGTCCATCCTTAGGAGATTGTTACTAGTTTAATTCATAATATCTCCTCTCTAGTATCATCTGCTGCTTAGTTAGTTAATCAGGCATGATTTCTGCACCTTACCATATGTTAATTATTTATTCTATTATGCTATTCAAGTGAAATTTTGCAATAGAGGCAGAGGGAAAAGTCGTGTTTTTTTAAGAATAAGAGTATGAGAGAGTTCATTGAGGACTGGTATATGATATTACTGCACAAAAATTAAAGATTAACAAGAACAATCTACAGGGAGCTTAATTGTCATCTTATTGCTTCCATTAATGAATTGAATGTTAGTTGTTGCCATTTATATTACATCACTTTCATTATCAATTTCTACTCTCTTTCAACTGTAAATCATTGAATTTGTTTTTTATGCTAATATTTCTCTCCTTATCCTTGTATTCAATGTATTATTCAATATCATGTCTCACAAAAACCACCATAAGATTTATCCATGTTTTGTGTTGGTTTATTGTAGGAAATTTTTTTTGGGTTTACCAATGTAAGATTCTTTCTTTCCTTGATGATGTGCGGAGATACTATTTTGAACGTTGGAAAAACAAAATATACAATGCTGTTCTAAGTCGAAAAGCACAATGGTTAAAACTAATTGTACCATTTTTTAAACTAAATTTTAGAATCAAATTAGAAATTGGTCGTAAATTATCCCTCTCGAGTGTGAGAGATCTGGATTTCCCTTTGAAACACCATGAAAGAACAAATTGAATCGACTATTGGAATTAAAAGAAGGGGAGAGTTTCGAATATCATTGGTATTCCTTGAGCTCGAAGACTGCACCCATTTTTTTTCCATATACATTTTTTCCGTTGGTATTATAACGCTTGCTATCCACTTACAACCATCAAGCTTCTGACGAATTATTAACCATATGACTTGCGAAAAATTATGAAAGACTTTGGACTTTTGACGAATTCTGAAAACCGTTGGTAGAGGGAATAAAAGTCACAAACGTCAGACTTACGACATGATTTTCAACATCGTCGGACTTGCGACAATGACTACAAGACGTCGGACTTACGACATGGTTTTCAAAACCTCAGAAATGTCGGAAGTGAGATGGATTTTGAATGAATTCTGAACTGTCAGACTTGCGACAAAGCCTGCAAGACATTGGACTTCCAACAGTGTCTGCAAGCCGTCAGTAGAGCGACTAAAATTCACAAACGTCGGACTTACGACATGACTTTCAAAACTTTAGAAACGTCGGAATAATGATGGTTATTGAATGTTGGTATAGCGAAGATAGGGTATTTTGGGAATAAGACACTTTTGCTAAAGTTGGAATAGCGATGCTCTTGCTAACATTAGAATAGCGACGCTTAGTAGGTAACGTCTGAAGAGTGACGACTGTCTGGAAATGTTGGAAAATGTGTCGCTCTTCTGACACTTGATTGAAGTGTTGGAATTGCGACATTAAGAGAAACCACGTTTTTCCCCACCTCAAAGTGTCGCTCTTGGGACACCTATGTGCCGCAAGAGTGACATTTTGGCTGTCAGAAATTGGGCCAAATGTTCTAGTGATAGCTAATCAAGGAAATCAGAGAGCTAATGCTAGTTCATAAAATACTAACTCCATGTTCCTAGCATGCAACACCATGCATGAACCGTTGATAAGGTTTGGCTACTAGATAGTGGTTGCAGTAACCACATGACAGGAAAAAAGAATTTGGTTGAAATTTTGGATGAATATTTGAAGACAGAGGTAAATTTGGGGACTGACAAGACTATAGATGTAGATGATAAAGGAGTGATCAACATTGTTACCAAGCAGGAGGAGCCAAAGACCATATCAAAGGTATATTATTTCTGTAGGCTCAAACACAATTTGATAATTGTTGGTCAATTGACATAGAAAGGATACAAAATCATCTTTTAGGGGAAAAAGTGTGTTATTTATGACAAATCCCTAAGAAAGCAGCTGATATAAAAGGTTTAGATGATGAGGAACAAACTCTTTCCTCTAATTATGAACTACAATGATCAGGTTAGTTCTTTTAAAGTTGTATGTTCTAATGATTACTGGTTATGGCACTTTCAGTTTGGACACTTTCACTTTTCTGGTTTAAGATTGTTGCAGCAGAAACAGATGGTGAGAGGATTACCTCCCATCAACAAACCTGCTAGCACTTATTAGTGTTGCATCTTGGCAAAGCAACACCATGAAATTTTGCGGAAGGGAGTTTTGTATAGAGCAAAGAAACCACTTGAGTTGGTGCATAGAGAATTGTGTGGACCTATGAGGACACAATCGATTGGTGGAAGTTGTTACTTCCTCACTTTTATTAATGACTATAGTAGGAAAACTTGGGTTTACTTCTTGAAGTAGAATTTTGAAACTTTTTCAAAGTTCGAAGAGTTCAAAGCCTTAGTGGAGAACCAAAGTGATCAACAGATCAAGGTATTGAGATCATATCGTGGTGGAGAATATGATTTGAAAGCATTCCATGATTATTGCAAACAACATGGAATTAGAAGATAGTTTACAGCCAAATACACACCACAGTAGAATGGTGCAGCAAAGAGAAAAACAGAACAATCATGAACATGACAAGGATCATGTTGAAAGCAAGACACTTGTCTAATGATGATTGGGTAGAAGTAGTTGCATGTGCTATTTATGTGATAAACATATCTCATACAAAGAGTGTGATGAAAAGAGTTCCAGAAGAAGCATGTTCAGGTATGTCATGCAGCGTATCTCATTTCAGAGTTTTTGGATGTGTAGCCTATGTACATGTGCCTAAGAAAAAAGTGGGCAAATTATATGATCAAGTGAAAAATTGATATTTACAGATTATAGTGAGCAGTCAAAAGCTTATAGATTGTATAACCCTATAACCAAGAAGAAAATCATTAGCAGAGAAGTTGTGGTCAAATAACAAGAGTCATGGAATGGGATTGTATACATACCAACCGATGCAAAATCACCATTGATTGAAGAGGATGATGTAGTAGAAAAGGAGCAGCAAGAATCAATAGAGAAGACATCAAAAAGAGTCACACCAATAAAGAATCCATGATTTTTGGAGCAGGATGGATCTTCAAGTGGATGAACAAACTATAATTCTCCAAGAAACCAATTAGGTAATAAATCAAGTGACTGTAAGAAAAATATGAGATGTTTGAAAGATATTTATGATGATTTGGATGTTAGTTCAAATTTTGCATTGTTGGCATTCCATCCTTCCTTGTTTCAAGAAGCAATCAAAGATGAAAATTGGGTGCAAGCCATGGATGAAGATATGGATTCTATTGAGAAGAATGATACATGCGAATTGGTTGATTTGCAAAATGATAAAAAACTCCTTGATGTGAAGTGGGTGTACAAGACAAAGGTGAATGATAAAGGTGAGATTGACAGATTTAAAGCAAGACATGTAGCAAAAGGATTCTAGCAGCAACCGAGAATAGAATTTGGGGAAATTTTTTCTCTAGTAGCTAGATTGGATATTATAAGAGTTGTTCTAGCAACAACAAATCAGAACAAGTGGAAAGTATATCAGATGGATGTCAAGTCAGCCTTCTTGAATGGAATTCTAGAAGAATAAATTTATGTGCAAAAACCTCTAGGTTATGAAGTTGAAGGTAAAGAATATCAAGTTTATTGGTTGAAGAAAGAGCTCTATGGACTGAAGCAAGCACTTAGAGCATGGTATAATAGAATCGACAGTTACATGATTAAGAAAGGATTTTTCAGAATCAACATAGAGCCTACCTTGTACACTAAGGTAAATGAGCATGGAAAGATTTTGATTTTTTTCTTATATGTTGATGATATGAATTTTACAGGTGATTTTGAGTTAGATGAATTTAAAGTAGCCATGATGAAGGAATTTGAGATGAAAAATCTTGGTATCATGAAACATTTTCTTGGCATTGAAGTTGAGCAGTTGAAAAAAGGAATTTTCATTTGTCGAAATAAATATGCCAAAGACTTGTTGAAAATATTCAGGATGGATAATTGCTAACCTGTACCTACACCAGTTGCAGTAGGTACAAATTTAAGTAAGGATTATGAAGGAGTAGATGTCAATCTAACTCTATTCAAAATATTCGTTGGTAGCTCATGTATGTCACAGCTACAAGACCAGATATTATGCAAGGAGGAAGTTTGATTTCTAGATTTATAGAGACCCCAAAAGACACACATTGGAGTGTTGGAAAAATAATTCTGAGATACATAGCAAGAACTAGAGATTATGGCATAATGTATGCAAGTACATCAAAGAAATATTTTATTGGAAACACAGATAGTAATTTTGCAGGTAGTTTGGATGATCGAAAGAACTCATCTGGTTATGTGTTCCATCTTGGCTCAGGAGTGATAGCATGGGAATATAAGAAGTATCCCATTGTGACACTATCATCAGCAGAAGAAGAATATGTAGAAGCAACTTCAACAACATGTCAAGCAGTATGGTTAAGAAGAGTATTGGATGGACTCAAGCAGCAACAACAAGGATCAGCAAAGATATACTGTGACAACACATCAGCGATTGAAATATCCAAGAATAGTGTGTTTCATCAAAAGAGAAAGCATATTGATAGTAGATATCATTTTATTAGAGAACTTGTGAGCAATGGTGAAGTTCACTTGAAGCCTTGTAAATATAGTGATCAGTTAAGTGAGTTAGTTGAGTTGAGTGATAGATATATTTGGTGAGTGGGTTAGACAGCGAGTTAAGTGAGAGTTTATCAAGTTCAGGTATGTGGTAGATGAGTGTGTGCATGTCAAGCAAGTTAGGTTAATTACCCTTCATCACGTTCATTTTATTCATTGTGATTTAGAGTGATTGAAGATTAATATAAGAGCCACAACTCATGTGTTTTGTGTGTGAAATACTTGCATTATTGTGTGTTTATATCCTCTTCCTATCCAAAAAATTGGTATCAGAGCTGAGGAAGGATCAAAATATCTGTGGGTGAGCAGAGCCATATAAAGAGGCCAAGAGCATAAGGCTGACAATTTGTTTTTTAAATTTTTTCAAAATCGTTGAACCATTAAAGAGCGTGCAGGTCTTCGCGTTTTCAATGCGCCAAATGCAGAGGTCCACAAATTTTCCTCTGAAAAACTGCAGAGATTTCGTGAAAATTATGATTTCATCAAAATCTAGTTTATTATGTGGTTTGTTTGCGTCAGAGTGTGTGAAATTGTGGTAAGCCCAAAAGCTCACAACATATTTAAGAACAAAAAAAGTCAAAGAACGTGAGTGTGAACCTTTTGAAAATGTATCATACTTTATTATATTAACAAGTCACGTGGGTGCTTGTTTTTTTGGGAAATCATAAAACCCAAGAGTGCATAAGTTTTATGCTTTTTATTTATTACAAAGATTTATATAAAACTCATAAGTGAGGAGCGTTTCACTTTAAAGGGTTTTAATAATAATTTTTTTTTAAAGAGCTTATTGTAAAAGATATTTTTTATATTTATTTTTTTATAAGATTTTTTATATAAAAAAGAAAATTGCGTTAGGGTTTTATCAAACAGGAATTTTTTTTAAGCTAGATGGCCACATCAAGTTTTCAGCCACAACTTCCTTCTTTCACTAGGAAATATTATGATGTGTGGGATATTAAAATTTAGACCATGTTAAAAGTTCATAACGTATGGTATCATGTACAGTTTGGGTTTGCAGAACCTCAAAACGATGCGGAAGAACGAGCCCTTAGTAATGCAGACAGGGAAAAATGGAAGAAAGAAAAGAGGAAGAATGCACAAGCATTGCTTCTTATCTATTAGGGAGTGGCCCGAGCAATGTTCTAGAAGATAATGATAACTTCTTCAGCAAAGGAAGCATGGGAAACTTTGGCGACAAACTATCAAGGTATGGCCAAAGTCAATATTGTTAAATTGCATAATACTAGGAGAGATTTTGAAAGTTTGCATATGAAGGAAACATAGGACATTGATTCCTTCATGAATAGGGTTATGATTGTTTTCAATCAGTTAAAAATTGATGGTGAAGATATTAAAGATCAAACAGTGATTGAGAAGGTTCTTACATCTTTGTCTGCCAAGTTGATGTTGTGGTAGCAGCCATAGATGAAGCAGAGGATTTGGAAACACTCACAGTTGATGATTTAATGACATCACATTTATCGCATGAGGCAAGCATAGACAAAAATAAGGATTTAACTTCAGAAATTTCCTTCAAAAGTAAAATTTATATTTCAAGAGGTCGAGGAAGAGGTCGATCGAGAGACAGAGGACAAGGAGGAAGCTACAGTGATCAAAGAGATGGTCAAGAAGAGCATGAACATCAAAGTGGAAGAAACAGTAGTAGCAGAATATTTCACAACAATCAAAGGTTTGACAAATCAGAGATAAAATTTTGTTTTTACAATAAATTTGGTCATGATGCTCATGATTGTAGGAAGAAGATAGATTATCAAGGAAATCAGAGAGCTAATGTTAGTACAGATAATACTAACTCCATGTTCCTAGCATGCAACACTGTGCATGAACCGTTTGATATGGTTTGGCTATTAGAGAGTGGTTGTAGTAACCACATGACAAGCAACAAAAGTTTGTTTGCAAATTTGGATGAATTTGTGAAGAAAGAGGTAAAGTAGGGACTGACAAGACTGTGGATGTAGATGGAAAAGGTGTGGTCAACATTGTGACCAAGCAGGGGGAGCCAAAGACCATACTAGAGGTATATTATGTTGTTGGACTCGAACACCATTTGATAAGTGTTGGTTAATTGACATAGAAAGGATACAAAGTTATCTTTCAGGGGAATCATCATGTTATTTATGACAAATCCCCAAACAAACAGCTGATAGAAAATTTGCAGATGACGAGGAAAAAAATATTTCCTCTAATTATGAAATACAACGATCAAGTTAGCTCTTTTATAGTTGCATGTTCTAATGATTACTGGTTATGGCACTTTCGATTTGTACACTTGCACTTTTCCTGTGTAATATTGTTGTTGTAGAAACATATGGTGAGATGATTACGTCCCATCAAAGAACCTGCTAGCACTTGTGAGTGTTGCATCTTGGCAAAGCAACACCGTGAAATTTTTCCGAAGGGAGTTCCATACAGAGCATATAAACAACTTGATTTGGTGCACAAAGACTTGTGTAGACTATGAGGACACAATCGATCGGTGGAAGTTGTTACTTCCTCACTTTTAATGATGAATATAGCATGAAGACTTGGGTTTACTTCTTGAAGCAGAAGTCTGAAACTTTTTAAAATCTCACAGACTTCAAAACCTTAGTGGAGGACTAAAGTGATAAAAAAATCAAGGTATTGAGATCAGATCGTGGTGGAGAATATGATTCGAAAGAATTCCATGAGTACCACAAACAACATGGAATCAGAAGACATTTTACAACTAGATACACACCGCAGTAGAATGGTATAGTAAAGAGAAATAACAGAAAAATCATGAACATGAAAAGGAGCATGTTGAAAGCAAGACACTTGTTTAATGAGTATTGGGCATAAATAGTTGCATGTGTTGTTTATGTGACAAATAGATCTCCTACAAAGAGTGTGATGAAAATAGTTCCAGAAGAAGCATGGTCAAGTATGTCATGCAACATATCTGATTTCATAGTTTTTGGATGTGTAGCCTATGCACATGTGCCTAAGAAAGTAAGAGGTAAATTAGATGATGAAAGTGAAAAATGCATATTTACTGGTTATAGTGAGCAGTCAAAATTTTACAAATTTTATAACCCTCTCACCAAGAAGACAATCATTAGCAAAGATGTTGTGTTCAAAGAACAAGAGTCACGTGATGCAGGGGCATTAGGCACAACAAAATACTTTGTATCTAAGTAGACATAGGGGGGTCTCATGTTTTTAAATTCCCATGTAATTATTAGTATTTTGAATAAAATGGTGAGGAATTGTAAATGTTCTCTAACCACTACAGAACATGAGGGAAGTTGATTAAGTTAGGAAGGTGAAGAGTCAGTTTCATTTATTTTAGGAATTGAGTCTAACTTCGGGACTTTGGAGAATTCCAAGAGTTTTGTGGAGCTGTCAAAGAAGCTGAATCGATTCATTAATCATTTGTATAAATATAAACATCAAATAGAGGTTTGGAGGGTAGGAGAGCTATTTAGAGATAGAGTAGTGAGGTAAAAGGGCCATTGATATGAATATCTAGCCAAAATCAAGAAGGCTTTGTAATTGATTACATTTGTATCTATTCATGAGGAATTGGTTTTAATTTTTGTGTGAAATATATATGTATTTTTGATCAAGTTCTGCATGAGGAATAGTTGAGCTTCTGTGGGAAAGTGTGAACCTCTATATTATGGATTAAATTAGTGACTTTATGTGAAATAGAGAGTTGATATAGTTTTGCATTCACGTCATTGAGAAGAATCGATCACTGAAGGATCGATCCTATTAGAGGAAGTTAATTCAGTCTTTGAATTTATAGACTTTGGTTATATTGATGGTTAATTGAAGGCGTAGCTCTTAATTTAGGACATCATCGATTTTAATTAATGTCAATTTTATGCTTCGAATTGAATATATGTGTGAAGGGTTCCATAAATTCGATGAGGTTTTGATATTTTAATGAAGGACATAGGCGATGTTAATTTCCGACTAATGAATATGTTTAAAGTTCAAATTGAATCTCTGCTTTGATATGAACTCTAATAGAGATGGAATACAATACAGTGGAGCCTGATTTTAGTAAAATCAAAGCTTTAAATTTACAGTTGAACATGTTAAATATGCATTGAATCTCTATGTAATTTGCAGAAGTGGAGCCATTCGAAGGAGCACAAGTTCATCTATAGAAAAAGAGTCTACACAAACGTTGGGTGAAGACGATGTAGTATGGAGCCTGGCTGTATAGTAACTGGGTTAATGAATTCAAATATGTAATTTGGAGAACGTGTGTAATGAATTGCAATAGCAAGGACGCAGTAAGAAGCGGAACTAAGAGTGTGGAACTAGAGCGTCAAACAATGAAAATGGTTTTGAAGTAGCCAAGAGCGGTATCGCGCAACTTCACAAATCGTAAATGGAATTGAGAAAAAAAACGCGATAACATTCGGTGCTTGACACGTAAGGTGGAGGTGGTTTTAGAAAACCACGAGTTTCGCATTTTTTTGGAGAGTTAAGTCACAAGGTGAAAAAAAACGTGATTTTCGTCCGATTTCTAGCCATCAGAGATCGACGACATTCACATCTTGAAGTTGCACAAATGATAAAGCTCGATAAGAGTTAGTTGTTGTGGGTCTAGTATTTATGTATGGGGATTAAGCCTCATGTGTTTTCACAATGCGATATTCATTGGATGCATTGAGATGAGGATCTGAGGGCATTCGCCTTCGAAGATGCGAAGATGTTAACGCAAGGTAATATGTTGTGGGCCCAAAATCATTATGTTAATATATTGAGTTCTTATAAAGTTTGAATATTGATCCGAGCCCTCTGAGGTGGAGCCAAAGTGTAATTCGAATTGGTTAATTCGAATATATGTTGATGCTTTGCATTTTAAAGCAAAAGTCAAAAGTAATCAGCGAAATGTCCACGTAGGATGAATGTATGTAGTACTTGAACTTTATCTCAAGTTTGGGACTTAATCAAATGAAATGGTTGAATGAGCGCGAACATATGGTAGATTTATAAACCATTGACACAGAGATTTTATCATGAGTGGGACCAAAGTTATTACTGTGGGTTAAGTTGAAATATTCGAATGCCAATTTGAATATTATAAGGTGGGTTTTCATAAGGATGTTAATTCATATAGAAGCTTCCGCATTATTATATTTAAAGTAAACTGCCCAAATTTAAAATTAGTTGGGCTAAAACTGGGAATACATTTTTGAGTACACAATATTGAAGATTGTGGGGTTTAAATTGAAATTGAAATTTTATATATGGACTGAGAGTGTGTAAGTGAGTAGGTAGCCTGAGCATCAAGTGGTATCAAAGATGGAATAGCTCGTTGAAAATTAATTTTTGAAATGCATGTGTACTGAAACAGTGAAGGAAATTTGAAGTTTTAAATCTAAGGGTGATTGCAGATTTGAAGAGGGGTGTAGTAAATAGGATTGCAGAAATAAATGGAGAACAAGATCATACAGGGATCTTACAGGTAAAATAATTTTAAATCTGATTTGAAATTTGTAACTATAGAATTGTAGTTGCAGAAAGTGAAGACAGAGTTTTGATGATGATGGCAGTGAACCTGATATTCAGCTAAAGGTTGAATAGGGAGGAAAATTGTAGTGTTATCAAGAGAAGGTGAGTTTATGAGAAGTGTTTAACTTTGGTTTGAAGAATTGTTTACAGAATTTAGATTGCAGGAAATTGAAGAAATCTCAGTAAAATCAGATCACAACTTTGAGAGAAGTGATGAAAGAGTGTAGTAGAGGATTCTAAAGTGCAGAAGAAAGTGTGGCTGAACCTTGAGGAGATTCAACAGAGCTTGAATGAGTTCTAAGAGTTGTAGAGTGAATCCTAGAGAGAGAAAAAGAGAGTGCTCAGAAGGTTCCAGCAGATAGGGGACCAGTACTTGCCAAAAACCGAAATTCAGAGGAAAGGATTGGTGAGGTAAGTGGCAGTAGGAGAGCCTGCTATCACAGAGGCTTGGTATAGATGATGAGTGAGGAACTCATGACAGATAATATGACTACTGATAGTCATAGAAAAGATAGAAAAGGTTCTGAGAGATACCACATCAGAAGAAAGGAGAAAGTAGATGCCAAGGTAAATGGCATGAGGAAGAAATTGAATGATGCAAAATATTGGAAAGAGATAGCTGAGATCAGAGAACAATTTAAAAAACTGAAGATGATGATAGAGGAAAGCCAGAAGGTTGGTTGGCTCATGAAGAAAAGAGTAAAATGGCAACCATTACAGTTGAGGTTGAGGAGAAAAGAGATTTCTTTATTGAAAGAGGAACTCAAAGCAGCTGAGTTGAGCAAAGAAGTTTCTGTTTGTGAAGCAGAACAAAGTACAGGTGAAGAATATAGATCTCTGAAGGATCTTACGAACCATGGTGAAGACTTAAGGTAGCAAGAATTTTGTCTTGCTGAAGATGAAATTATTGATTATTTCTTGAGTTATTGGACAAGTCCAGATTAGCTGGATGATGTAAGGCCTTAATTTTTGAATCCAACAATTGTGAGGTGATGACAGGTTCTACAGAAGAAGAGCATCAGTCTGAGGCATTGATTAATGAAGCAACCGAGACTGAAATGTCTTGTGGGTTTAAAACTAAAGAGTTGTGTATGTTTTCAGGAACATCACAGGGAGCTGAACAAACTTTAAAGTTTGTTGAGGAGGAAAAATTGAATCTGAAATATGTTCAGATCAATGCTAAAATAGCAAGATCTCAGGAGGAATTAAATACAAGGGAGTCTAATGAGGATATTTAGCAGAATATTGAGGCAGAGAGAGAAGGACCAGCTGATGATTGGTCAAGAACAAGCAAAGGCATAAAAGGTTGTGTAAGATTCCCAAAATATACTCCAATTGGAGTTGTTGAATTGTATAGAAGGTTGGATTTTCAAATAAGAGAATTGGAGAAATAGAAGACCTATGCATAGGATAATTTGCTGAGGAAGAAGGGCAGGAAGTTTTTCATGAATAGTGTTCATGAAGCAGATGATGGAAAGAAGGAGAGACTAGCTGACAGTCTCATGGAGGATGCAAATCAACATACTGATGTGCTGACAGAGGAATTGGAAGGAAACTTATAATAACATACTAATGTGTTTTCAGAGGAGGAAGAGGTATTGAGACCTTGTAATTTTAGTGTTGAAATTTCATGTGTTAATTATGCAGGCAAAGAAGAACAACAATTGGAAATTGTCAAGAAATTTAATAAGGCAGAAACTATGTTAGCTGAAAACATAGGGAAGGATCATCATTTTAACATGGTGATTGGAATAGTGGATATAACTCTGGAAGCTGAGGAGAAAGGTAGTGAAGTTTTTTCATGTCCTGAAAGAGACTTAGAACTACAAAAATAAAATTTAGTGGCTGGATCAACAAGTGAGACCATTGGGTCTTGTGATTTTGAAGCTAGAAATTTGATTGTGTTTACATGTGATGCAGAATATAATCCATCATTTGGAATTGTCTTGAGAGAAGAAGCACTGTTGCAGGAAGAAGGTGAGACAATCATATCTCATCTGCAAAAACTTGTTATTGTTGGTGACAAGGAAGAATTGTCTTGTCTGATGGACCAAGAGCAGATTGTGGGGCAGATTTTTAAAACTGCTACAATGATGGAGAATCAGAATTCTATCCTGATAGATGAAGATACAGTGGTTGAAGAACTTGATTTGATTTCCAGAATCAATCAAGGGGATGAAATATAATTACTGAAGATTGTCCAAGAAGAAGAAGAAGAAGATGATGAAATTAATTTGCAGCATATTGAGGATGTGAAACAAGTACAAATGAGATGGCTGAAATGTTTGCTGGAAACATTTAAATAGGAACAGGAGATTGCAAACACTAAAGTAAAGATGCATGAAGCTGTGAAAAGAATAGGAGCAGATACTAGTTTGAAACTTTTGGTTATGTTTACTATTATACTGAATGAGTATGTTACTGCAGGAAGAAAATTAATTAATGATTTATTTTCTAAAAGAAAATTTGCAAGTGATGAGGAAAATAAAAATGTTGCAGAAGGAGATATCCCAAGGGATATTCTGGAAGTTTGGGAGGCAGCAACAATTCTAGCAAAAGAGGCAACATTAGCAAGAGAAGTAGATGAAGATACAACAACAACACTCTTAAGGGCAATAACAACAACAAAAACAAAGGCAACTACATCAGTAGAAAGTGAAAGAAGTAGTGGGAAAAGTGAATTCCAGTCAAAGGAGAGGCTGGACAGAGAAATTGAAAACATCAGAAGACTGATGATGAAGGTGTGTTAGAAGCAGCAGACACCAACAAGAGAGTAGAGGAATTTTGACAAAGGAAGGACAAGAAGAGATTGTGAAAGTAAAATTTGCGGTAAATTTCAGAACAAGATATGGAGACTTGGAGGAGTGCAGTTGGAGAGTAATGCAACTGTTGGGCAGTAGCAAAAAAATTTATGGGATCCAGGAAAACAAGGACTAAAGGCACATGATCAGGAGACCATGAACAATTTGAACCTTAGGAGTCTGATGCAGGGGCATTAGGCAACACAAAATACTTTGTATCTAAGTAGACATAGGGGGGTCTCATGTTTTTAAATTCTCATCTAATTATTAGTATTTTGAATAAAATGGTGAGGAATTGTAAATCTTCTCTAACCACTAGAGAACATGAGGGAAGGTGATTGAGTTAGTAAGGTGAAGAGTCAATTTTAGTTATTTTAGGAATTGAGTCTAACTTTAGGACATTCAAGAATTCCAAGAGTTTTGTGGAGATGTCAAATAAGATGAATTGATTCATTAATATTATGTATATATGTAAGCATCAAATAGAGGTCCGGAGGGTAGGAGAGCTGTTCAGAGACATAGCAGTGAGGTAAAAGGGCCATTGATCTGAATATCTGGCTAGAAGAAAGAAGGTTTTGTAATTGATTACATTTGTATATATTGATGAGGGATTGGTTTTAATTTCTGTGTGAAATATATATGTATTCTTGATCAAGTTCTGCATGAGGAATAGTTGAGTTTCAGTGGGAAAGTGTGAACCTATGTATTATGGATTAAATTAGTGACTCTATGTGAAATAGAGAGTTGATACAATTTCGCATTCATGTCATTGAGAAGGATCGATCACTAAAGGATCGATCCTATTGGAGGAAGCTAATTCAGTATTTAAATTTATATACTTTGGTTGTATTGATGGTTAATTGAAGGTGTAGCTCTTAATTGAGGACATCATCGATTTTAATTAAAGTCAATTTTATTCTTTGAATTGAATGCATGTGTGAAGGGTTCCATAAATTCGATGAGATTTTGATCTTTTAATGAAGGACACAAGCGATGTTAATTTCCGACTAATGAATATGTTTAAAGTTCGAATTGAACCTCTTATTTGATATGAAATCTGATAGAAATGGACTACAATACAGTGGAGCCCAATTTCAATAAAATCGGAGCTTTGAATTTACAGTTGAACATGTTAAATCTGCGTTGAATCTTTGTGTAATTTGCAGAAGTGGAGCCATTCGAAGGAGCGCATGTTCATCTATAGAAACAAAGCCTGGGAAAACATTCAGTGAAGACCATGTAGTATGGAACCTGGCCATATAGTAACTGGGTTAATGAATTCAGAGATGTAATTTGGAGAACGCGTGTAATGAACTACAATAGCAAGGATGCAGTAAGAAGTGGAACTAAGAGTGTGGAACCGGAGCATCAAACAGTGAAAGCAGTTTTGAAGAAGCCAAGAGTGGTATCGCGCAACTTCACAAATGGTAAATGGTATTGAGAAAAAAACGTGATAACATTCGGCGCTTGACACGTAAGGTGGAGGTGATTTTTGAAAACCACAAGTTTTGCGTTTTTTTTTTAGAGTTAAGTCACAAGGTGAAAAAAACCGTGATTTTCATCCAATTTCTGGCCATCGGAAATTGACAGCATTCGCATCTTGAAGTTGCATGAACGATAAAGCCCGGTAAGAGTTAGTTTTTGTGCATCCAGTATTTATGTGCGGGCATTAAGCCTCGCGCATTTTCGCAACGCGATATTCAAGGGATGCATTGAGATGAGGATCTAAGGGTGTTCTCCTTTGAAGATGTGGAGATGTCAATGCAAGGTCTGTCAACGCAAGGTAATATGTAGTTTATTGAGTTCTTATAAACTTCAAATATTGATCCGAGCCCTCTGAGGTGGAGCCAAAGTGTAATTTGAATTGGTTAATTCGAATATATGCTGATGCTTTGCATTTTAAACCAAAAGTTGAAAGTAATCGGTGAAATGTCCACGTAGGATGAATGTATGTAGGACTTGACCTTTTTCTCAAGTTTGGGACTTAATCAAATGAAATGTTTGAATGAGAGTGAACAGATGGTAGATTTATAAACCATTGACACAAATATATTATCATGATTGGGACCGAAGTTATTACCGTGGGTTAAGTTGAAATATTCGAATGCCGATTTGAATATTATAAGGTGGGTTTTCATGAGGATGTTAATTCATATAGAAGCTTCCGCATTATTATATTGAAAGTAAACTTCCTAGATTTAAAATTATTTGGGCTAAAACTGGGAAGACATTTTTTAGTACACAAGATTGAAGATTATGGGGTTTAAATTGAAATTGAAATTTTATATATGAACTGAGAGTGTGTAAGTGAGCAGGTGGCCCAGGCATCATCACGGAATGGGACTGTAGACACACCAGCCGATGCACAAGCACCATTGATGGAAGAGGATGATGTAGTAGAAAAGGAGATACAAGAATCAATAGAGAAGACACCAAATAGGGTCACACCAGCAAGGACTCCAAGATTTCTAAAGAATCATGAATATTCAAGCAAATCAATAGACCAGAATTCTCCAAGCAGCCAATCAGGTAATGAATCAAGCGATGGTAAGAAAAATATGAGAATTCTGAAAGATATTAATGATGATTTGGATGTTAGTTCAAATTTTGCATTGTTGGCATTCTAGCCATCTTCATTTGAAGAAGCGACTAGAGATGAAAATTAGTTGCATGCCATGGATGAAGCGATGGATTCTATTGAAAAGAATGATACTTGCGATTTGTTTAATTTACCAAACGATAAAAACCTCATTGGTGTGAAGTGGGTGTACAAGAGAAAGGTGAATGAGAAAGGTGAGATTGGCAGATTTAAAGCAAGACTTGGAGCAAAAGGATTCTCGTAGCAACCGGGAATAAACTTTGGGGAAATTTTTTCTCTGGTATCCAGATTGGATACTGTAACAACTATTCTAGCAATAGCAACTCAAAAAAAGTGGAAAGTATATCAGATGGATGTGAAATTAGCCTTCTTGAATGGAATTCTAAAAAGAAGAAATTTATGTGTAGTAGCCTCTAGGTTATGAAGTTGAATGTAAAGAAGATAAATTTTTACAGGTTGAAGAAGGCACTTTATGGACTGAAGCAAGCACCTAGAGCATGGTATAGCAGATTCGACAGTTACATGATTAAAAATGGATTTTGCAGAAGCAACATTAAGCCTACCTTGTACACGAAGGTAAATGAGCATGGACAGATTTTGATTGTTTGCTTATATGTTGATGATATGATTTTTACAAGTGATCTTGAGTTAGATGAATTTAAAGTAGCCATGAGGAAAGAATTTGAGATGACAGATCTTGGTCTCATGAAATATTTTCTTGGCATTGAAATTGAGCAATCTGAAAAATGATTTTTTATTTGCCAAAATAAATATGCCATAGATTTGTTGAAAAGATTCAGGATGGATAATTGCAGACTTGCACCTACACCAGTTTCAACACGTGCAAAGTTAAGTAATAATTACGAAGGAGAATATGCCAATACAACTCTATTCAAAAGATTGATTGGTAGCCTCATGTATCTCACACTTGCAAGACCAGATATTATGAAAGGAGTAATTTTGATTTCCATATTTAGGGAGACCCCAAAAGACACACATTGGAGTGTTGGAAAAAGAATTCTAAGATACATAATAGGAACTAGAGATTATGGCATAATGTATGCAATTACAAAAAATAAAGATTTGATTCGATACAAAGATAATGATTTTGTAGGGAGTTTGGATGATCAGAAGAGCACATAAAGTTATGTGTTCCATCTTGGTTCAGGAGCAATATCATGGGCATCTAAGAAGCAGTCCATTGTGACACTATCATTAGCAGAAGCATAATATGTAGTAGCAACTTCAGCAACATGTCAAGCGGTATGGTTAAGAAAAGTATTGAATGGACTCAAACAACAACATCAAGGATCAACAACGATATACTATGACAACACATCAACAATTGCACCATCCAAGAATAGTGTGTTTCATCAAAAGAGTAAGAATATTGATACTAGATATCATTTATTAGAGAGCTTGTAAGCAATGGTGAAGTTCACTTGAAGCCTTGTAAGCCTAGTGATCAATTGGCTGATATATTTACAAAGCCATTAGCAGCAGATTTGTTTGAGTTTCACAAAAGAAACTTGGGTGTTATAAGCCTAGCTGATACATAGACCACCAGACATGTTTGAGTTGTCATGAGTTATGTTTTAGTTTGGCGGTCGTAAGTAAGGGAGAGTGTTAAAATATGTAATTATTTCCTGCATGCATTGTTAGACAATCAGTTAAGTGAGTTAGTTGAGTTGAGTGATAGATATATTTGGTGAGTGAGTTAGAGAGTGAATTAAGTGAGAGCTAATCAAATTCAGTTATGTGATAGATGAGTTTGTGCACATCAAGCAAGTCAAGTTAAATACCCTTCACAGGGTTCATTGTATTCATTGTGAATTAGAGTGATTGAAGATTAGTAGAAGAACTGCAACTTGTGTGTTTTGTGTGTGAAATACTTGTGTTATTGTGTGTTTATATCTTCTGTCTATCCAACACTTGTGAATTTCCACATGAGTTGTAGTACATGTCTATGCAAACTCACATCACTATGCAAAAATATGTTGATTTACTTCATAAGGTTGATAGTTATTCTTGGGAGACACTAGGTAAACTAACGATACTATGTAAATTGCACTGGAACTATTCAACCCTAGATGACTGTCGAGTTCTTTCTACTTCTGCTTTAATGGCCGCATTCAGAAAGTGAATTGCCAATTTCTAAGTTGTGAAAGCAATCATTCACTCATAAAAACATATAATATATATATTTTTTTTCTTTATTTAATTTGTTTCGTATATATTTATAATAATAATAATAATTTAATTTTAAAATTAAAATCAAGTCAGACACCAAAAATTGACACAACCTTTCCGACAAAAAATACTATGCTTTGCTTGAAGTGAAGGAGAAATGTTAGATGGGAGACCTTGTGGAGATTCTATAGAGTAGTGTATGCTGTGAAGAATTACGAAATACCTGTTGAGGTTAGAATACGAGGCGTGTTGTAGATGAGGTGTGGTAGGAATTTGGGGAAGCGCGGTGGAGACATCACACAGCAGGCCCTACAGAGTGATGAACTACAAGATGCTGCAGATCTACGATTTTACTAATGGTATCATCCGCGTACGTCGGTAACTTTTTATCTTGAAATTCCTTCATCCTCGAAGCATAGCAATTGTGTGCCCAACACATTTATCACATTGGGCACCATCTTCCACCAGCTGTTGATTGAAGTGGCCATGTGGGGGATGGGATTCATCGTGAATGGCCCTAAAGTAGACTTGGATGGGTTTGTCGTTATTCTCTGTCACTTCCGTTGTCATGTCGTAACGGTTATCAAAAGTCTCCACCAAGTTCTTATTCTCTTTATTTTCCTAATTATGTCCTTTTTTATTATTTTTATTTTCGCAATACGGTGGCACAGATCTTTTTCAATCAGAAGTCTCCACCAACTTATTCTTTTTATTTTCCTAACTATGTCCTTTTTTTTTCCCCTAATACAGTGAGAAAGATTTTTTTAATGAAATGTTTATCAGATATGGGTCTTATCTTCTGGACGAAAGCGTCCTCAGCACCCAGCTAGTGTACATCGTGAATAGCCCCAAGTATAAGTACACGTGGATGCGTTTGTAGCTATTTTTTTTTGTCACTTCCGTCGTCTCAGAGACTCATCTTCTCATTATCAACCTTTTCCAAATTGTAATTTTTTTAATTTTTTAATTACGTTGATGGGCGTTTCTTATTTTTTTTTTTTTTTAATTACAGATTTTATTTGAATTACCCAAAATAAAAGAAGTTAGCGTTAGCATATTCTCGTAGTTGCTATTACATGAATAGACAAAATATATGGAGGTAATTTTGTAACCTATTTAAATCACATGTTTAATTCTAATTCAAATTAATTTTTACTAAATGATAATTAAAAAATTTTACTGTACCTTTTACTGTGATTGAACAGATATGAAGATTTAACTAAAATTGGATTCAATTCATAAACGTGGTTTTGTAAACCTCATTTACTGCACACTGGATTATGAAACGTCTCCTCTATCTACATGCGTAACCTATTTTAAAACGTTGGTTGAGTATTGAAAGCTTCATTGGATTACTAAAAGTCTCGGTTCTCCATCCCTTATTATTGTTTGGCAACGTGGCACCTACAACAAAAATTCTGAAACACGCTGAGTTAGTATTCAAAAAATTCCAACAAAATTGCATATTCGTGGGATTAAAATATCAACTGTCAACTACAAAACGTGGCACCTGGCTTATGAAACTCCCTCAGCACTCTTCTTCGCATTCAAAAAAATCCGAAAAAGGCGTTAAAAATTCATAGAAAATATGCATATTTAGTTTTTTGAAAGCCAAATTCGGTTTGAGAACATTCTGGATCAAAGCTCTCCCTTTTGTCGGCTCCAAGACATGGGAAAATTACATGGAAAAATTAAGATGGATCACAGCACAAAAGTGAAGGATCATATGTGAAGCGAAGATGAGGAACACTCATAGTGTTTCCCTGTCTCGGCTTGCAAGTCCTGGACATAGGGAAAATTAAGATGGATGAAAGCCCAGAAGTGAAGGATCATATGTGAAGCGAATATGATTAAAAATCCCTCTTTCGGCTTGCAATCGCCTTCTTGATATTTTGTGCATCATTTGAATAGAACAAATTTTATTTTGTTTGATTTAAATCCAACAATGATTCTTGCTCTCACGTAAATAATTCAAATTTCAATGAAGCAAAGGCATTTTTAGTTTTGTTATTTGTGTTTTCTATTAATTAGTGTAGGTTTTCACGTTATTTGTATTCCCACGACATAGAACTGCTTGTCCTATTTCTAGCAACATCAGTGTAGCTGAAACCCATGCTCCATATTTCATCGAAATGTCCTTGCTCTCCGAGAATATATATATACATGATTATATACTTAGTGGTGGTTGGAAATAGACCATATATTTTGGTGAAGGCCCAAAAGCATTTGTAGTGAAACCTATTAAGTCATTAGATGTAGAGTGTCACAGGAATTATATGTACAGAGTTCAGGTTTAGGGAAAAGACTAGGAGGTTAGTAGATTAAATTGAGATTTGTATATGTGTTAGATTTTGAAATATTTTTTAATTTTTAAATCATTTTGAAATATTTATGATTATGATATAGTTCGTCATTTTATTATTGATATTTACATAAAAAACCAATCGTAAATTAACATTGTAAAGAAAATCTCAATAAAATTTGTAAAGATATGAAATATGAGGAAGGTCTTTAACTCTAAAGTATTTATGCATTTGAATCATTTAGAGTTGAGATTTGGATCTATAAATATCTTCCTCCATAGGCATTACTTCAAATACATATGGGAAGAAATAAGGGTAATATTATCGCCAAAGAAAAGTAGAAAATAATTAATATTATATTGTATTAATGGAGAAATGGTTACATGGTTGTAACATAACTTCTTAAGTTAGGATTAGTTCCTAGGTTGTAGGATTTTGTTCCCAACACCCTATTCTCTTGAGATGTATTTATTGATGTATCCTTTATTAATTGAATGTAGAGTGTACGCTCCAGTTTCTACAGTTCCCGGATGCATTGCTTACCTATGAGCTTCTTGTTATTCAATTCATTTCCTTTTTTTCCTTTTTTTATGATGGTATTAGAGCTCAGATCTAGTGAGCTTGATTTACCTATAGAGCCTTATTGGCTACAGAGCATTTGTGGCTACAGAGCTACACTGCACATAGGAGCCTCAATGCTCACAACACAGTATAGGTGGTATGCAGAAATACCTCACACAGAGGAGGAACTTGGTTTCTCACAAGTCTTAGTTTACTGAGCACAAATTAGATCAACTTATTTTTCAAAGCCACAACAACACTGATCAGCGTGTTTTTTGGATCCACTAAAGCACTCACCGGTACGGATCAATGCGTTTTTCATGGTCATTCCAGTCCTGTTAGAGGTTCCCTTATCGAAATTTGAACATCACGAGCTTTTAGCTGATAGGACTGCTAACCCCTTTTTATGGCTTTGCATATGAGATTTTTCCAGATTGGTGGCAGATCTAAGTAGCATACAAAACATTTTTTTCAGATCGGTGGAGGATCTGAGTTGCGAACACCAAGAACATGCGAGATCAGTGGCAGATCTGTGATCAGGTTCTGGTATATGTTGAAGAATTTTTGTAACTTGTAATTGTTCACTTGGTTAGAATCAACGCAAGATCAGAGGATTTGGAATCTGATCATTCCAAAATGAACAATTTTATAGAAACTTATCTCAACGATACTAACAAATGCAATGGGACCAATTATAGCAATTGGAAATTCAAGCTACAAATGTTTCTTCAAGAAGCGAGCACATGGTTGATCTTCAGTCGTGATGAGCAGAAGCCGAATAGTAAAACAAGTGCAGTTGCACTCATACAATACTGGGATAAAAGGGAGAATAAGGCGAAAGTTTTATTGATGATATATGTTAAAGACAATATTAGCCAAATATGAGAGACGGTATATTGTCCAATGAGATATGAATGACATTCAAGAATCTATAGTAGACATGGAACACCAATCCCATCATGATGCTCAAAGGAAATTATTTTTCTATGAGGATGGAGGAGAATGAATCTCTTGTTGGAATCATTGAAAGGGTCAAGGACCTGAAGGACAGTTTGGGTGACATCGGGGATAAGGTGTCTAATTCTGATCTTGTCACAATTACTTTGAATGGGATGACGAATGAATACTAGATGTTCATCACAGGATTGTTTGCACAAGATAAAGCCCCTACATTCGAAGAGCTGACATCAGTCCTGTTACAAGAAGAAGAGCGACGGAAAAATTTGAGACCACAAAGTTTCGATCTTTCTATGATGGTTAAAAAAAATCCATACAAAGGGAGAAAACCACAGGGACATAAAGGTAGTGGAATTTTTTAGGAGAGACCATTCAGAGGTATGTCTGCAAGTAACAATAGTAGTGTTTCTAGCATTAAAAGTTTTTACCATGGGAAAAATGGTCATCTAGCTAAGTTTTGTTTTAGGAGATAGACATATGAGGCTAGAAATGAACAAAAAAAGCACTCATGACACTTTGTTGATGAAGGCCACAGTCATGATTATCGACTATTTGTAGCTAATTATGCTCTTTCAGCTTTTGAGGAGGATGAGGCCGAAATATGGTACTTTGATTTAGGCGTCTCTTCACATGTGACAAGTAATAGAAGTTAGTTTTATTTTTTTGAATAAACTACTTGTGGAGCTAAAATTTATGTACGTGATTACAAAATTTATGAGATTAAGGGGTACGACGATATTTCAGTGATGATGCCTGGCGGTGATATCAGATATATTAAAAATGTAATGTATGTACATGGGATCAATAAAAACTTAATCTCTCTGTCAATGATAACAGATCAAGACCTCAAAATTGAATTATTCAAAACATATTGCATCATAAAGGACAACAATAAGGAACCAGTTGCTTGAGGAGTGCATGTGGGAAGCCTATATAGATTGAATGTCAAAAGCATGCCATAACATGATTGACAGCCAAGAACATTTGGCATCATAGATTCGATCATCTTAGCCTACAGGAGCTCATGCTGCTTCAAAGGAAATGTATAGTTGATGGACTTCCTGCTTTTCATAATGTTCATTTAGATTGTGATGGATGTGCATTAGGGAAAATGCATAGGGAAGAATTTCCTGTGAATGCTAATAGGAAGAACAAAGATATTATGGAACTTGTGCATACATATATATGCAGACCTATGCATACTAGGTCGCTAGGTGGTGCATATAATTTTTTACTTTTTACTGATGATTGCATTAGATTCTCTTGGATATACTTTATCAACAAAAAGAGCCAAAAATTTCAATGCTTTAAAGAATTTAATAATATGGTGGAGAAGTAGACATGGAAATTCATAAATATTCTCTCCTCAGATCAAGGGGGAGAATACAAGTTGGGAGAGTTCATGAAATTTTGCAGAGATCATGGGATTATTCCACAGTTCATAGTGCCTCACACTCTGTAGTAAAATGGAGTTGTAGAACGAAAGAATAGAACCCTGGTTAAGTGTGCATGAAGTATGCTTCAAGGTAAGGGTCTATCCAATGGATTTTGGGCTGAAGCAATCAACACTGCAGTTTATTTAAGAAATAGGAGTCCAACTAAATGAATTAATTTTAAAACTCCTTTTGAAGCACTTTGTGGATATAAGCCAATAGTGAATCATTTAAGAGTTTTTGGGTCCAAAGTCTTTTCCTATATACCCAAGAAAGATAGAAATAATTTAGATCCTAAGGCCATGAAATGCATCTTTGTAGGATATTGAACTGAGTTTAAATCTTATAAGATGTTTAATACTTTGACTCATAAAGTATTTTCAAGTTGAGATGTCATATTTCATGAGTGGGTTGAGGGAGGAAATAAGGAAAATAGTCTTGAGGAATGGCGCATTCCATTGTTGATGGAATAAAGAAGTAAGGAAAATCAACAACAACAACAACAATAGAAAGAAGAAGAGGTAGGTGATGTAGTCAGTAAGTCAAGCCCGCAAAGGTCTGAAGCAGAAAAATTTGATGTGAGTCCTTTACCGAGAAGATCAAGTAGGCAGACTCAACTACTAGCCAGATTGAAAGATTGTGCTTTAATTTCAAATAATTGAAATGTTACAGAGCCTGCAAATTATAAATAATCTAGTCAATCTCATGAGTTGAGGGCTGCAATGAATGAAGAATTTGAATCTATTATTAGAAACAATACTTGGGAACTAGTTGAATTTCCCGAAGGAAATATACCCATAAGTTACAAGTGGCTTTAAAAACCCAAATTTAATGTAGATGGGAGTATAGAAAAGTTTAAAGCTAGACTGGTAGAAAAGGGTTATTCACAAAAAGAGGGAATTGCATAAAGAGGGAATTGACTATGAAGAAACCTTTTCTGTTGTAGCCAAAATAAATATTATTAGAATGTTAATTCTTTTAGCTACAAAATATCATTAGAACCTACACCAGTTAGATTTTAAGTCTGCATTCCTAAATGGTGATTTAAAGGAAGAGGTTTATTTAGTGCAGCCTGAAGGGTCTATTAAGAAAAGGCAAGAACATTTAGTGTGTAGATTGAAAAAGGAACTTTATGGTTTAAAACAAAGGCCTAGGTCTTGGTATGAGAAGATTTATTCATTTTTCTTACACCATGGTTTTCATAGGAGTATGAATGATCCAAATATATATACCATGTATGATGAACATAGGAATATTATTTTGATTTCCTTGTCTGTGGATGACATTATTATAACATGTAATGAACATGCATTAATATAAGCAATCAAATTGTAGATGTCACAGGTTTTTGAAATGAAACACCTCATGAGTTTACATTATGGTCTATGTCTATAAGTATGGAGATACTTTGGGTAGACTTTCCTTACTCAGGGGAAGTATGTTTGAGGGATTCTCAAAAAGTTCAAATTGGAGCAGTGTAAGAGAGCATCAACACCTTTGTAGTAGAATTTTAAATTGTATAGTGACAATGGCTCTAAGGAGGTGGATGCCACTTTGTATAGGAAGCTAGTTGGTAGTCTGATATATCTAACTATAACTTGATCAGACTTAGCATACTCTGTAAGCATGCTGAGAAATTTCATGTCTAAACCTCTTGAAATTCATTGGGTGGCAGAAAAAATATGTCGACGCATGTTCATGGTACTAGTAATTATGATATTTTATACACAGATATATATAATGTTATTTTAACATGTTTTTTAGACTTTGATTGGGCAGGTAACCTGGATGATTGAAGATATATCCAAGGTTATGCATTTAGTTTTCAATCTGGGGTTATAGCACAGAGTAGTAAAAAATATATCACTGTGTCTTTATCTTCAGCTGAAGCTGAGTACCAAACATTATGCACAACAACATGTCAAGCTACCTGGTTGAGAAGGCTTCTCCATGATGTAGGAAAAGAGAAGAAAGAGGAAACTATCATAAAATGTGACAACCAGAGTTCCATTAAGCTAGCAAACAATCCAGTGTTTCATAAGAACACGAAACACATCAATACTCTGTTTCACTTTCTTAGAGAAAAAGTCTAATAAAAAAAAATATTTGTTGAATATTGTAAAACATGTGGCAATGTGGCTGATAGTTTTACTAATCCTCTTGGGAAGGTGAGTTTTAATTTCTTAGAGGGATGTTAGGACTACATGATAATCCTTTCTCCATTAAGGGGAGAGTTGAGAATACTTAATATTATATTGTATTAATGGAGAAACGGTTACATGGTTGTAATGTAAATCCTTAAGTTAGGATTAGTTCCTAGGTTGTAAGAGTTTTTTCCCAACTCCCTCATCTCTTGAGATGTATTTATTGACGTATCCTTGATTAATTAAATGTGGAGTGTACGCTCCAGTTTCTACAGTGTCCAGGACTCCAGGTGCATTCCTAATGTGTGAGCTACTTGTTATTCAATTCATTTTGTTTATTTCCAGTTATTATTAGAAAATCATGACCAATGCATCATAGGCAAAGAAAAGCATGACCAGTTTCCCAAGGATGGTATGCTATAGAAATTCTCATAACAAAGTTAAATTTCTTTAATACCGAAGATAAATTCATACAATGGTAAGCTTACGTTCAACACTCCTCATGAAGATGGAGTATGAAAGCACATTCCAGATCTAATATGATTGAACATAAATTTAAATACTCTTTAATACCTAACGGAATGAGAAATGAAACAGAAAGACAAAAAATTTGGGTACATTGATCGTAGTAAATTGCTTAACTAATATTTCCTTCCTCTAATAACTTAATATATTATGCATGGAACATCATGAAAGTTGTAAATGTCATGTTAAGATGAAAATGGAAAGAAATATATTTACATCAGTGAAGGTTTCCTTCTACTAATAACTTTTTCTGTTATGCATGGAACATCCTAATAGTTGTACATGTCATGTTAAGATGAGAACGACAAGAAATATATTTACATCAATAGTGAAGGTTATTTTTGTTGAGTTCCATTATTGCAATTAAATATCAATTTGTGCCGATAAGTGGTAACTTATTCTTCTTATCAATTGGATCTCATGTTTTACATAGATTAATTATCATATAAATAATTTTTCAGGCTCACTACATTAAGGCTAGGGAGTTTCCAAGCCCTAAGCCTATCCCTAACCTAGGGCCTAATTGCATTGAATGTTTTTTATTTACATGTTACAAGTAAAGAGTTCAAAACAAATGAATATGTGTATCATACATAATATTATAGGGGGCTCTTCATAATAATCAAGTTCAGTTGTTTTTTTTCTATATACTCTCGAGAAAATCACATATGCATATGAGTATATATGTTACAAAATAGTTTGTCTTTTGGCAGCAATTTATCTCACAATTGCATTTGGAAATTTTGAATATGTACATTTTGCTTCAAACCTAATGGTAGTCACATCTTGTTAGCGAGAAGAAATAAAAAAATATTAATAGAATTAAAAAACAAAAAATATGATTGAGGTTTAAAATATTTTATGTATTAATTAAAATTAATTTTAATTTCATAACTATATGTCGAGAATTAATTAAAATTAATTTTTTTATCATTTATTTTATTTTTTACTTAAACTTGCATAGAAATTTTTGAAAATCAATTTCTTTGAATTAAATTTTAAAAAAAAAATTGTGTTACTTAAACTTATATCATATAATATCATTTCTAGAAAACTTGGTTATAAAAAGTAAATGGAATAATAAAGATACAAAAATTGTGATTATCCAAGAAATTTCAACTTTTGTGTAAGATAATTTCCCAACATGATTAAGTTAATTTTCACTTAATAACACTCAAGAGAAGATTTGGATCATTCTTAAAATTTGACCTTCAAATACCAATAATTATCTGATGTAGGAGCATCAGGCTCAATTTTTTATTATTTAATTATGTAATAGGGGGGTGAAACATTTTAATTATTTTATTAATTAAATTGTTTATTGTAATAAATTAAGAGACAAGGTGAGGATTTTTGTATATATTCTTTTAATAATTAAAAGGATATGAGTGAAATAGGATTAGGTAGCAAATTTAGGGAGTAGGAATTCTATGTACGGGACTTTGTTGAGTCCACACCTAGAATGAATCTAAATTAGATTTAGTTGAGATTTATGTGGAGAGATTTTTTGAATGGAGTAAATCCATATTTTTGTATAAATAAGAGAATTGTATGAGAGTGTAAGCAAAGAAAAAGAAGAGGAGCGAGAGAGGTGAGAAGTGAGGGATTAAGGGACAGTGTGAAGTTATTTGAGAGCTTTGAAAGGGCCAGGAGTTGAGAGAAGCTCTCCATTGTAATATATGGCCGAAGATTTCTGATGTTATTTATCTACGTTTTATTTGTATAAGCTCTCTTTCAATTATATGTATATTTTTTTAAATCAAATAGCATTTTAATGAGTTTTTCTTAAGTGTTTAAGAAAGGAGGAAGGATTCATTATTTTATATGCGGGGATCTAATTTAACCAAGAATCTCTGCATCATTTGGTATCAAAGCATAAAGATATTTGTGTTGAATTTGCAAATTTATATGTGCACTGTGAGAAACTAATTTGATTGTAGGAGACAAATGGAAAAGGGAGGAAACTAGATTGATCGATTGCAAATAATTCTAGATGAAGCCAATAAGAGTGTTAGAGCTCATTGAGGGCGTTGACACCAGCATTGAAGCAAGCCACTACTGTTACATACGTTTGGCAACAGAGATAGTAAGTAAAGACTGATTAATGGAAATGTAGTAGCGTTGAGGCGTTATCACTAGTGGCAAAGTTAACCAGCACTCATCGCATATGGCAATCAATTGTTTAATTGAGTGGAGCAATGGTGAACGCAGTCATTCAAGCCAAACGGTGTCAAGAGTAGTTTTAAGCAGTCATTCAAACCAAATGCAGGACCTAAATATGGAGAAAAATAACAGTTATACACAGAGGTGTGGAGCATTGAGCTGTGAAGATTCAAGTGTGCGAACATGATTCAATACACTTGCAGAATTCGTGGTTAGGTGTAGCACTATCATGCTTCCCCTGTGTGTCATCCATCGTTACAATGATCGGGCCACGAAGCAGATTCTCATTGCAAATGTGTGGCAACTGAGACACCGACTATTGAACTGAGTTAAGCAGCGTTGAGGGATCGTTATCACTATGAACGCAGAATTCTATGAGCAATTGTTCGAATCAAACACAAAGTTTGAACACTGATTGTGAAGCTACAATGAATCCTGGTCAATTAAATTGGTAAACATCGATTCTTTTAGGCTTGAAATGTGCGGCATTGAAAAGGTCCTCTGTGAACACAGAGTGAAGGTATGGGTAGAATTTGTAAACAGGACGCTATATTTGTAATGCTATATAGCCATCCATTTAAAGTAATGTAGTTTGTATCATTTTAACATAGCATTTGAATGCCATCCATACTGTATGGTTTGTGAGATCAACATTTAGATTCCTCCCATATGTATTGCAGTTTCCACGTATATTTTTTTTGCACTCAATGGTGAGTTAAGGGTTGCATGATTTATGGATATTTGAAACTGTAGGAACCAACGCAAGAGACATAACTCCATTTTTGTGTAGGAGTTCATTTCTTTCTCCCGGATTAACAAGCATGGTGATAATTGTAATATATACAATTATTGATAGCTTAAAATAAGAGCTTGTGATTGTCATCAAGTATTAATTCAATTCTACCTTTGTGAAGAAAATAAGACTAGACTTTTACGAAAACGCAAAGTTTTTTGAATTGAAAGTGTAAGTGTAGGATTATTTAATTTTCCTACATCATAATGTGTGGGTTTTAACAATTGCATGAATGAAATTTGTGTGGAGTTGGGTGAATGGAAATAGTTATTTTTTAAGATTCAATTTTTTTTTTAGAATTGCAGAAAATGCATGATTGATGAAGGAATTAAATGGGTATCAGACTTTGAGTCTGAAATATGATAACACATGGAGATACAGTACAGATGAGAGATGGAACAAGATCACATAGAGATATTGAAGCTGAGATGATATATTTTATTTTAACTCTAGTTTTAAAGATAACATTTGTAGAATTCAAATTGCAAAGCTCAGCAAACAAAGATTACAGTTTTAACAGTACCGATGAAAGAATAGTTTCTAAATGAAAGTAAAGTATGGAGCAGAACCTTGAATAATTCCAACAAAGATTGGATCAGAAGGACAATTGTGTGCACATGAGTTGAGGCCTAGAGAGAGTAGACAGATGCTCAAAGAGGTTCCAGAGAATAGAGAACCGGTGCTTGCCAAATACCAAGTCCAGAGAGAGGATTGGTGAGGTAAGTGGCAGTAGGGAAGACTATTGTTGCAGAGGCTTTAGTAAAACTCATGTTTAGTGAGTGAGGAACTCATGAATATAGAGACAAAAATGACTACTGAATGTCATTGCAGAGGTTCTGAAGAAGACCACAATAGAGGAAATGAGAAGGAAGATGCCAAGTCAAATGGCATGAGAATGAGTCAAGAGAAGATTGACATAGAGAGAGATGAGATAAATTTCCATCTTGAGTTGTTGATGGAAATGTTATGGAGAAGAAAATTATACCAGAGATGTGGATGGAGTATGAAAAGGAAAGTCACATGACATAAATTGCAAGTGAAGTGGGAACATAGAGTGAATGTTCAATTGAAGGAAGAGTTACTCAGTTTAAAGGAAGATTTGATATGTGAGCCAGAAATTGGTCCATTACTTTTTGAAAGTAATGATGAGACAGAAGAGAAATCTACAAAAGAATTGAACCAAATGAAGGATTCAGAGAAAGAAAGAGAGATGTTGACTGAAGCATCAAGTGAGACCACAAGGTCTTATGTTTTTAAGACTAATTATTTGTGTGTGATTGCAAGTACATCACAAGTGTTGAAAAAACTTTGAATTTTGTTAAAGAAGAAGATTTGAATCTGAAATCTATTCAGAATGATGCTGAGATAACAAGATCTCAGAAAGAAATGAAGACAGAGGGGTCTCATGGAAATATTCAGCAGAATATTGAAGCAGAGGAAGAAGGGCCATCTGATGATTGGTCAGCAGCAAGTGAAGGTATGGAAAGTGCTGTAAAGTTTCCAAGTTCTACCCCAATTGAGATTTTTAAGTTATATAGAAAGTTAGATCTTCAGAGAAGAGAGTTGGAAAAAGCAGAGGATCTATACTTAGGGTGAGTTGCTGAAAGAGAAAGACAAATAAATTTTTCTGAATAGTAATATGGAAACAGAGAGTAAGGAAGTAGGAATGATTCAACAATTCGAATGAGTTCATTATTGTGAACCAGAACAGGGAGGCATTCTTGAAACAAGTGATATGGAGGAGGGACTAGCTCATAGTCTGATGGAGGATTTAAATCAACATACTGATGTGTTGATGGAAGAAGAAATTTTTGAGCAGTATACTGAGATGTTGCGAGAGGAGAAAGAGGCACTGAGGCCTTATATTTTTTATTTTAACAATTGTTTTGTGACTACAGGTTTTATTGCATATGGTGGAGGAGATCTATTGAACATAGAAATTGAACTGATAAGGAGGATAATGATTAAAGTATCCTAGAAGAAGCAGACAGTGGTAGTAAAACAAAGAAAAAGAAGCAAGAGGAAGACAACAGAAGACTATGAAAGCATAGCCAGTGGGGCAATGCAACATAAAGTGTGGAGACATGGAGAAAAAAAAACAAAAGCAGCAACAAATGGAGAATTACAGCACAAGATATGGGATCCAAGAAAACAAATATCTGAAACACATTATCAGGCGATCATGGCTAAATTTCAAACTTGGGAGTCTGATGCAGGAGAATCAAGCTCAATTTTTCATTATTTAATTATGTAATAGGGGGGTGAAACATTTTCATTATTTTATTATTTAAATTGTTTATTTTTATAAATTAAGAGAAAAGGTGAGGATTTTCGTATATATTCTTTTAATAATTAAAAGGATATGAGTGAAATAGGATTAGCTAGCAAATTTAGGGAGCAAGAATTCTATGTACTGGACTTTGTTGAGTCCACACCTAGAATGAATCTAATTTAGATTTAGTTGAGATTTGTGTGGAGAGATTTTGGAATGAAGTAAATCCATATTTTTGTATAAATAAGAGAATTGTATGGGAGTGTAAACAGAGAAAAAGAAGAGGAGTGAGAGAGGTGAGAAGTGATTTGAGAGCTTTGAAAGGGCTAAGAGCTAAAAGAATCTCTCCATTGTAATATATGGCTGAATATTTCTGATGTTATCTATCTACGGTTTATTTGTATAAGCTCTCTTTCGATTATATGTATATTTGTTTAAAGAAAATAACATTTTAATGAGTTTTTCTTAAGTGTTTAAGAAAGGAGCAAGGATTTATTGTTTTATATGCAGGAATCTAATTTAACCCAGAATTTCCTACGTCATTATCAAAGAATTACAACTAATTCCATAGCGTATAATAAATATTATATGCAATTGACATTGTTAAATATATGACATTACCAAAAATAATAGGTATATATAATAATTCAAAGTATATTCTAATAATTCAAACTTTTCTCATTATTTGAAATAGTTGGATATATTGCTACTTTCTATTTTAGAGGATGAGTCCATTATTTTGAAATTGCTATAATGTATTTTTTGTGCAATGCATAAAAAATTATGTAATTTATGATATAGAGAACAAAATTAAAGAAATAAACTTTTTAAAACAAATTCAAATTTTTTTAATCAAAATTAAATATTTATAGATTATTGAAATTTGAAAATTTGAATATTAAAATTTAGATATTTATATATTTATATATAAATTATATATATATTTTCAATATATAAGTATTATTATATTTTAAAATATAAATTTTAAGATTTTGAATTGATATTATAAGTCAAAGAGATTAGAAACATGATTATGATTAATATTAATAAATTTAGAACTATAAATATTAGTTTTAAAGTTAATTATTAATATTAATAACATTAAATAATATTAATAATTATAATTATTCATAAAGGCATTAATAACATCATTCATAGAATAATATGAATTAGATTTAGAAAAATAATATTATTAATATTTTTTTTTTCTAAGTATGACTAATTCTATTATGTATAAAATTACTGGTACAAAACTGCCACAGCGTCAGCTTGGTGAGCCTGAGCGCTGGGCTTGATAGTCAAGCAAGTCAAAGAGAGTCTGGACTACGCAGGATGGGAAACCAGTCCTTTAAACCACAAAGTCTGAACCGCCCATGAAAGGGAAACCGGTTTTAAGTTTACACAAAACAAACTAACATGAGAGCAAAAATTAGTGAACTGTGTGTGCAGCAGAGCAGTAAAGCTAGGAAGCATATGTTTCCTACATAAACAGAGCAAAAAAACCTGAGTAACTTTGCAGCTGCTATCCATGAATAGGAGAAGGAGGCTCTTCGATGATTCTGCAGGCATACGCGTCGCTTCTGTCCTCTTGTCCTTCACTGAGAGCTCGCCCTCTACTTGTGCGCCCCATCTCCATGCTGAACTCATGCTGAGAAGGCGGAACAGAAGTGGCTAGAGCAACACATGGGAAGCTGGAGCTGAGAGGGGGGAGAGGAGTAGCAGAACTGGGCGGAGCTATATTGGGGACTTCTTCTTGAAGCGTAACAGTGATAAATGCAGTAAGGGTGGCATTGCATGAGGTGCAATCAAACCAGAGCTTAGCACGCTGAGAGGTTTGTCTAATGGAGGGCCGAAGGGGCCGAGGAGCGACGCGGGGAGACTCACAAGTAGGGGGTGGAGGGGCGGGGGTAGCGACGGGAGTAACGATGGAATCGACACCAAACGCAGTAGCAGGGACTCCAACATCCTCTAGCAGGGTAGGGACAGAGCCATGGATAGGAGGAGGGCGCCACTGGTTAGAATGCCCACGGCTGGGTCCCCGTCTGCATCTCATGTGCTCGCGGAGGCGAGGCATGGTATCTGGCACAAGACTGGGCTCAACGAAACAAACAGAATTGACAGGGGAAGAACGAAAATTTGGGACGCCACTGGGTGGAGCTGAAGGAGCAGGAACCAGACCACTGAGACCACGAACACTGCACCATGGACTATGAGAAAAATGATAATTCGGAACCGGTTCAAAGCAAGCGGCTAATGAACAGCGCCTCCCAATGTTTGTTTTAACACTTGCATCAGCGCAGCCTGGAGAGTAAATCGCGTGCAGAGGAGGAGGAAATCTATAACCGTCCCCAACACCAGTCGAGCCACTGCAAATGTAATCCATCTTGCAGAGAACCGCCATAACCAAGAGCCTGTTGAGTCGACCGAGAGAATAAGCACTCGCGCAGGGTGGTAAGTTAAGAGCCGAGTAAATGCCTGTACTAGGAGCCACATGGGCTACCCAAGTGAACTCCATCGAGAAGTGCACAGGGTGCCACGTTCCCTGATACGCATTAATCATCTGCATCCGGTAATAATATTATTAATATTATTAATCATTATAAATTTTTTAATTTATTAACCTAATAACATTAATATTATTAGTAACATGTAAATTACAATATTTAATTTAACAACATTTAATTAAAAATATTATTATTACCAATCACATTAACATTATTACAATAAATAATATTAAAATGAATATCAATAAATAATATTAATAATAATATTAATAAATTTTAATTAATTAATATTGTTTATTATTAATATATCAACTTATTAAGATTATTAAGATTAATATCATTAACATCAACCACATTAAATATTAATAACATTTCATATTAATTAATGATAATAAAAATAATATTAATAACGTTTTAGTATTAATTAATAATTAATATTAACGATATTAATATTAATATTAGAATAAAATAAATATTAATGTTAGTATATAAGTTTAATAAGTATTACTACTAACATTAATTATATTAATGACATCATAAGGTTAATATTATTAACATTATATTAATATTAATAACTTTTTAATATTAATTAATAATTACTATTAATAAATAAATTTTAAGATTAATATCATTAACATTAATAAAATTAAGTTTTAATATTATTTCTTATTATTAATTTTAATTTTAGTATCATTATATTAATATTAATTTATAGATTTTATATTTCTATGGTTTAATATTAAACCTAGCATTTACAATAGTAGTTTTTCGGGTTTATTAATTTTAAGGTTTATATTCCTATAGTTTAATATTCACCCTAATGTTTAATGTTGTTCGGTTGGGTTTACAATCTCCTAGGTTTTTAATATTAATTCCTTGGGTTTATTAATCCATTGGGTTCATAATATTAAGTTTAATGGTCACGATATGAATCTTAGGGTTAAATTTTTACTTTAGGGTTTATAGTATTTATCTTAGGGTGTATATCCCTTGGGTTTATAATATTCAACCATGGTCATTCATGGTCAACCATGACCCAACGTGACATTGTAACAAAGATTTTCTCAATATGAAAAATAACCATGGTTAACCATCTTCAATCATGGACAACCAAGGTCAACGATATTCAAATGTCTCACTGTTACGAAGATTGTCTCAAAATGAAAATAAATCATGGCTAATCATCATCAACCATGTCAATCATGGTAAACCATGGCCAAACGTAACATGTGACAAATATTGTCCCAATATGAAAATCAACTATGGTTAATCATTATCAATCATGGTCCAACTTTGCATTGTGACAATGATTGTTTCAATATAAAAACTAGCCATGGTCAACCATTTTCCAACATCAAAATGTGACAAATATTCTCAATATGAAAAAGAACCATGGTCAACCAAGTTCCAACGTCACATTGTAACAAATATTTTCTCAATATGAAAATCAACCATGGTGAACCATTGTCTAACGTCGCATTGTGACAAATAATTCCTCAATATGAAAACAACCATAGTCAAACATGTTTGTTTTAGGTTTTATACTATTTATATTATGATTTTATATATCTTGGATTTACAATATTTATCCATTGGGTTTTCAGGTTTTTAGTATTAATCCCTTGTTTTTATTAGTACCTTAGGTTTATAATATAAATCACTTGGTTGTATTAATATAAGTGTGCTTATTAATAAGGTATAGTATTATTGATAGGGATTATATGATAAATATTGTCTAATGTGATATTGTGACAAAGATTGTCTTAATATGAAAATCAATCATGGTAAGTCATTTTCAACTATGGTTAATCATTATCAATCATGGTTCAACTTCGTATTGTGACAAATATTGTCTAAAAATGAAAATAAATCATGGAAAATCATGGTCAATGACCATCAATAACCATTGTCACATTTGTACAAAAATTTCTCATGGTACAACATCACATTCTCACAAGAATTATCATCCATGGTCAACAACGGTCTATCATCATATTCTGACAAAAATTGTCAATTTGAAAATAAACTATGGTCAACCATGGTTGAACGTCACATTGTGACAAATATTCTCTCAATATGAAAACCAATCATGGTAAACAATGGTACAACATTGCCTTGCGACAGATATTGCCTAAATATGAAAATCAACCATAATGAACCATGTTTGTTTTAGGGTTTATAATATTTATTTTAGAGTTTATATACCTTGGGTTTAAAATATTAATCTTTTGGGTTTTTAGTATTAATCCCTTGTTTTTATTAGTGCCTTGGTTTATGGTATCAATCACTTGGGTTTATTAATCTAAGGGCTCATATTCCTAGGGTATAATATTATTCCTAGGGTTTATAATATTAATCCCAAGGTTTAAAATAAATCCCTTGGGTTTATAATATAAACTCCATGGGTTTATCATTTTAATCATACAATTAATATTTGTAGGGTTTAATATTAAGCCTAAAGTATAGAAAAGTATTCCCTTTGGTTTTTTAATTTGAGGGTTTATATTCATATGGCTTAATTTTTATGCTAGAGTTTAATGTTATTCTGTTGGGCTTATAATCCCTAGGTTTTTAATATTAATTCCTTTTTTTGATAACATTAATTGTAATGTTCATGGTATGAATCTTATGGTTTAAATTTTATTTTAGGGTTTATAATATATATCTTAGGGTGTAGATCCCTTGGGTTTATAACATTAATCCCTTGGGTCTAATATTATTCCCTTGGGTTTATAATCCCTTGGGCTTTTAGTATTAATCCCTTTGGTTTATTAGTCCTATGAACTTATAATATCAAGGATTTGATATTGTAGCATTTGAATGGTACAAAAAATGTATCCAACATTACATTTTGACAAACATTGTCTCACTATGAAAATAATTCTAACAATCATTGTCGCAATGTTACATTACATTATATTTGATTCAATGCCACATTGTTATATTAGAAAACTTCAGTTTAATACAAGTTTTATAATATTAGGGCATTTTAATATTCAGTTTATAATATTAAAGTTTAATATTGGGTTTATAATTTGTAGTATTAGGGATTATAATATTGATGTTAGGGTTTAATATTAATCAATTGGGTTTATCAATCCTGTATGTTTTTAATATTAGTCCCTTGGGCTTCAATTAGAGTTTAATGTTTATTTTAGGGTTCATAATATTCACCTTAAGGTTTATATCCCTTGGATTTATAATATTAATTCCTTGCGTTTACTATGAAAATCAACCTTGGTTAACCATGGTTCAACGTCATATTGTGAAAAATATTCTCTCAATATGAAAATAAATCGTGGTGAGCCATGGTCCAATGTAGCACTGTGAAAAATATTTCCTCAATATGAAAATAAACCATTGTAGGCAATGTTTGTTTTAGGTTTTATAATCTTTAACTCAAAGTTTATATACCTTGGGTTTATAATATTAATATTTTAGGTTTTTAGTATTAATCTCTTGTTTTTATTAGTGCCTTAGTTTATAATATCAATCACTTGGGTTTGTTAATCTAAGGGTTAATATTCCTAGGGTATAATATTATTTCACACATACGGAAGCCACAGAGGCATGCTCAAACATAATGAATGAGGAATGTTGGGCCATCATAAACAATCCTATTGATGGTACGCTCCACCTTCAAATCCATAATGATTTGGATCATCCATCACTCTGGTCCCTATGGCCTCGATACGATCACCCCCAAATTCACCTCTGTCAGCCACCCTTCGAGCCTCTCACACTGAAGGAGTAATTGTTGTAATTAACACTCTATGCTATTGGAATGTTGGACTGTCATTTATCTCCCTTATCATCTCATAAATTCCTTCCCTCCTCTACCTATGTAAACCCAACTCTAATCTCAATTACCTCATTCTTTTGTGACCTCTCTGACCTTCTTTTTTTATCCCCTTTCCTCATCTTGACCCATCTCATTTCTCCCCCCCTGCTCTATTTCCCTCGGCCCACCTATCTCATCTATCCCAACTCCCTATTCCTTCGTTCGTAGCCAGCTGGTATGGTTACCCATCACTCCAATTCCTCCGCTCCAGCAAAGCCCGGTAGAGGCCATGCCTCGCGATGGACCTCGATGGCCTCTACCAAATATACCTCCCACCACACGAGTGGAAGAGGTAGCAACGAATGATGCTCTGGTTTATGAAAAGGAAACTACTCAATTTGCCAAATATCAAATTGAGAGGCTGGAAGCTAGGGTCAGAATGGTACGGGGGATACTTACCACAGAGGAAGTCGATGAGGTGTTTAACTGGATCCCTGATCCATGTTTAACTCGTGCCAGAGAAAAAAATTTCAGCAAAGTCATCGAGCTGAATTGGCAAACAAAGACTCTCCTGGCTATGGCCCTATAAGAATAGAAGAACAACAACAACGTCCTGGGAAAAAATATTGACGATCTGACTGCAAAATTTGTAATTTATGTGGGAGATGTTCATCATCATAGATTCATTATGAAAAATTCCCCCCGTTACACCCTCCACAAGCACCGCAATGCCACTCGTCAAAAAAATCTGAAACTCAAAGAAGAAGAAGGTGGCCCCTCTACCAGCAGGACCCTCCATGAGCAGTATAGCCCCGCTTGCATAAGCCCCTCTTTCAGTGGCAAAGCTCAGCTCGCTTCAGACTATGGCAACACTCTAGAGTGCCCAATTAGCGTCAATGACCACTCAGGGGATGATCTGGACTACCTTGGCCCTTCTCTCTCGAGGTTTTTTTGTTTCAGATCAAAGCTCCTCTAATTTCTCTTAAAAATCCAATGCTTAATTTCAAAAGAAAGGGGCATATGCCTTCTTTCTGGAGCTATCTCCATTTTTTCTTTTTCAGTTTTTCACCCTCTGTTTTCTCTCGTGTAAAATCACATCGAGAGGGAAAAATTCAATCCAAAGATATGGGCTTGGCAAAGACTTTCGATGCTAAATCTCCTCTCACACCAGTTTTCTCTTCAACATTCATATAATCTCTAGTTTCTGCTATGAATAGATCTTTTTAAATTAAAAAAAAGAATATTGATCGTATTTGTAAAGCTCTTTGAAAAATGCTTTAAAGTCGCTCTAGCTATGGTATCACTCTTCCTATTTGTGGAAACATGATATGTGAAAAATAATTTCAAATTATCCCTCATTCTTATTACTATATTTGTAATCACTTTTTTTAAATGATAATATATAACGCGGTGTATTTTGATAATTTTAAGATTTATGAAGAGTTTCATTAATTATGAAATTTTCGATATTGATTATTTTTAACGAGTGACCTTTTTGAACTATATATCTTGATTTTTTTCATTGAAGTTGTATTATATCAATGTTAGTGGATGAACACACATTGAATTTCAATTTTTGAATATATGAATGGGCGTGATTGAGTCTGGAAGGAATATGCTTCATCTAAGTCATCCATCGATCGCTACTGTGAGAGGTAGGTTGAAACATTGCAAAAAAAATTAAAATGGACATAGTTGTGTGGATTAAAGTGGTGGTTCGTGGACTGCAAAGAGTTTCAAGTTCGATGTTAAATGTGGATGATCGCTCTTTTCGTGGGGAAGCGTTATATTGGGAACAATTAATTGATAAGCTCATGGTCGAAGTAAAGATCACTAATGATTTCACATTTGTTGAAGGATCGACACAACTCACCCCTTAAGCTTACTTTATTTTATTACTACATCCCCGATGAGGTTGGAGCGCAAACCCTTGCGCAGATTGGATTGTATTATTCTCGTTTGCTTGAGGTTGGTTCAATTGTCAATCTATGTGTTTTTTCTTAATTTGATATTTCTGGCTAAATTGAAACCATATCTATTTTTATTGACAATGGATTGCTATGAACCCTAATCCTAATTATTTTTTTATCAACATCGGGGATAAATATAAGTTCCATCAAACTTCTTGCATTCCCCTTAATCTCTTCTTTTGATTTAACTTTTCATATTTAGAATCCATGTGCAGTTGGTGTGTGACATGAACATAATTGATGTTGGAATGCAATTATGTATGTGCAAGCTCTAAGCAATGGAAGATACAGGAGTGTGTTGCATAACGTTGTGGTGAGCTTTTGAAAAGCACGCATCTCAATCCCCACATTTTACTCTCCCTCTCCTGATGTGGTCATCGCTCCTGCATTGACATCGATTGACTGAGGAGAAACATGCATTGTTTTGAAGATTCACATGCGATGAATATTACCAAAATCTATGGAACAAGAAACTACAAAGGAATACTTGCTTTTAGTCATTCTCTCATGATTTGAAAATGTCAGAGCTTCCTACTCATGAGGACGACGACCATTGAAAGTTTGCATGCTTCTAATTATGGGATTTATATCTCATTTCTTCCTACTTAATTGCATTCGTATTATTTGATTTTAAAGGCTAGTTTTGGAAAATTTAATCGTATTAATATCTAAATGTCAGGGAATTAGTTAGATTCAAAGGTAGGTAATTTTTTTTTGTGTGCATTTTTGTGTTTTTTTTTTTTTTGGTTCAGAATAGGAAAGAAACAAACAGTACATAGTCATTACAAATATTTCACTAGCATCACTCACTTAACCAGATCATGACCACAAGAAAACATGATTACATAATACATATATCTTGTGTATGCCTCCTACAGGAGGAAGGCACATTGCATAATCATCATAAAAGAGATACATTGTTTACATAAAGCATTAGAAATAATAAGGTACTGACATTATCTACATCATAATATCATAAACCAAAATAGAAGGGTCGATGAGTGAATGTGTATAGAGAAACTAGATCGACCCCAAAGCAAGAACTCATGCCACAATAACGATCGGATATATGAGGAAGCCTTCTTCCTGATTTAAAAGTATCAAAACAACAAAATCATCCATACAAATAAAATTGCAATGAATATCAATAGAAACAAGGAATAGGGTAGTATAGAACAAAACAAAAACTGAAAAAAGGAGAAGAACCCAACTCGCTTGATCACGCTCGCTTGCAGAAGATATCAAGAAATACGAAGGAAATGGAAAATCAAAAGTCCTAATCAACTGCGAATCCTTATAATAAGAGATCGGAATATTGCGGAAAGGGATATTAAGGCCATTTTGACAAGGCATCAACACGTGAATTATTCTCTCTATATAAATGATGCAAAGATGGATCCTGAAATTCGGGCAAGAGATATTTCACCCCTTAAATCCGCCCTTGTAGACCATGAATACGCAGACAAGATGCATCAGAGATGCCTTCAATGATGATCTTCGAATCTCCATAAACATGAACAAAGGGCAGATTTATATTTTAAGCAACCATGAGAACACTCCAAAGGGCCATAAGCTCAGCCTTATTATTCGAACCTCTCCCTCAATTCCAGCAAACATGAAACCTTTCTGCCTCAATGAACTTAATCCAAGCCGCACATCCACAAATTCTATCTTGCTGAGCACGATCAAAATATATCATCGAGATAGCAATTGGATGAGGCCTGGTGTGCAAGAATAAGTCCTGTGGGATCAATTGGTGAGAAGGCTAGCCACCCAACCAGGTCATAATAGAACCATGAATCAAAGATATTTTATCAGGCTTGCCCTCAAATATGAGACGATTTCGTGCACACTATATCTCCCAAAAGAGAAAAAAAGCAGTGTTTTAAATTTACCATTAGTATCCCCCCATACCAGAATGGTATTAATGAAATCAACATGCCTCTAATCAGGTGCTAAAAGAAAACATGAAAACAAAGACCATACATTGAGAGTGAAAGAGAAGAAAAAGAACAGGTGTGAGGCTGATTCCTCATGTGCAAGACATAAATGACACCTCTGAGGACCCTGAAAGCCACGTTTTTGAGACATTCCCATGCCAATATTTTGATTTTCCACAACAACCAACCAAACAATAGGATCTTGGTATGGAAATTCCAGCTCCATGCATGACGAAATGGAGAGGGAGACTTATCCGAAAGCTGTTGACGAATAATGTTGAGATATATGTCCTTTAATTATAGGCCTTCACCCAACATATTCCCCTCCCTTATTAATTGATCCTCGTCCCCACGGAATCTCATGCCCACAACCTATAGCACATGCACAAATTGTTGCCAAGAATTTACATCCCTACCTTGCAAGCCCAACTGTTCCTCTGATTTCCAAATCGGTGGTCCAAGATTCTAGTACACAATAACTTGTGAGAAGAAAAAATCCCACAATGATCCAGTCTATATATTAACCATAGCTTAATGTGATGCCAAATTTCCATGGAGTATACAGCCTCAGTATTTTGAAAGAGTCAGATCTCCCACTATATATTTGTAGTGATTGTCATACCTCATTTTCATTTAACGCCTACCATAATGAATTTATGAGAAGAAAATTAGTAAATATGCAGATGTTTAAGAGTCCCCAGCCTCCAAAATTCTTCGAAATAGTAAGACAATCCAGCCTGCAAAGATGTACTTTTTTAACCTTTAGGGAACTAGACCAAATGAATTGTGAAATTATGGGATTGATTTTTTCAACTGTATGTTCTGGAAGATAGTAAAGATGTTCCCAATAAACTGCAAACTGTGTTAGCACTGGTTGAACTAAAATTTATCTGCCTCCAAGCGAAAGCCACTTGCTAGTCCATTTCATAATCCTAGTTTTAAATCTGTCAACCAACCATGTCTAATCCAACACCCTATAGGCACATGGTTTCATTCAAAAACCCAGATAAGGAAAGCCCATCGTTAGCTGTTTCTTTTGAACCCCCATAAACTCTGCAATATAATTGATTTCATCCATATCTCTAGTCTCATATATTAAAAAATATTTGTCTTTGTTGATTAAAAGACTACAGGCAAACCCAAACTGGATGAATATATAATGAACATAGAACCAATGGTTCCTTAGAAGCCTGCAAAAAAAAAATTAAATCATCAACAAAAAAGGAGTGAGTAATCCAAACAGAGGAAGAGAAAGATAGCCCAGAAAAATACCGACATGTTTGGCCATGTTCATTAAATTGATGAAATCATCCATTATGATGATGAATATGAGAGGATACAATGCACATCCCTGTCTAAGACCTCTCTTGACCATGAATAATTTTATTGGAAGACCATTGATTAAGACAACATATCTGACCGAAGATATACAAGCCATAATCCATCTTATATTAGCCATTGTTAAGCCCACCTTAAGGAGATTAATCCTAATAAAAGACTAGTCAACAGTGTCATATGACTTATGAGTATCAATATTTATTATAAGTGCCTCCATTTTGTTCACATGAATCAAGTGCACCACTTCTTACCTGGTAGCCACTGCATCATGTATAGATCTTCCCTTTAAGAACCCAAATTTCTCATTAGATATGAAGGATGACAAAATCCCACGGATCCTATTTGCAATAATTTTGGATGAAATCTTGTAAACCAAATTGCAGAAAGCAATTGGCCTGAAATATGTAAATGATTTTGGTGCAAATGATTTAGGAATAAGGGCCAGGAATGTGGAATTCATATCCCCAGAGATAAGCCCAAATTTCGAGCTTGTTCAATGACCATATGTAACTCATCCACCAACAATTCATTAAAATGTATAAAACCTTCTATTGGCCAGCCATGCAGGCCCGAGCTTTTATCATGGGAAAAATATTTTAATACATCTTCGATCTCACCTTTGAGGACTTTTTTCCCCACAATATCATTTGCAGTAGGATCAAACATTGGAGGCATATGATCAAGTACCCAAGTTTGGCATTGATGGTCAATCTCCTTATCCACCTTGTAGAATTCCAAAAAGTAATTATAAGCCTTATGCTGAATCTCTTCATTTTTATACTTCTTGGAAGAATTTACTATTTCTATATGCCAAGTTGAGTTTTTTTTCTTTCGGTCATTTGCACATTGATGAAAGAATCTAGTATTTAAGTCCCCCTCCTTTAGCCACTGGATTCTACTTTTGTGCTTCCATTTCATCTCCTGAATATTCAATATTTCCATTTTTTGTTTCTCAATACCATCAATAATGTTATATACATTCAGATCCAGGGGGACCAACTTCATATCACTATATATCTTTGCAACTTTCATCTCAATATATTTCGTCTTGATCCTTAAGTCCTCCTTTTTCTTCCTTTGCTATGACTTCACAATGATTTTTAATTGCCTGAGATTATCTAAAAACTTATTCCATCCCAATAATCCTCTATTTGAATCATCCTTCCTCCAGAATTCAATAACAATATTGTTAAAATGAGGATCATCCAGCCATATTCGATTAAACTTGAAGGGCATCCCAGCCCTCTTCGACTCTCTCCGCCAAGTAAGAACCACAATCATATGATTTGATAATGTTGAGGTTATCACCTGAGACCTCATACTACCCAGGAGGTGTAGAAGATACACATTAATCATTTCCCAATCTAAACACTTTCAAATGAATTCATTATCCTGGCGTCTATTTTTCCAAGTCGAAACAAGTGGAGTAGGTCGAACATCCATCATACCATAATCGCTAAAAATCCACCCAATTTTATCAACAAGCAGATCCATACGTGATTTAGGACCCCATGATTCATTGGTAGTTAGTGTGGATTTAAAATTACCGATTACAATACTATTACCTATATTTAAGATCCTAGAAGATTTCATGCGATCCCGAAAACAAGCGTAATTATAACATGGTGCATATAGATTGATAAAAAGAAATATATTTAGAAAAACCTCTAAAAGAACGACATAACAATATTCCTCCAAAAAAATTGTAAGCCTTGAATTTTACCAATGAGGGATTCCACATTGCGAGCATGCCTTTAGCCCTACCAATAGAATCCACTGTAGCAACATGCCAATCCGACTAGATGCTTAAAATTATACTGATGGCTTAAGAACGAGAACATACGATTTCCTGAAATAGAGCCACATAGGGTTGAATCTCTAAAAGCATATCACGTAGGCGCAATTCGTTCGAGGGGTCACCCATCCCGTGATGTTGGGAGATAGGATGGAATTCATTTTGTCACATATTTAGGTTTGTTTGCTCCAGGGGCCCGAAAGTCATCAATGGAATAAATAAGAACTTCCCTAAAATCATGCACATCACCTTGAAATAATTTTTTAGTCTTTAGGCAACCCCTAAAATGTCTTAATTGAGTCTTGGAATATTTTCTGACAATAATGTTAGAGGTCAATGCAGGAGAAATGGAAGGTTGAGGGTCTAGCAGAGATTTATCAAATAGAGTTAATGCCGCCAAATCAAGCTTCATATTTCCTAATAAGGATTCAATGTTGATTCCAATAGTGTTTTTAGGGGATTCCAGGAAGTCCTCATGTATAGGATCATGGGAGGAATGCGACTAAGCCCATTCTAATGGGGGAATTAAGGGAGAGACTTCTAGTGGTCCATTCAAACTCGAGATAGTAGGTGGGTCAACATAGTAATCAACAGCACATGGGATAGTGGATTTCACATTAGAAGTACCATCGTGTAATAGAGATAAGGGTTTAGTCAATGGAGGAATAATATTGTCACTAGGTCGGGGCACCACTACATGATTAGGATCATTATGACAGTGTGACGAGGGATTTCGGTCACTAAGCCTATCAGAAAAAAAGAGACCTATCACTATCCGATGAGGGTGGGAATGACTTACCTGAAATATTAGTACCATGTGAGTCAATATTCACCTTTCATTTTTGACTTACATGTTTTCCTGTGTCGTCCCATATTTTTGTGCCTTAATAGAAATATTCTTATTAAATGCCTAGTATGATGAAAAATTATGCATCTGAATGGCACATCTCGGTAATCCACCCTTTGTCTATGGTTTCTCTCCCCTCAGACTAGATCAACATCAACCAGCAACCCACCCAAAAAATAGACTTGCACAAGTATCCAAACGATACCTTTATCATTTGTACTGATAATTCGGGGATCAACGTGCTTCGTATGACCAATGGAATGTAGAGCTTTGAGATTCTAGAATTCAAGTGGTAAGATCGAGAGTTTTACCCACACCATGTTACTTTTGGGAGCCTCAATAACTGGATTGAAGCCAAGAAACCATGGAAAGAGCTGAAGAAAACTTCGGCCTCTCACCCAAGTGTGGCCAAGGATTTTTTGACAATCATCCTCATGTATGAAATGTTCATTTAACCAATTACTCATCATATTACTAAATTTCTGGATGTATCCCAGAATAGGACACAATAAATATTAACCCATTCGACCATATCTACTTCACCCATATCAAAAAAGAGTCATCTACCAATTAGAGCTTGTTTTTGTAGGCTGGCCACTCGACCCCATAAATAATTGTATTCCAGAATTAATTTTTTGACCTCCTCAGCCAGTTTTTAGCAGGCTTTCATGGAGCAGTCGTGACCTTTGGTGTGACCCCGGGTAGACTTTGTATGCAAACAATCTCGAAAATTAGTACTTTGTTTCTCAGCCCTTTCAAAATCTATGATATGAGATTGATCAAACGACTGTGCAATTAGGCACTCATACAAACCCAACACCTGCATGTGTTCCTTCTCTTCTACCAATGTGGCAATAATGAGAGCATCGTGTACAGACATGTCAGAAGATAAAATATCAAAAGCTTCCGCCATCATATACAAGATGACCCAATGTAAACCCTTCCCAAAAATATACTAGATTAATTCAATCCAAGCCAGTAGTCTAGCATAGTGATCAAGGAAAAGAGTGACACTCAACATAAAGGATACCCTCCACCCATAAGATGTAAGTCGATAGATGAAGGAATATGTCAGGTGAATCACCTAAGTATATCACCCACTCACTGATGAAAATAGAATACACACTTCCCACCCACCCAATTAAGAACTTTTGATACGGGCAGAGAGCCAAATATGGCGAATGAAGTGTCTATGTAAGAATGAACTAAGTTTCATAAAGAGAGGTCACCTACCCAAACAACGACAACCTGGAGAGCATAATACCATGATCAAAGGAGCCTTGTATGAAGTGCAACTATCCCATAACATTCATAAATTATTCCTCATCCACAATCTACCAATATATATGTTTACAGATCAAGGACAGATTTGCATCTGGATCAGGTAAAACACCTTGGGAACAGTTGTTTTCATCCAAGCTGGAAAGATTTGAAACATTCCCTCCCACCATAAAAGAGCCCTAGTCATTGGAATAAAGGTGGTGGATAGCCCGAGTCTTCGAAAAAAAAGTGGAGAAGAGTGTTCAAGAAAACCAGTCATACATGGAAACAATAGAAACAACAACATCCAACACAATGCCACCACCAGAAGCAGAACTGATACCCAAAATATTTACACGGCCTGGAAATGATAAAGGAGTCTGACCATTTATACTAGAGAATAGACCATATTGATTAATACAATGAAATTAGAGTTTTCACAGCCCTGGGTATCTGATGTGGAGGAAGCCTACTCCCTCTATTTTGCATTGGCATCGTTCAAATGAAACTTCTCATGCGATTTGTACATTTCATGCAAAATGATGATAGCAATTACTCCCAAAATAATAATATGAGAGACCACATAAAGGTCTGATGTCATATTTCAAGCCACCAACACAGAGGTTATCAGGAAGCAAGAGGATTTCATATGAAAACAATGAAAATCCTTAAACAGATCAATCTCATATCAACCCATATTCCACCCTTTCTAAGACACTTAAACCAGATGATAGCCAATCCTCGACCTTGTCTCTCATTGAGCTCCAAACAGACAAAATTACCATACTCGGTCCCAATACTAACTCCCATGATTAAAATTACCCTTCCTAAGTAAATACAGATCCAACCCATGTTCAAATTCTAGAAACCCTCCGAGCAATTACACAAAAAAGTTCACTCACTAACAACATTTTCTCATTGTTGCATTCTTAAATATGACTCACAGACACAAGGTGCCCATTGCATCAAATCCCCACGCATACAGATGGCCCGCATACACAATTTTTATCAATTTTGTACACTTACAGACGACCCACAGAAAGCACATCAAAACATACCTAGTTCTTTCATAGATTCAACATTGGCCATCCAACATCCATAGAGAATTAATGCAAGAGCAGACGGTTGCCTATAGCAATGTTAGAGAAAAGGACACATACATGTCTCTCAGATACAAGGAACATCATAAAGAAAAATAGACAATCACTATACAATCCTTTTTATGTTTAAGAATTTGGTCGCAGAATTCCTTCTCACTAGCATACCAATATTGTAATTGATTTGGGGTTAGCGTCGAGTGGCTGAAAGAGAATCCAACTGCTTAGTGCAGTCCTAGAATCAAGTTGCTAAGATTAGTAAAGTTTCCTGGGAGGTAAAAAAAAAATTCACTCTATATACATGGTCTATGATAGTAAGAGAGAGAGATTAGAAATTTTACCATTACAATAAATAAACTAACATGAGATTTAGAAAATTACTATATGCCACACATTTTCAAAAAGATAGAATAATAGTTGAACAAAATAAAAATTTTATTATAAGAAAGGAAAGAAAAAGAGACATTTGTAACTAATCCATCTCGTTATTTAGCAATATAGTGTCAAATAATGGAAACTATGTGGAGCTTCGAGAGTTAAACTAATAAGTATAATCATTAAACCCGATATTTCCCTTTAAAATTCAAAACCTCAGATTAATATAAAAATAAAGTATGTCAAAGCCTCTATGGCTGTGCAAAGTAAGACACTAGCTGTACATTATAATTAAAAACACCTTTATTGAATTTCTTCTTAGGGACTAACTGAAGACAAGATGGAAGAATGATTTTTCTAGGCCAAACCCTTGCTCATAGGTGATTCCTCTAAGCAAGCCTGGAAAAGATAAAACTGTAATGAAAAATAGAAATAGAAGAAATGTGTCACCTTGGTAAATTAAAAAAAGCTAATTTATCTAGAAAATAGAATGCAACCCATTAGCTAATTACAAATTTGTAGGGGACACCCGCACATAGAAACCCCAAATCCAAATGAACATTAAAAATGGGTAGAATATGAATTTGGGTTTAAGGAAGGCCACATTCAGTATTGGAATAAGAAAAAAATGCAACAAACCCAACAGAGGGGTTGATATAGAGTGAAGAACAACCCTGAAGTATGTGGTCACCATCATTCTCAATTCTGAAATATTCCTTCCTTCAAACATAATAATGCAGAAGGGGTAAGGATGAATACTGAACTCTTAACTTAGGGTTTAAAATATTATTCTAGGGTTTATATAATTGGGTTTATAATTCTTTTTCCTTGGATTTATAATGGAAATCCATTGGGGTTATTAATATAAGGTTTCATATTCCTAGGGTTTAATATTATTACCTTAGATTTATAATAACATTGGTTTGTAGTATTAATCACTATGGTTTATTATTCCCTTGGGTTTATAATATCAATCATGGTAAACCATGGTCTGACGTCGCATTGTGACAAATAATGTCTCAATATGTGAATCAACCATTGTAAAGCATGGTCCAATGTTACATTGTGACAAATATTCTCTCAATTCGATAATTAATCATGGTCAAGCATGCTCAACCATGATCCAACGTCACATGTTGACAAGATTTTTTCAATATGAAAATAAACCGTGGTCAACCATGTTTATTTTAATGTTTACAATATTGATCTTAGGGTTTATATACCTTGGGTTTATAATATTTTCCACTTGGTTTTAATATTATTCAACCATGGTAAACCAAGTTTTATAAAATCAATCATGGTCAAACATGTTTAAGCATAGTCAACCATGGTCAAAAATCACATTATGACAAACATTGTCTCAATATGATAATCATGCCAAACCATGATTAATAATGGCCAACCTTAGTCGGCCTTGGTCAACCATATTCAACCATGGTTTATAAAATCAAACATGGACATTTATGGTCAATCTAGTCAACCATGTACGCATGTTGCATTGTGACAAAGATTGTCTTGATAGGAAAATAAACTATGGATAAGCATGGCCAACCATTTTCTAATGTTACATTGGCACAAGGATTGTTTGAATATGGAAATAAATCATGGTCAAGCATGTTTATTTTAGTGTTTATATATATGTCTTAGGGTTTATATACATCTAGTTGATAATATTAGTCGCTTGGGTTTAATATTATTCCCTTGGGTTCATAATCCCTTGGAATTTTAGTATTAATCCCTTGGGTGTATTTTTCCTTTGATTTTATAATATCAATCCCTTGGGTTTATAATATCAATGATGGTCAAGAATGGTAAATCATAGCTAACCATGTCAACCATGGTCAAATGTCACATTGTGACAATGATTGTCTCAATATGAAAATCAACCATGGTCAACCATGCATCAACGTTGCATTGTGACAAATATTGTCTCGATATGAAAATAAATCATGATGAAGCATGGTCAACCATGGTCCAATGTGGAATTGTGAGAAGGTTTGTCTCAATATGGAAAATAACCATGGTCAACCATGGTAAACCAAGTTTATTATAGGGCTCATAATATTTTTCTTAGGGTTTATGTACCCCAGGTTTATTTCATCCTTTCGGTTTACGATATCAATCCCTTGGGTTTATTATTCTAAGGGTTCATGTTCATAGTTTTTAATATTATTCCCTTAGGTTTATAATCCCTTGGGTTTTTAGTATTAGTCCATTGGGTTATTAATATTGATCATGGTCAAACATGCTTTATAAAGTTAATCATGTTCAACCATGGTCCAACGTCACAGTGTGACAAATATTGTCTCAATATGATAATTAACCATGGTCAACCATGGTCCAAATTTGCATTATGGAACAAATTATATCGATTTAAAAATGAATCATGGTTAACTGTGGTCCAACGTTACATTGTGACAAGGATTCTCTCAATATGAAAATCAACCATGGTGAATCATGTTTATTTTAGTGTTTATAATATTCATCTTAGCATTTATATACGTTCAGTTTATAATATTAGTCCCTTCGGTTTAATATTATTCAACCATGGTCAACCACGGTCCAACTTCATATGGTGCCAATGATTGTCCGAATATGAAAATCAATCATTATCCCAAACATGGTCCAATATTGCTATATGAAAAATATTGTATCAATATGATAATCATCGTCAACCACGCTCAACCATGCACAACCATGGTCAACCATGGCCAAACATCCTTTGTCACAAATATTGTGTTGATATGAAAATCAATCATGGCTAAGCAGGGTCAACCATGGGCCAACATTACATTATGACATGGATTGTCTCAATATGTAAATCAACCATGGTCAACCATAGGAAACCATGGTTAGCCATGGTTATTTTAGTGTTTATAACATCTACCTTGAAGTTTATATACCTTGGGTGTATAATATTATTCCCTTGGGTTTAATATTATTCCCTTTGGTTCATATTCCCTTCGGGGTTTAGTATAAATCCCTTGGGCTTATTATTCCCTTTGGTTTATAACATCAATCCATTGGGTTTATAATATAATTCATTGTCAACCATGGTAAATCATATCCAACCATGGTCAACGATGGTCCAACATCGCAATGTCACAAATATAGTCTCGATATGAAAATTAATCATGGTTGAGCATGGCCAACCATGATCCAACATTGCATTGTGACAACGATTCTCTGAGTATGGAAACCAACCATAGTTAATCATGGTCAACCATGTTTATTTTAGGTTTTATAATATGCATTTTAGGTTTTATATACCTTGGGTTTATAATTTTTATCCAGTGGGTTTATTATTCCCTTGGTTTTAAATATTAGTCCCTTGGGTTTATTAATCTAAGGGTTTATATTTCTATGGTTTAATATTATTCCCTTAGGTTTATAATACCTTGAGTTTTTAGTATTAATACCTACGGTTTATTATTTCCTTGGATTTATAATATCAATCATGGTCAGCCATGTTTTATAAATTCAATCATGGTCAACTATGGTCCAACGTCACATTGTGGCAAATATCGTCTAAATATGAGAATCAACCATGGTCAAATATGGTTCAATGTCGCATTATGACAAAGATTCTCTCTATTTGAAAATAAATAATGGTCAACCCTCGAAAACCATGGTCCATTGTCGGATTGCAAAAAGGATAGTCTCAATATGAAAATCAACCATGGTCAACCATGCTTTTTTTAGTGTTTATAATATTTATCTTAGGATTTATATGTCTTGGGTTTAATATTATTCAGTAATGCTCAACCATGGTCATCCATGTTTTATAAAATCAATCTTAGTCAACCATGGTTAATCATGGTAGACCAAGGTCCAATGTTACATTGTCATAAATATTGTTTGAATATGAAATCAATCATTCTCTCAACCATGTTCCAACATCGTATTATGACAAACTTTGTCTCAATATTATAATAATGGTTAGCCACGGTCAATCATGGTCAACCATGGTCAACCATGTTTTATAAAATCAAACATGGTCATCCATGGTTGATCATGGTCAACCATGGTCTAATGTGAGATACAAATATTGTGTTGATATGAAAATCAACCATGATCAATAATGGTAAACCATGGTCCAACGTTGCATTGTGACAAGGATGGTATCAATCTGAAAATCGACCATAGTCAACCATGTTTATTTTAGTGTTTATAGTATTTATCTTAGGGTTTGTATATCTTGGGTTTATAATATAGTCCATTGGGTTTAATATTATTCCCTTAGGTTCACAATACCTTGGAGTTTTAGTATTAATCCCTTGTTTTTATTATTCCATTGGATCTATAAGAAGGTTGATTAATCCATTTCCTTTGTGAAAGGAAAAGCATCCATTGCTCTCATCACTTTAGCGAGGAAGTTACGAGTATGTAGGAATATGATGTCTATGCTGAAAAAGATTAGCTAGTGAATACCAGAGAATCTGTTGCGGAATTGAAAACATCAAGCTCTTTTTGGAGAATAGGGAACGACAAGTAATATGGGCACAACAAAAATTGGTCATCGCAAGGAATCTATTTTTTTCCATTTTAATTTTTTCATTTGTTAATTTCGCCAAATACATTTTTAATAAGAAACAACCCTATATAGTAGTTAGTACAGATTGCGCAGCTTAAATATATCTTAGGTAAAATAAAAAATAATAAAGAGAAAGATTTCATCACAAAAATAAAACAACTAATAAAAAATAAATAGTTGAATGTCATAACAAAAATTAAGAAATCTGAATAATTAATATATATATATATATATATATAATTTTTCATAATTAAGTTCGTTAAAATATATATTTTAATATAATAATAAGTCATTTTAAATTGGAAATATAAGAAAAAATTTATAATTCATGAAAATCAAAGTACTAGAAAAAGGGGAAAAAAAGTTAAATAAAAAGGAATAAAACAAAACAAAAAAATAGTAACTAATAGAAATGAAATTTACTAAACATTCCATAATAAGACATCAAACAATCACATTAAGAATAGATAAATGTGAATATTAATAAAAAATAATAGAATTTGAATTCACAATGTTAACTATGGATAAGCGACATAGATTTTTAGTCAAAGGATAACTAATATGCAATCAAATGTAAAACTGAATGCGTAATACCATGCACGTCTGAGGTATAATAAGTGAGAAAAGTACATTATAAAATCAATATTTTTTTAGTTATAATTTAATAAAAAATAATTTTATGTTTTCAATAAAATTTTATAGGGAAAAATTACTGGAAAAAATTTGCGAGGGTAGTTTTTTTAGTAAGCTTTTTGTTTTGGCATTCTATTTAATTGTAATTGTTGTAAAATCGGACTTTTGGTAATATGGTGTTGAACCCTTGGTTAAACTGAGAGGGGGGGGTGAATCAGTTTAAAGAAGTCATGGTCTTGTAAAACTTTCTTTTACACTTATTTACATATTCATTTCGTGATGAACTTAATATGCAACGGAACAACAATATTAATAAGTGAGCAGCAGGTATTAAGTAGATTAAATACAGAATATCAACATATAATCATCATGCACATAGAAAATAGATATAAGAGGAAACCCATAAGGGAGAAAACCACATATTATTATTTTTTTGATGCAAAGGCAAGCTCCAACTCCCATCTATTTTCTGCAGGCTACAACCTACAGGAGGCTCCTACCTCAGCCATCTACAACTGGACATATATCAAGATACAACTTGATATGGAAGCACCAAATTCCTCACACTACTATGAAAACAAATGTTGATTTACCTGGATATCAGCTCTGTTATATTCCTTCATCACTGCTGTCCTCCACCCTTCATATCTGCCTTTATCCTTGGATCTTCACAGCTTCTCTGTCTGCTCCTTCTTCTTCTTACTCTTTCTCACTTCTTTATTTATACTGTCGACTCTTTATGCATATGCTGGTAACACTATTTATAGGGATCACCTCATAACTGTTTGCATTCCACAGGAATTCGAAATGAACAGGTATGACTCTTTGCCTTCCCCTTTCTCATTTTCTTGTCTAGCACATTCAGAATAATATAACAGAATGTATATATTTGTGTAATACAGTGGAGTTTTTATTTGCCTACAAATACTTTCCTTTGCATCTCATACAATAAAAATAATTAAATCATTTTCATTTACTGATACAATAATACATTTCACTCAGCCCTTTTAGCTCTTGGTTCGCCATACATTTGTCTTTTCTGCTGCTGTCACTGTCTTTTCAGTTTCTTCTGTTCTAGTCTAGCTCTACTGCATAACTACTCATTGTTTATGACTTGACCCATTCTATTTCGTTTCTAACAGTGTCACAATATCTCCTTTTGCCCGACCATGCCTCTTTTTCTCGTGCGCACAGCGTTCAACCTTGACTGCTCTTGTAAACATCCAATTCTTCCTTTTTCTCTATGTCAGGTCCTCACCTAAGCCTTTCTAACTGCGTTCATACTTTCCTTTTTGTTTTGTGTTATAATCCTCCTTTTTCTCCCCAAAATGATTTACAAAGGAAAATCCACATACTCTTGGACTTGAAATGCTTTAGGCTTCGGCTTTGATCTTTATCGCGACCACTCTCTTTATCGCACTTTGGTGTTTCAAACATTCTTTGTTATATGGCTCCTTTTCTTTCCAATGTGATTTACAAAGGGAAATCACATACACCTGGACTTGAAATCTCTTAAATAATGGTTCTGAGCAACATCACATTCGGCTCCTTTATCGCACTTTGTCCTGAGCTTTGCGATCTGCGATATGCGATGAACTTCACATCACCTCCATCACATCACATTCATAGATCACATCGCAAGTTCTCTAACTTATGAATTCTTATCACATAAGCATCACCGATGTGCGATATTGCATTGTGCTGCCATGTGTCCCGTCACATCGGCACATTGCATCGCTTCTATCCATTGCATCGCAACTTTGCTCTTACAATCTTTACCCCTCCGATCTTGCGATTTGCGATATGCGGGCCAAGTCCACATCATCTCCATGTCATCATGCCACGTCACCTTGCTACGTAATCACCATGTAATCTTTCCATGTCATCTTGATTTATCTACGATTTGTTGGGTTAGGTCCACGTCAGCTGCCACGTCACTTGCCACGTCATCCCCACGTCATTATATCGCACTTTGCGTTTTCTGTGACCACTACGTTTGTGCGATTTTTCTCCTACCCCAATTGCGATATGCGATCACATCGCATCGCACCCATCGCATCACATCTCCTTTATTCTCATTCGCTTTTTTACACTATCCCGCTCTGTGACACTGCTCCCACACCTTTGTTAACATTCAGAACAATATAAATCACTTTAACCCAATGTTTTAAACCCTTTCCGAATGAATATCAGAACCTTCAGAAATGTTTAATTTACTTATAAACAAAGGTTAAAACTCCCTCGGAAGTGTATTTCCGAACTTCAACCACTTTAATAAAACTCCATTGAAATATCATTAAACCTTCAGAAATATTTAAAAAACTTCGAAATATTTATACCTTTGGAAATAATTCCGGACTTCAAACAATTAATAAAACTTCATTGCATACAACATCGGGTCCATACCTTATTTTAACTCCCATGCAACTTTCAACGCGAACTCCGTCGGATCTTCAATAGATCTAATTAGACGGCAATCGCGTTCAATCGACCCCAGAACTTTATCACCCAAAAGCGACGCAAAATGGGTGGTATTGCGCTCGTGACATGTTGCAATATCATTCGATCATGTTCGAAATGGGAAGAACCGACCACAACTCAAAGGTTGTGCGACAACAGTGTCCGGTTTTCTTGAAAACCGCTTAACTTTCAAACTTTGTTTTAAATTGTGTTCAAACACAGATTTTCACCATTTCTTTGTTTAAATTCAATTTCTCAAGAAAACCTATGTTTCATTGCATAACTCAATAAACAGAGATTGATTATCGCTGCACTCTCAACCAAATAACCAGAGTTCTAATTTTCTTCCAGACCCTTATTATAGAGGCTAATAACTCTCGATGCTCTTAATCAATTCTTCTACGGCCAAATTCCATTATTTAAACCCATTTTTGTCTAACTTTATCGTAGGCTTACAAAACGAAACCTTGACTGTTCAAAAAAAACTTCTTCCTTTCTAAACCTTCCTCTTGTAGCCTCTTGCACTTTACTTTCTTTCTCTGCAACAATTTCATCTGAATCTGATCTGCACCCTTGTCATGGTGTTGCTCCTTTGTACTCCTTTTCCATCAATGACAATATTTCCAACAGTCTCCCCCTTTGGCATTGATGGCAATAATCCAATGCCTCCTCTAGGACTTCCTCTACTTGCTTTTCAAAAGATCCTATCATCTTTTGCTTTCTTTTCCTCCCCCTTTGACATCAGTGACAAAGGGTTGCACATTTCCCAATGTAGTTTCGATTTTTCCATTTCCTCTGATCTTGAGGACCTGTTCCATGCACTGCTCCATTTTTCTAGCTCTTTTATTACAATTTATTGACTAATCCCCCCCTAGAGTGATGCTTTCATGTCTAATACTGACTATCACTTGTCTTCTGCACTAATCCTGTTTCTTGTATGTAGCCCTTATTATCATTTTTTTTTTTTTTTTTTCAATCATATTAGAGAGTAACATCTGCAAACACTACCCCTAGTGTGTCTCTTAGATATTCGAATGGTTATTTATCAAGAGCTTGTGTGAATATGTCTATTGTTTGTTCCTTAGTTGGTACATATTACAACTTCACTAATTTCTGTGCTACTTGTTCTCTGAGGAAGTGGTACTTTATTGGGATGTGCTTTTTTTTTAATGAAGTAAAAGATTTTTTGATATAATTATTGCACTTGTATGGTCACATTTAATGGAAATAGGTTCATCAATTCTTACCTTCATGTATTGGAGAGTTTGTTTCATCCACATTACTTGTGTGCAATATGCTGTTGTTGCAATGTATTCTGCTTCTGCTGTAGATGGAGAGATAGAAGTTTGCTTCTTGCTTAGCCATGCCACCAGATTTTTTCCCAAATAAAATGCACCTCAACTTGTGCTTTTCCTTTCATCCACACAGCTGGCCCAATCTGCATCTATGTATGTTGTCAATGTGAAGATTTTTCCTTTTGGATACCATAGGCCATACTGTGAAGTTCCTTGTAGATATCTAAATATTCTCTTGATTACAAGTAAATGATTTTGTTTTGGTGTTGATTGATATCTTGCCACAAGTCCTACTGCCAACATAATGTCTGGTCTAGAAGCAGTTAGGTATAACAGAATTCCTATCATGGATCTGTAAAGTTTTTGATCTACATCTGTTGATCCATCATTAGCACATAGTTTGCATCCAGTGATCATGGGAGTTGACACAAGTTTGCAATCTTGCATTTGAAACCTTTTCATCATTTCTCTTAAGTATTTTTCTTGTGAAATGAATATTCATGTGTTCTTTTGCTGAATTTGAAGTTCTAAATAGAAGGTGAGCTCTCCAATCATTGACATCTCAAACTTTGATTCCATTTCTTTAGAAAATCCTTTTTCTAACTCATCTTTGTTGCTTCCAAACATGATGCCATTTACATACACTACTACAATTAAGAGTTCATTTTCATTAGCCTTTATGTACAAATTGTTGTATAATCTTCCTTTCTTGAACCCTTGTTTTTTCAAGTATTTTTCTAGCCTTGAATACCATGCACGAGGAGCTTGTTTCAGACCATATAAGGCTTTCTTTAATCTGCACACATAGTCATGTTTATCTATTAATGAGAATCCTTCAGGTTGTTCTAAGTAGACTTCTTCCTCTAGATCTCCATTTAGGAAGGAAAACTTCACATCCATTTGATATACCTTGAAATAATGATAGCATGCAAAGGCAAAAAACTTTCTGATTACTTCCATTTTGGCTATTGGGGAAAAGGTTTCATCATAATGAAGACCTTCAATTTGGGAATATCCTTTGCATACAGTTCTGGATTTATTTCTGACTACATGCCCTTTTTCATTCATCTGATTATTGAATATCCATTTTGTGCCAATGACATTTTCCCTAGTGGGTCTTGGAATTAATTCCCAGGTATTGTTCTTCTCAATTTGGTCCAGTTCTTCATTCATAGCATTTACCCAGTTTTTGTCTTTACTGGCTTCTTCGAACTTCTTTGGCTCTATTTGAGATAGCATGGCTAGGTACACTTCTTTTGTCTTCTTAGCAAGTTGTCTTCTTGTCTGGACTCCCACACTCTTGTCGCCAATGATTTGATATTCTGGATGGTTCTTTTGAGTGTGTCTTAAGAGACCTTTTGAGTTTAATTCGGTGTCTTATGTGGTCTCGCTCAGTTCATCATTTTCTTGGTTCTCATCTTCATGGTCATCTGGAGGATTGATGCATCTTCTGCTTCTTGTTCTGTTTGGTAGATCTTCATCGAATCTTACATCAATGCTTTCCACAATATTGTGTAGTCTTTTGTTGTAGCACCTGTAACCCTTACTCTTGGATGCATATCCTAAAAATATTCCTTCATAAGCTCTTGCATCAAACTTGCCGAGTTTTTCATCATTATTTTTTATGAAACACTTACTTCCAAATACTATAAAGTGCCTGATTGATGCTGGTTTACCATGTCATAATTTGTAAGGAGTCTTATCAAAATTTGGTCTTAGATGAGATTTTTTGAGAACGTGAACAGTTTTGTGTACTGCTTCTACCCAATAAGTTTTGGGAATGTTACTTTCTTGCATCATGGCTCTTGCAATCTGTTGTACTAACCTGTTTTGTCTTTCTATCACTCCATTCTATTGAGGTGTACTTGCAATTGTAAACTGTTGTTTTATCCCATGTTCATTGCATAGGTTTTCAAAATCATAGTCTTTGAATTCACCTCCTTTGTCTGATCTAATGGACTTTAGCTTGCATCCTATTTGATTTTCTTCCAATGCCTTGAATATCTTGAATTTCTCAAGTGCTTTAGATTTATATTTGAGAAATTATACCCACATCATTCTTGAAAAATCATCTATTATCAACATGAAATAAGATTCTCCTCTTGGTGCTTTAGTTCTTGAAGGTCCACACAGGTCCATGTGTACAAGCTGAGGAGGCTGACTTGTAGATAGTATCTCTTTGGTCTTGAAAGATATGCGGGTTTGCTTGCCTAGCTGGCAGGATTTACATATGGTATTTGAAGGCTTCTTTATTGTTGGCATATCTCTGACTGCATTCTTCTTGCTCAGACTGATGATGTGGTCAAAGTTTAGGTGTCCCAGTCTTCTGTGCCATAACTAATTTTACTTATGTGGCATGCCTAATTCTCTTCTTCCACTATATAGACATTACTGTCTATTCTAACACCTTTGATAAAGGTCTTTCCTATGGTGCTTGATCTTAACTCACAATATTGGGCTCTGAAAAGGACCTCATATCCTTTATCACACATTTGATTGACACTTAGAAGATTGGCTTTCAGTCCATCCACAAATAGTACATCTTAAGCCTTTCCTCTTCCATTATTCAGACTGACTGAGCCCTTTCCCTTGATTTTCCCTGCTTTATCATTGCCGAATGTTACATTTCCAGATTTATTTTCATCAAAGGTTACAAACTTGCTTCTATCTCTAGTCATATGCTTCGAGCATCCACTATTCAGATACCATTGGCTTTTCTGATCTTGGGCTATTAGAGCCAGGTCACACTTATTCAACTTCTTTTTCCACTGCAGGCAGTTACTTCTTTGGCACCTTTTCTGAGAATATGGAACACATTCTTTAAGAGGACATTTGGAAGACATGTGTCCAATTTTATGGCATATAAAGCATTTGGTTATATTTTTAAATGGACTATGTGTACGAGTAAAATCTCCATTGTTCATAAATATTCTTGGGGTTTTGAACATCAGTATTTTTCTATATGTTTTGCACTCCATGGATTTATGGCCAAACCCCTTACAACAAAAAAAATACCCATGGGAACGATTAGTGTACCTGGTGAAGGGTTGTCCTCTCCATTTGTTTGCTTGAGGTAGTCTTTTCAATTTATGCATATTTGGATGGTTGAAATCGATTATCTTTGTCTCACAATATGCAACAATATGTTCCACCTTGTGGCAGACAAAACAAGTGATATTTATCATAGGAGGAAAGAATCTCTTTTGACAGGTTCTGAATTTATTCAATTCATATTTAGGATTGTAAGAGCCTTTTTCAGCCGATTGCTTCTTCATTTCGTTCTTTGTCTCTTGATGTTGCTGCTTGTTTCTGTTTGTTTCATCACACATCAAGTTCTTGCTGGCTTTTTCTTCTGTAGTTCCTTTTTGAGCTGCTTCATTATCCTTTACAACTTTTACATAAATGATATTCTTGTTATCTTCTACCTTGGACTTACTGGTTTCTCCTTCATATCTTATCACAACCTTTATGAGATGAGACCTTTGAGCATTATGAATGTTGTCCAACTGTTCAGTGCTTTTCATTCGAGGATTGTTCATTGATAATTCCATTTCGATGTTTTCTAGTTTCTTTCTCAGGCATACCACTTATTCTTCCAATTTCTCTTGCTCTTGATGTTTATCTTTAATTTGTTTTAGGAGAATGTCTTCCACCTTCTTAGCTTCTTCATGTTCTACTTTCAATTGAATGAGTTCTTCTAAATTTGGTACCTCTTTTACACATTTGAGGATAATGTCTTTCTATTTTCTGCACTTGAGTTTAAGTCTATCTATTTCCTCTAGGGCACTTCTTAGCTCCCCCTCAAGATCTATCTCACATTCTTCCTCATCTTCTAGAAGGAATCCTTCAAAATCTTCCTTGGCCATTAACACAAATTCAAAGGTTCCTTCTTCATTTGAGGATTCATCTGATTTTTCAGATGCACTACTATCTTGCTGAGAGTAAAATGATCTTATATTGAATCTCTTCCCTTTCTGTCAGTTATTTGTTTTGGTTTTCTCTATCTCTTGAGTCTGATTCTTTGTTTTATTATGAGGACAATTAGATGCATAGTGCCCAACTCTTCCATAGCTAAAGCATTTAAAAATAAGTTTACCTTTACACTTTCCTGAGCCTCTATCCAATATTCTGACAAATTTGGCCTCTTCTTCATCAGAGCAGGAGCATGTATCTTCTATTTCCTCTTTTATCTTCTATGCCTTCAAGGTAGCCTCTCTCACTTTTGACTTCCTCTATGGAAGTCTCATTTCATAGGCTGTTAAGTTTCCAAGTAATTGGTTCATGGTCAATGTTTCCCAATCAGTTGTTTCTTCTATGGCAGAAACCTTGGGGTTAAAACTAGATGGTAAAGATCTCAATATATTTTGAACAATCACACATTCTCTAATGGTTTCTCCTAGAGATTTCATGTTATTTAAAATTTCTGCAACCATTAAGAATAAGCAGGCAACATCTTATTCTTCATTCATTTTTATATTTTCAAATTGTGCTCTATAGACTTGTAGCTTGGCAGCCTTCACCTTTTTATCTAACTCATGGATACTTTCTAATGTATCCCATATTTCTTTGGCAGTCTTGTTTTGCATTAATTTGACGAATTTTGTCTCACACAAACTACTTAAGAGAGCATTCATGACTTTTGTATTAGCGACAAAATCTAGTTTGGCATCTTTCTATGAGTTAGACTCCTTTGGGGCATATCCCAATTCCACAGCAGCCCAAACTTCCATTCCTAGAGACATTATGTACATCCTAATTCTTATTTTCTAGAAGGCATAATTTGTACCAGTGAACAAGGGGGCTTTATTTTTTGAGCATCCTTCTAGACTAGCCATCTTGGGGACCTAGTATCTCCTTCCAGTTGTTAAAATGATACAGAAGGAACCCGCTCTGATACCAATTGTTGAACCCTTGGTTAAACTAAGAGGGGGGGTGAATCAGTTTAAAGCAGTCATGGTCTTGTAAAACTTTCTTTTACACTTATTTACATCTTCATTTCGTGATCAACTTAATATGAAATGGAACAAAAATCTTAATAAGTGAGCAGTAGGTATTAAGCAGATTAAATACAGAATATCAACATATAATCATCATGCACATCGAAAACATATATAAGTGCAAACCCATAAGGGACAAACCCACATCTTATTATTGTCGTGATCCAAAGGAAAGCTCCAACTCCCTCTCACGACTAATTTTTTGTAGGCTCCAACCTAAAAGAGGATACTACCTCAATTCTGCAAGCTACAACTTGCAAGGAAGCTCCAACTCCCATTTATTTTTTGCAGGCTACAACCTACAGGAGGCTCCTACCTCAGCCAACTACAACTAGACATCTATCAAGATACAACTTGATATGGAAGCACCAATTTCCTCACACTACTATGAAAACACATGCTGATTTACCTGGATATCAGCTCTGTTATATTCCTTCTTCACTACTGTCCTCCACCCTTCATATCTGCCTTTATCCTTGGTTCTTCACAGCTTCTCTGTCTACTCCTTGCTCTTCTTACTCTTTCTCACTTATTTTTTAATACTGTCACCTCTTTATGCATATGCTGGTAGCATTATTTATAGGGATCACCTCATAACTGTTTGAATTCCACAGGGAATTCTAAATGAACAGGTATGACTCTTTGCCTTCCCCTTTCTCATTTTCTTTTCTAGCACATTCAGAATAATATAATAGAATGTAAATATTTGTGTATTATAGTGGAGTTTTTATTTTCCTATGGAGACTTGCCTTTGCATCACATAAAATAAAAATAATTAAATCATTTACATTTACAGATACAATAATACATTTCACTCAGCCCTTTCAGCTCTTGGTTCACCATATATTTGTCTTTTTTGCTGCTGTCACTGTTTTTTCACTTTTTGTTGTTCTATTCTAGCTCTACTGCATAACTTCTCATTTTTTCTGACTTAACCCATTCTATTGTGTTTCTAACAGTGTCATCATATCTCCTTTTGCCTGACTATGCCTCTTTTTCTCATGCCCACAACATTCAACCTTCACCATTCTTCTAAACATCTGGTTCTTCCTTTTTCTCTATGTCGGGTCCTTACCTGAGCCTTTCTACCCGCGTTCATACTTTCCTTTTTGTTTTGTGTTATAATCCTCCTTTTTCTCTCCGAAACGATTTACAAAGGAAAATCCATATACTCACGGACTTGAAATGCATTAGGCTTCGACTTTGATCTTTATCGTGTCCACTCTCTTTATCGCACTTCGGTGTTTCAAACGTTCTTTGCTATATGGCTCCTTTTCTTTCCGATGCGATTTTCAAAGGGAAATCACATACACCCAGACTTGAAATCTCTTAAATAATGGTTTTGAGCTGCATCACATCCGGATCCTTTATCACACTTTGTCTTGAGCTTTGTGATCTGTGATATTCGATGAACTTCGCATCCCCTCCATCGCATCACATTCATCGATCGCATTGCAATTTATATAAATTACAAATTATTATCAGATAAACATAGCCGATGTGCGATATTGCATTGTGTCGCCAAGTGTCCCGTCGCATCGACACATCGCATCGCTTCTATCCATCACATCGCAACTTTGCTCTTATGATCTTCACCCCTCCGATCTTGTGATTTTCAATATGCGGGCCAGGTCCACGTCATATCCATGTCATCATGCCACGTCACCTTGCTACGTCATCACCGCGTCACTGCCACGTCATCCCCATATCATTACATCACACTTCACATTTTCTGTGAACACTGTGTTTGTGCGATTTTTCTCCTGCCCCGATTGTGATATGCGATCACATCGAATCGCATCCATCGCATCGCATCTGCTTTAATATTATCCGTTTGTTTACGCTGTCCCACTCTGTGACACTGGTCCCACAACTTTGTTAACCTTCGGAACAATATAACTCACTTTAACCGAATGTTTTAAACCCTTTCAGAATGAATATCAGAACTTTCAGAAATGTTTAATTTACCTTTAAACAAAGGTTAAAACTCCCTTGGCAATGTATTTCCGAACTGCAACCACTTTAATAAAACTCCATTGAAATATCATTAAACCTTCGGAAATATTAAAAAACCTTCAGAATATTTATACCTTCAGAAATAATTCCAGACTTCAAACCCTTAATAAAACTTCATTGCATAGAACGTTGGGTCCATACTTTATTTTAACTCCCACGCAGCTTTCAACGCGAACACTGTTGGATCTTCCACAGATCTAATCGGACGACAATTGCATTCAATCGGCCCCAGAACTTTATCACCCAAAAGCGACGTGAAATGGGTGTTATTGGGCTCGTGACATGTCGCAATATCATTTGATCACGTTCAAAATGGGAAAAATTGCGCACAACTCAAAGGTTGTGTGACAACAATGTCCATTTTTCTTGAAAACCGCTTAACTTGCAAACTTTGTTTTAAATCATGTTCAAATGTGGATTTTCACCATTTCTTCGTTTAACTTTAATTTCTCACGAAAACCTCCTTTTCATTGCATAACTCAATAAATAGAGACTGATTATTGCTGTGCTCTCAAAAAAAGAACCAGAGTTCTAATTTTCTTCTGAACCATTATTACAGAGGTTAATAACTCTTGATGCTCTCAATCAATTATTCTACAGTGAAATTCCAATATTCAAACCCATTTTTGTCTAATTTTCTCGTAGGGTTACAAAACAAAACCCTGACTGTTCAAAAAAAACTTCTTCCTGTCTAAACCCTCCTCTTGTAGCCTTTGCCACTTTACTTTCTTTGTCTGCAACAATTTCATCTAAATATAATCTGCTCCCTTGTCATGCTGCTGCTCCTTTGTGCTCCTTTTCCATCAATGACAATATTTCCAACATATGGTGGAATTAAGGACAATAATTTTTTTTACTCCATAATATCATTCACATAAAAGAAAAATGCAACAACTACTACATTAGAAGGGGTTGAGGAAAATGTATAGTGAAAACCAATAATTTTTTACGAAAGAAATTGAGGTATTTGTCTACAATAGAAAACTAGATGAAGTAATGGGGCTTATTGGGTTGAATTTTTTAGAAAACCATTTCATCATGAAGAATGTACCACTCCAAAATAAACATGTGATGAACTAGCCTCTGTATTTGGAAGTGTGAATCGGTTCCATGCTCTAGAAATAGAAAATAAACTGGAAACCCTAGTGGTTGATGGGCATGTCTCTAATGACGAATGTCTTGCTCAATTTAGGTAATTTGTGTTCCAATTAAAAGAATTTTTGAAGGTGAAAAAGGAAGATAAATGTATTTTTTTTGTCTTTTCAAAAGCAAAGGACGATTTTCAGGTTATTACATCTAGCTTCTATGGAGCAAAGGATGCCCTTGCCCAGTCATTCCAAAAGTTTGACTTTTCCATGTTCTATGGTCATCTCATACAAGAAAAATCTAAGCTCAAGCAGATGGATGTTTTCTCTAACACTTTAAATTAGGATTTAGTGGCTCATAACTCTAAGGTAAGCTTAAAGCTCAATCTCAACAAAAGAGAAATTATGTTGAACCCCATGAATCTCCCTCCAAGCCTAAGAATAATACTAAGTCCTCACCTCTAGCTTCTATGAATGGAGGATCATCCTCGAGGACAAAGAAGTAACAAGAAAAAAAGAAAACAAAAAAAAATGAAAATTTTACATTTTGTGGCATGCAAGGGGCACATTGAAGCAAGGTGATGGAAAAAAATTGATGTATTAGAACCTTTGATGAAAAAGCACAATATTTGAATAATAAAAGGACATGATTTATCATCTAGTTCCATTTGTAAATATATAGATAATTGGATACTTGATTAAGGTCCATCACATCATATGAATACTTGTCAAGATTTTCTTCCTTTTACATTGGTATTGACCGATTCTAGGGTTTGTGAAATTCAACCACTCAAGGTTTATTATCTAGAACCTATGGTTTATGGGCCCATGAAATTCAGCTCTCCAAATAAATGGAGTTCAAAAACACTATTTCCCCTAAATTATCTCCATGTCAGCATTTCCAAATACCACTTCTCTCATGCCTCCATGGTTTCCTTCATAACCTGAAGACTACCGTCACACAATCATTTCTCTTCAGTCCTTCATATCATACCAAAAAAATGTTTCGGAATGTCAATGACTTGAGGCAGTTCAGGGTCCCAAGTGACCAAGCATCATACCATGGACTAAAATCCCTCTCCTCTCAATCTTAGAGTTTGGGTGGTCAGCCAAGGGGTGTTTTGGTAAGGCCCGAATGGCCCAATATGAACTTATCTCACACTAAATTTGGGGTTTTAGTGCTCTATCATACATTCACTTTGCTTGAAGATAGAAGGCCCAAAATTGACTTCAACCTCGTGAAAAATATGCTCTAAAACTCTTTCTCTCCTTCACCATTATGCCACCATTTTTTCTTGCATTTTTTCTGTCTATTGTGATTCCCAAATTCCTAAATCCTCCAATCATATGGTTTAGAGTCTGTTTTTTATTTTTCCTCGAGGTGTGAGTCTTTTATAATCTCCTCTATTTCATGTCTACCTCTTGTGGATTCTCACATCCCTCAAATAAAAGACATAAATTAGGATGTGAGAAACACTTTCTAAAACTTGGTTTACGCACAAAAATTGACCAAATATAAGTCAAAACACTTAGATTAAAATAAAATACACATTATATGTATTGAAATATTAATTGGACTACATATTGTGTCCCCTCAATGCTTGATAATACTCACAACCAAATTTTAGAGTGTCCTCGCCTTCCCTGTCACTCAACCCAAATTTACATTAGATTAGTTTCTCTACCACTTCGCAAGCTTCCCATTTAAAATAAATACCTAGTGAACATAAGAGGAATATCTTCCTATATCATCTCATCCATTGTAGAGGCTTACAATATTTTTAAAATTACATAAAAATAAGAGGGAAATTTCAGCTCTCAAAAAGAACTCCACGATGTGCCTTTCGGAGGCTTTTGGGAATCAATTTCCATTTTTTTTGGGGGGTGGGTTTATGCCCTTGCATCATAATCCCATAGTTGAAAATACTGATTATCTCCTGATCATGTGCTTCCACTTCCACTTTCGATTCATTTACATGGCAGTCTTCTTTCTCCTTATGTATAACAGAGATTTGAATCGTACTCAGCAGTGAGTTGCAACCAAGCATCCACTTGAAACCTCACCAAGCTCTCTCCCTTGGCTTGGTATTTTTGCATCAAGGGTTCACATACTATATAACCTATTGAGCTTCCTCTACTCCTCTAGTCATCAAACGCTTCTCACCTCTCTCAACAATTCTAACCATAATCACAACTGTTGAATTCGATTGACAACTTATACCCAACCTCAACTAAAAGTTGTTATCCTTCATATTATAGGAAATATTTCATTACTTTGGTATCGCTTAATGACGAATGGTTCTAGGGGTCTATCAAATTCAACCCCTCAAGGTTCATTTTATGAAACCTTTAGGTTATGGGCCCATCAAATTTACTTCTCTCGAGCAATGGAGTTCATAACCATCGGCTCCCCCAAGTTCTCTCCATGTCGAAATTTGTAAATAAAACTTATTTTAGGCCTCAATGGAAGAATTTATAATCTTGATCTTATCACCATGCAATAATTACTCTTTCATCCTTCATCTCCAACCAAATTATCAATGTCATTCGATTCATAGAAATTATTATGCTAAGGTTTCATGGCACGCGAGTGACTATGGCTGGTTCCAAGTCACAAATGCTTGATCGTAATTCCATGGAATGAATCCCCTCTTAGTTGTATTTAGGAATTCAGGTGATCAATAAGGGGGTGTTTTGGTGTGGCTCGAATGGTGCAAACTCAGGTTAATGCACATCGAGTTCATTTTTTTATCTCTCTTTCATGCATTCACTCAACTTGAAGCTCGAAGGCCTAGAATTTTCTTCAACCTTCTAACCAATCCACTTGGTAACATGTTGTCACCAAAAGTGCACACCTAGGGCACAAATCTCAGAGTAGGGGTTGTTTATCTGGTCCTTACTCACTTTGTTTAGACTCTCTCCAAGCTAAGTCAAGGGGATAGTCCCTTAAGATGATGACAAGGGGAAAAATTTTTGGAACAAAAAGTCCTAGGAGACTTAGGGAAAGCTCACAAACTCTCTAACCAACTTAAATTATAATTATTTAGCGAGTGTGCTAGTTAGATAAGAAAATTGTGTCTTAACAAGATGAAGCAATTAAAGATATCAGGGAATTAAAAAAATTAAAAGATATACACCAATGCCTTACAAACAATTTTCAAAATATATTATATCAGTTGCATAAATAAGATAATTTTCAAGTTGCTAAATAAGAAGTGTTGCAAGAAAGATATTAGTTGTATATATCACGACAACCAGAAATATGAGAAATAAACAGTTTATGAACAATTTTCAAGTAATTCTAATTTACAAAAGAATACAACAAGGTTTAAATTATAAAGTAAGCCCAAAATTATAGTTATTACGATAAAATGTAAGATGGGATGCAAAGTGTCAATGAAATGATTCAATGGGAGAAATTCTATTGTACTTATGATTACCTTTGAGCCCAAAATTTCAAGATTAATGAAGCATATAATGTTTTTGTGAGTTAAGAGATGAAAATTAGGAAGCAAGTTAGAAAATGCAACTATTAATGCCCATATCTTAAGTTAGCAAAAGTTAGAAGGTTATTCACAAAATTATTCAAAAATTTATTACAACATTAATAAGTAAATCAAATATTTAAGATAATTATATACAAGAAAAAGAAAAAATTCAACGTGTTACGATATATTTACAAATTAAAGTAAATGTAAGTATAAGGGTGAACCAAAAAATAATTTACAAGTTAAAAATAAAAGTAAAATAAAAAACCAAGAAATTATATATACAAAAGGACTTTTAAAATGAGTTAGTGAAATAATTTTCATAATAAAAAATATAAGGTGAAAGGTTAGTATATTTAGAGACAAGTTAGAGAAACTATTTTCATGTTTTGAATGAGGGATAGAAAAATTACAAGTGAAAATTAAAAGATAAATCTAATTAAAAAATTTAAAATTAAATCAAATAAATATTTACAATTTTGAAATATAAAAATTATTTACAATACAAATCTAAAGAATCTTTGCAAGTATTATAAAAACCCCAAAATTAAAACTTAAAACAAAATCCAAAAAACCCAAAAATCCTAGTTGCAAACAAAGGTTAGAAATTTAAAATGATTTTACCAAAATTAATTCAGATCTATACAAGTATATTACAAATCTATTGGATCCAAGGATTATGGGTCCAACTACGCTCTTAGATTGGTATATATAAGCTCTTACTAGCTAGCTCTGTTTATTGAGCAAAAATTTATAAAAATACACAAGTAGAAAATGATGAAATTAGTGACTAGGTGACTAAAACATTTAGTCACCACAATTATTTCAAGTGAATTAGTAATAAATTTGATCAATTTTAAGTGACCAAAATAAAAATGACTAATTTAGTCTAGGGATAAAATATATGACTAGATAATAAGTGACCAAAGTAAAAGCGACTAACTGAAGTGACTAATTTAGACCATTACAAAAATAAATGACTAGATAATAAATGACAAAATTAATAATGATTAGTGTAAATGACTACTATAGTCCAAGAATAAAAATATGACCAAATAATAAGTATAACAAGTATATGAATTAGTCATATATGTTATTAATTTTTATTTGTGTTACTCTCAAAATGAAGAATTGCAATTTTGATATTGAAGTGTTTCATTTCAATACGGGGGTTTCTCAATCCATCCATAGTGTTAAAATTTATAGAAAAGGGGTCTCTGAATCCATACAAAATGTTAAAATTCTGAATACCGTTTTGTCTCTAAATTTTAACACTACATATGTATTTAGATATTCTCAACTTGAGTTTGACCTTCCTTCGTCATCGAGGCGAGACTCTCCTTCACTATTTTGTCCAAGGAGGGTCAAGCCAATGGCACTTGAAATGAAGGACAAGCAAACAAACAAACTGGTGAAAGTCATAAGTTCTGAAACTTTTGAAAGCCATAAAAAATTCATAACACATTTCATGTCTTTCTTTGATATCTATAAGAATGAAAGGGAAACCAAACTCAGAGCTAGAGAACCCCAAGAAAAATTTTTCCGCCCCTCACAAATGGCCTCAAGCACTCGGCTTGATGAAATTATAGGACCCAAACAATGTGCAATTGCAGCAGGGGTTAAGGGCTCTAAATCACTAGATGGATGCCCTATAAAATTATTAAATTTTATTTCTAAGGACCTGGTAGTTACAGAAAATGAGGCATGGTGACCTTTTGATCTAAATTTCAAATGTGAATGGATAAAATCCTTGCAACTAGCCTAAATTTGTTGAAAACCCCCTCCTCCGATGCATAATCCACCAAATCCTTCTCTTTCATGTGGGTCTAATAGTAAGAAACCAACATCTCATCTAAAAAACATATTTCATGAGTATTTTTTTTTCTTTAGAGGGCTTATCATGACAATGATCTATGTACTTAAGAAATATACATCATGTGACTAAAAATATCATGGTTATCATTTACTCTTATTTTACCTTTTGACAAGGATACAAGAGCGTGACATTTTCTAGAGCCCATTCACTCTTCTTCAAAACTATGCCTCTCTCTAGTAAAAAACTCCATACCCCTTTCTCCGCCTACAATTTTTCCATGGGCCTATAAGGTTCTCCATAATTATTGAATTCTTCTCCCATGGTAGAGATGTTGTGATGTCATCTTTAACATTTCAACTCCATAAAAAAAAATGGAAAATAAATTATAACTATAACTATAATTAATAATTAAACCGATATAGATCCATCTTAACTCTAGATCTACCAAGCAACGAGACGGAGGAATGAAATATTTCTTAAGGTGAAAACCTATCTTTTAGAGTGAAAAAAAAATTGATCCCTCTGGACATGAAATTATAATGGATCTAGGTTAAAATATTGGATCTAGATTGGTCATATACAATGGAAAAATAAAAAAATTGATAAAACAAAATAACTTGCAAATCCAATTACCTTTAGTTTTGAAAAAGGTTGAACCATTTATAACCTTTAATAAAAGTCTAAGATCTAACCTTTAATAACTTTGACAAAAATTAAAATATTGATTATTATTCAAATAATATTGTTTTTGCATAATAATTATGATAATGGTAATTGGGATTTTCATTGAATTTCATTTTCCCACCTACGGGTATTGAAATTCATCTTCCCACTCAAGCGTATGGCCAATGAGGATTGGCAGGAAAAACCAGTCAGATGATGATACTCACAGAAGCTGCTTGTACATGACTTTCTACATTTTTTTGAATCCAATCTCTATACGCAGCAATGCCGCGAAGTAACAATCACATATAATTGTTCCATTGCAAACTTTTGTAGTCTAACCCCAAAAATATTTTCTCTTTCCTCAATATTTCTAAATCTAGTCTCTATATGCAATAGCACAACGAAGTAACAGTAAGAGATAATTTTTCCATAGCAGACTTGTGCAGTATAGCCCCAAAAATATTTTCCCTTTCTTTGATTGGGTGCATATGATTCAAGTCCCACTGCATAGTATGTTGAGCAATGTCATGATGGCCAAATATGAGAGGCCTACGTTTTCATTAAGAATTTCTTATCCTTGCAAATTGCAAGTCTTAGTGCAAGACATATTGTGAATGTCAAAATGGAAACATTTTCCCTATTCACCTCATTCAAGGTCTTCCTTACATTTGATTCTAGAGGAAAATATTACATATTTTTTTCTTATCAATGTGACACATCTTTTGTATTATTTATTATGTTTTCATTTGCAGAAATGGTCTTGAGAAAGCATAGGATGTATAATATCCACATCCACATATGAAAGGGACAGAAAGAAAAAACTAGGGCAAGGTGGAGAAATATTTTTTTGGTACCAGGTCTATGCATTCCTAAAAGTATTCACTTTGAAAAATCACTTCAAGGTTACCTCCTAACAAAAATGGTTAAGCACCTATCAACACTTCGAACACGAATAGTGGCCATGGTAGCAGGGGAGGTTCCTGCTACAAGATAAAAAAGAAACATGGTAACACTGCTTCATGATTTTGTTACTGAGAAACTTATTTTATATTGTCAAAGCATCTCAGTGAAAAGATGTACAAAATTTTGCAAAACACAATTATTGTTCATCAACATTAGGTTATTTTGAATGCTAGAATGAAAGATAATAATGATCATCAAAGAAACAATGAAAATACCAGGAAAGTGGCATAAAGGGTGGTTTATATTAGTTACAATTTATGGAAACAGTTTATGTTATGAGTTTTAGAAATGATACATCATGCATGGTTCAGAGACATAGAAGGCTGCAATCTGTGTGCATGTATTCTAAGAAAATTATTGTGCTACGAGAGATAATACATTTTGTAGTACTCTGGTGTAGAAAATATTGCTCAGATGGGAACCGAAAGCTTAGTTATATTATGGTAAATCCCAGAAACTCTTCAATATTGTTTTTAGGTGGTTCAATAGTACGTTGGATGATTATCTAGTTGTTATGTTGGGATTAACAAAAGGAAATTTTAACAAGACCTTATTTTCCTAGATATTGAAAAAGTAATTGTGAGCGAATGACTTCATGACCAATACTCAACATGGAAGATATTTATAATGGAGGAAGGATTAATTAAATCAGAAAATTTAGGTATTTGTGCATAGGATTAGAGATTATGGAAGACATTGGCATTGTGAGAATGAACATGTATTTGAAAACAAGGCAGATCTTGATTAGTATTCTATTGATTTATTTTTTATTGAGGAATTCAACTACAATATTTAGTGGAATTTGTTTGGATCAATCAAGAGGACATTGAACATGTGCTTGTTCCATAGAATAATGTTACTTCCAATAGCATTGATGTTCTAGGTATTTCTTATGTCATTGAATGTGTATTATGATGAATGATATGTCATTTTCCAATGTGCAACCATAATTAAATGTGTTTTACATTTTTAAAATTTATTCTGAATGAATGTCCATAATCTGCATGGATGTAAGTGGATATCTTCTGCCTTGAATTAGTATGAATGCCTAAACTATGCCCAGTTTTCATTCAATGCTTCTCATTTGGCTTATCCTATATTTATTCTTATAGAGTTTGGTGGTCATAACTTTGCTGGCTGGTAGCATGATATGTTGTATGTATTTTTAATCGTAGAAAGGGAACACTTGTTGCATGGAGTGTATAAAGTGGGAGAACATGATTTCTTGTATAGGGGTTAAATTTTTCATTGGTTGATTTTTTTATATCTATTGAGTATTCAAACTAATAAAATTGAGATTAAGACTTCTAGTTTAAAAGCTATCAGATTGTAGCATTGTTGTTTCAGGTATTTGGTCTTGTTTATTAAGGATTGAGATAGTTTTGTTAGAAAATGACAGCTCATGGATATTTTTGTTTTCAGGAAACAACAATATCAAGTGCTTCGTATGAGGTGTTATATGTTCTACACATGATTTCTATGTTGTCTTTATCACAAGAAAAATCTATGCTGATCCCAAAAGCTTTTGTTGATAGATACCATCCAAAGGTGACAAAAGGCTGGTTTTCCACATCTAACCTGTAACTAAAATGAATTTTCAATTATTTTTCTTTACCAAGAAACTTTGTGCCTTTCTGTATTTATTCATGCATTTTTCATCCCCTTTATCTATTTAACTTATTAATTTTATTTTTTTGATTAGAATGTCTGATCTAGAATTTGTTTATTCCAACTACAAGAGAACAAGAAAGTAGCAATCAACGTACTTTTTAAGGCAGCTGGATATTTAAACTTTGCAGTTTGATCTATCTTGCTTCAAATGCAAGAGGAAGTGAATTATGCCATTTACTTGTTCAATGTCTCATATCCTATGTTTCTTGAATATGTTACCAGCTTCATAATCATGTTGAATTATTAAGAATGTATTGATTTCTTCTTATAAGTTAACCATGTTAATCATTTCCACAAAGAAGAAATATTTTTTGATTACAATGTGCTTGTTTGTGTTTTTGAATGTGAAATATACTGTTTTACAGGGTTATAACACATCTTTTATTTCAATATAGCAGATATATATTTTCCTTAAAGGAGGAAGCTTCTAGAAGACCTAAAGGAAGGTGTATTGCAAGATGTTTTAGTCCAAGCATTAGGACAGGTATTTTACACTTTACTTATATTTTCCATGGTCATAGTTGAAAATTGAAGTTCATTTTATGTGGTCCCCAAATAAAACCTGGTCATTAGTATATTGGAGACCCGAGTCATTATCAGTGATATAATTTGTGTCAAGAAACCTATGTACAATAGTGAAAAAAACACACTAGTGGGTTTTTATCTCTATAGGATATGTTTATGTATTAGATATACTATGCTTAAACTATCCCACTTCAGTAGTGAGCATTTTCAGATAGTTGAGGATCCAAGTTCCAATGTGCCAATATTATAATTCCAACTTTTAAGGAGGGTTTACTATCATGAGGTGTATCTCTGATCTACTAGTTGATATTATATTGATTTGTCTTTTCACATTGTTTGGTTGGCTTCAAGATTAAAACATATATTTCATTCCTTGAGGTAATTAGGCATGTGTGGTATTCTAGGTCATCATCATATTATATATTCTTAATTTGAACCAGGCCATTGGATAACATATCATATCATACTTATCTAATATTTAACTCTTTTACTTTTTAGAGAAGAAACAAATTCAAATTTAAGTTATTAACTACTGAAATGACTACATATAGGTTTGCAAATTTGGGATCTTTAACTTCTTGTAGGGGTTAAGAACATCCTAGTTTTACTGTACACATTTTGAAAAATTGCTGGTATTCTAAAATTGTTGCAAACAAGGTGGCTTGCTTGCTTTGGAAGCTAGGTGGTAGGCTCCCTAGGAAGGGCTAAAAACATTCATGAGGCAAGATTTGGGAATGTATATTGAATATATGATTCCTAAGCCTAGAAACCCTTATGTATACTTGGTCTTTAGGTGATATTTATGTAATGGAAGCTATAAAGTTGTGGGACCAAGTAATAGAAAATATTAGGGGCTAATATTCACAGGTGGGCTAATTTTCCATGTTTTTTCCAAAAAAAAAAGATTCTCCAGTTTCCATTTTTTTCTAAAAATAATTCGCCCAAATTATACAATATAAAATTATTTTACTTTGAAAATCGCCAACATTATATATAGAATATATATAAAATCATTATAATTTTGAATAAATTTACAAATATATCAATGAACATTTTATAGTTTGCATATTAGGGACTAGTGAGATTCCCCAATGTTTTAAACTTCAAGATAATTTTCCATCATTAAAATTTTCCCTGGACCAACTGGACCAAAAGTTAGGTCATGTAAGTGGAATTGGTCACTCAAGGAGAGGCTTGACCTAATTGTGGAAGAGAAGAGGATCAATCAACAAATATTATTGGAATAGAATGCAATGATCGAGATGAGGTCACTAACCAAGGGAAACTTAGTGCAAGAAATGGTTCATGAGCTACGGCTTGCTATATATCAAGATCCCACTGTTGGAATTGACTAAATTTTGGAGGACTAAAATAGGATACACCAACATAGTTTTGAACCAAGAATCAAAGTGTTTTGATGGCTAGATTATGAGATAATTGATGCCCTATGTGACCTACGTAGGCTAGGTCTAGAAAAAAGAGAGAAAGGTGAGAAACACATGACTTTGAGTGATCACCAATGGAGGTTAAATTCCTAAATATTTTGGGAATATGGAGTCAAGATGAAATTTGTGTTTAGAAAAAATTCACCCAATCAAGGAGCCTCCTAGACAACTTCGCATGGCAATAAGGAATTGAGAGCAACTGTCAGGAGAGTTTAGAATTCAATGCAAAATAATTGATGACTTATCAAGATGTGTTCAATAGAAACAATCTCTAGGAACATTCACCCCTTTACAGATGATACATAAGATGATGAAATTCTATAAAGACTAAATTTCCACAATTTCACATAAAAGCAGTAAATTTAAGGTCTAATATAGCGAAAGTATGCGGAACATCAATGTCATTAGTAAATTACAAGAAAACGAGTACTTACATGTGCGAAATATTATATCCAATCATCATATTATGCTAATAATTAAGCCCCATGACAAAAGATATATATACAAACATCAAAATTCATCCATTACATTCAAAATTTTCGTCCAAAAGGAATAGCAAAAATCTGACAAGAGAGAGATCCAATCCAAGTGATGATGATAGAAGTGATTAATCAAACTTTCTTTTATACACTTGTTAATGAAGTTGATTTAGATAATTAGGCCTAATTTATCCCATAAGATAAAATAATGTGCATAATAACAAAACTTTTGTGACAAGCACACCAAATAGCTGAATAATGTCAAGATATGCCTTTCAAGAGGGTCGAATATCTATAAAGTGAGTCATTGGGAATTTGAGGAGACTTGATGTAGTCCAAGGGGTGTCATGATGAAGGAATGGAATCCAAAAATATTGGAGGGGGGGTTGGCCCCTTGTTATCTAATTAAGAACCTGTGGTGCTCAAAAGTGAGTGTGGGGGCACAAGAATATACTCATGGGCCTTCAAATCGATCAAATGTTCCTGTAGACCATCTGTAAGGGATGTATTAATGAAATAATCCCTCCCTCTATACCGGGAGGCATCCTGGAACATCTATGAAGTGTACGGTGAAACTATGAAGCCGGTTGGGCATGGTGGACCATGTGCATCATCCTTTTTGGCTCGAGGGGTCCTGACCCAATTTCGGTAAGCAAGGTTTGCCAAAAAACCCCTATACTACTAGCCCTTTCAGCAGTGACCTACTTTTGAAAGTCAAAGTCTCACCCGAAGTAGTATGGGTGGGTGCTGGAACCAGGTTTCCACACCCTGAAAAAGGATGGGTAAAGCAAGTAGATCAGTGCTAGGTCCTGTAATCCCTGATTAAATTTTTATACGCAGAGTTAATTATGTCTCTATTTGCATCCACGTGCACTATATCTATAAGTATATGCTTGTTATAACATCAACACAATAGTACATAAATAGAACATAACAGATCTACATCTAAGAACATAGTATACAGATCTTTCGCAACTTAAGGATAGAAAATGCACAATATAGCAATTATCAATAATTCACATAACAGTACTCATAGATCCAGTTCTCTAACAATCTTTCACATTCATTCATTCATCAATTCTTCCTTACAATTCCAATTCCCTTCCCAACCTGCACACATAGCAGTAGGGTCTGCACACAGCTAGACTTGGATCTCCACGCACATAGCCAGTAGGAGTCCGTTCCCCAAAACCCAAACAGATAGCTTAAATCACGATTTTGATCAATAGCCCATCATATCCTATCCTTCACAATACAAAATTCATCTCTATTTATAACATTCTAGCCTCGACTTTCCTATGGTCCGCAACCCATGGTTTTTAGACCCCTAGTTTACCCTTTGACCCATTACAATGTGTTTGAGGCTTTGACCTAGCCAAAAACCCCTTCGCTAGGCTAAATATAATAAAAAATATTCAAAATGGATTAGTTTTGTAGCTTTTTAGGAGACCCCATTCCAACAGTCCCCTAACACAATCTTGTGACCCGTCCCAAGTCACTGCAGTGGTGCGGCTTCAATTTGTGTGTGCAAGGTAGCCAGAGTGCAAAGGAGCGGTGGGAGCACTTCCTTACTCTGGGCCGCAGCTTGTTGCTCAATGTTGACCAGTGTCAGGGAGGCAGGGCCATCTGGAGATGCAGTGACCCGTTCCATCAGCCGGTGGAGGCACGCAATGGCAGACTGAGCGACTTCGGCAAGCTGAAGTGCGGTGGCAATCCATGGTTTCAACCGTTTTCGAATGACATGCTTGTTGTGGTGAAGGTTCTCAATCCTGTCCAATTTGGCTAGATGCTGCGCAAAGACGGCGGAGGGTGAGGGGGCTCTGACTTGGTCCAGAGAAGCTTCCACCTGCTGCAATTCCTTCTGGATATGCTGAAGCGTGGAATGGTGTTGGATGGCTATCCATAGTTGGGTATCTATTTCGACCAGTTGTGCACCCTGCATCAGCTGCTCTTGAATAATATGTGTTTCCTCTGTGATCACTACAATCCGCTGGTCTCGTAATTGGTAGGGTATGTCAGACTGTCGTTTCCTGGCTTGGTCACGGTGGAAAACTTCATGTAGCACTTTGTGTTTAGTCCTTGTAGCTCTATGTGAGATAGATGTGCTAAATCAATTTGGATGTCCCCCGTAGTTGGATCAAGAGCATTGAAAAGGGAAATTCATTGGAGGGAACACACATTGCTTCAGCTCGGTGGGATTATGAAATTATGGAGGAGCCGCAGCATGTCCCTGTATCATAACATTCCATCTGTGCATGGTTCACAGACAATCCTTTCTACCGGGAGCCAGTGCTCACCCCGGTGGCTGCACTCAGCATTCCCTGGCTCTCTGGTTGGGTCCATCCTAGCAACACGAAAGTAAGCAACCCAGAGAATGTTAATGAACACAAAAAACTCGTACGCAGATAGCAGGAGCATCTTGTAGGGTGAATAAATAGCCTGGTGTGCAATTATCCAGCCATCCGCACACCATCTGGAGCTATTTAATGGTAAAGTAGCCCATTCATGAGACTAACCATCGATCAGGTAGATCAATATTACCATAGATGGCTGCATTGATGATCTTCCACTGATTGTGTGTACTTGTAATATCCCTTTTTTATTAAATCGAGATGTACTGACAGTTGTCCTGTGTGCCTGAGGTCGTTTCCACAAAGTGGCAGACCACGGATGATGATTGTATGTCATTCGCGTACCCTGAATGAAGGTCGACGCGAGGTGTGTCTGCAAGTTGGCCATCAATATTTTTGAGCCATGCGCTTCACCCTTGGTCAGAACATCCTTGCACCAGAGGGTTGCTTCACGTGTCCTCGTGCCATTTATTTCTTGAGGCGTCCACAAATTCTTCAAATGACATGTGGGCCCGGGTAGGTCCGTAACCCGATGCATACCTAGGTCAGCGATACCCTGGAAAGCCTCTCCGTGCAAGGCTTGATTGCACCCTTGAGTGTTGTAAGTCAGAAAGTTTCCGCATAGGTCAACTGACCTCAGAGTCCATCTGGTAACTGGGGTCCCTATGTGTAGGATTATCCTTCTCTAATACTTCTCCTGAGTGAAGAATACCGGTCCTTGCATAGGTGCTCCACGCAATGTTAGTGATAGTGCCCCTTTCCTGCATTCTATGGGAATCTTAGGTTTAATCGTCTTCTAACTATCATCTGAGTCCTCCTAGTAGGGCAGGTTCCTTTCCGTGGTAGAGATGCACCGAAAATTCCTGACGGTCTGAAGACATCGGAGCACCAAAAATTCGTGCAATCGGCCTTGCCAATTTTCCAGCTCCTCATCAAAGTCAAAAAAAATTCACTGTCCTTTTCCCAGCAGAGCATTCCTTCATCCGAGGGGTTAGCCTGATCTTCATCCTGCATAGTTAATTTATAAATGTGATCTAATTCTTCCTCTTTGTAGGCCGGCTCTGTATATCGCACACCTTTTGCTGGATCTAGTGGTACTATGACACGCGTACCTTTTCTTTCAAACACCATGCTGCACTTCTTGAGATTGATGACACCTCCCATGTCAATTGGCCAGTCCATTCCAAGGAGCGTAGGGTAGGGATCCGCATCTTCCACAATTTCTATGACTTCAAATTCAGCTAGGACCCTTACCCCTGCAATTTCAACCATGACTTTTGGTAATCTTCCTAGAGGGATTATTTTTTGTTGATTGGCCATTCGCAGTTGGATGGTGGACCATTCTAATTTAGGTTCCCCCATTCGTTTCCATGTCTTATTTGGTAATAAATTCACATATGACCCCAAATATAAGATAACCTGATCCATCTCATAGTCACCAATCTGTGCAGTCAATCGCATTTCTCTTCTGGTGCACTTCTTATAGCTATATAGTTTGTGTACATCCTTGGTTTCAGGGATCAAATTGGTCAGAACCACACAGGTATTCAGTAGTGCTTGGAGATTTCCTATAGGCTATAGATTGCGTAGCAGCTTCAGACATGACTTTAAAAAGGGCTCAACCCCTTCCTCTATCTGAGGTTGTGTTGGCAGCAACATGGGGACTGTTGGTGTTGTTTTTTATTTGACAGGCACTCCTTCCCGAGAGGCAAGATCCTCTTTTTCTCTGTGGGTGACCAACCAACTGCGTGTCATGAATTTTACAAAGGGATCTGCCTTTCTTAGCTCGGATTTAACTCTTTGTACATTCTGCGTAGGGGTGGGCTACTTCTCCTGCATCTTGGCTATTAAAATTAGGCAGTCTTCTACTTCATGGTCCAGCTACCTACAATATTTGCAAGATGGCTTGGTGGGATTTGGGCATTCTCTAGAAAATTTCCCTATTTTTCCACAGTTATAATAGACTAGATGTCCACGTCTGCGTCCTACACTTCCTCCCCTACCTCCTCGGCCTTAGGCCGATGATCCTCTAAAGTGCGCAGAAATTCTTGGCGACGCAGGGTCCAATTGTACCCTATATAAGTTCCCATGATCCATCATTTATCCATAAGTACGACAGTTCTTCTCATCATGTCCCACTAATCGACAGAATCGGCACCATTCTTGCTTTAGTCCTGGGACATACAGACCTAGCCGAGGGCAATGGTTCATATCATGCAGTCCTGCTACCCGATAATCATCACACCATAGTGCAGGTCCGCTTGAACCTGGTCATAATAGGACAATTTCCCTACTTGCCCCTGGGCATACCGGACTAGGTCCTTTAGCAGAGGACACTGATCCTTCGTATGGCCAGACACCTGACATCGTATGCACCAAATATCTACACAAATGTCTTTTCCTTGCTCTTTTGGAAGGTTCTGTATCTTCATATGCATAGCCCCAAGTTGTTCCTAGATTTGTTGTACCCCTGCTAACGTATCCTCTTAGGGGGCAGCCTCTAGTTTCATAGTGACTTCCACAACCTTCTCTTATGACTGAAAGGTATGATGACTCATTGGTGTGCACATGTGAGGTAAAAACATAGTGATGAACCATTCTGTATGTTGTCTATCATGATATTCGAATCCTCCTTCCCTGATTGCTTTCTTCAGTCACTGATTAGCCTCCCATACTGACTTAGATGCACCTTGTTTGAATTCCTTTACTTCTACTACCAACTGGGAATAATATTTCAGCTTCTTGAATTGGTGCTTCAAAGCGTCCTTGATATCTTGAATATAAGCGTCCCCATTCTGGGAAATATACCACATATACCATTCCAGGGCCCTATCCTCGAAGGCCAACGACAGTTGTGCCCTTTTCACGATATCACTCACCACATTCTGTGCAGTACATATAGAGTCTGAAATGAACCAAAATCAGTCCATGTCCTCATCTCCTACCCCCTTGAAGGTAGGTAGTTTCAAATGTGCGGCCATATCACTATCTAGGGCAGGTGGCGGTATAGGCGAATTCTTACCTTTGCGTGACCTAGGTGGCGATGTAGTTGGGGGATCTTTCATAGCTAGTTCCTACAATGGATTGTAGGGAAATATCCCTCCGTTAAGTTTGGTTCAATAGTATTTACCACTGCGTGTCGCAATTCCATCTAGATTCGAGGTCATTCAGTCAGCATGACTACACAGAATGCTCTTTTTGCATAGTAATTTCTTGATCAGAAATGGTAACGTCCTCAGAAATTTTCCTCACATTCCTTTGAATAATCTTCGTTCGGCCTCAGAGTATGATAAAAATTGATGAATGGAAAATTCCGTCACAAATCCTCCCAACACACTATCCATCCAGTGATCCACCGTACATGTGATAGTATTATCAGTTCTTTCCTGCTGCTCGAGCAACTCTGGAGTCCACTGAGTGACTCGCTCATCCTTCCAACACTTTTGGAATTCCACATGCCTGGCTAGCCAATCCTGGAGTTTGATCAAAAAGGTTACAAAGAATATTTCGTAGCTTTCAGTAATGATGTACCTGTTTTTCCACCTTTCCGCCATTAACTTTTCACTACAATTTTATTCTATTGCAAACTCCTGGATTTGTCTTTCGAACCATTCTTAGATCTCTTTTCTTTCAGGCTTCTAGTATTCTCTTGTCATTACCTGATTCCTCTCTCAGACTTCTTTCGATCCTGGCAACAGAACCATTTGTTGGCTCGATGGGTCCTGACCCAGGTTCGGTAAGCAAGGTTTGCCAAAAAACCCCTATACTACTGGCCCTTTCGGCAGTAACCTACTTTCGTAGGTCAATGTCTCACCCGAAGTAGTATGGGTGGGTGCTCGAACTAGGTTTCTGCACCCTGAGAAAGGATGGGTAAAGCAAGCAGAGCAATGCTAGGTCTTGTAATGTCGGATTACCTTTTTCTACGCAGAGTTAATTACGTCTCTATTCGCATCCACATGAACTAGATCTATAAGTATATGCTTGTTATAACATCAACACAACAGTACATAAACAGAACATAACAGATCGAGATCCAAGAATATAGTATATAGATCTTTCACAGTTTAAGGACAAAAAATACACAATACAACAATTATCATTAGTTCACATAATAGTACTCACAGATCAGTTCTCTAAAAATCTTTCGCATTCATTCATTCATCAATTCTTCCATAAAATTCCAATTCCCTTCCCAACCTGCGCACACAGCAACAGGGTCTAGACATAGCCAGCAGGAGTTCGTTCCCCAAAACCCAAAGAGATAGCTTAAATCATGATTCGCATCAATAGCCTATCATATCCTATCCTTTACAATATAAAATGCATCTCTATTTATAACAATCTAGCCTCAACTTTCCTATGGTCTGCAAACCATCATTTTCGGACCCATAGTTTACCCTTTGACCCATTACAATGCGTTTGGGGCTTTGAACCACCCCAAAATCCCTCCGCTAGGCTAAATATAATAAAAGATATTCAAAATGAACCAGTTTCATAGCTTGTTAGGAGACCTCGTTCCAACAATCCTTCATCCAAAAGGTGTAACACGAGCAATCAATGAACATTTTTGGGGATCCATGAAGTAATATTTGTTATGGTGGAGGCCTATGGCTCTCAATTCTCACCTTAAAAGTGTGAATTTCTCCCTCTAGAGGGTTAGGACTCCGTATAAGGAGAGAAAAACCCAAATGAAGACCCACCTTCAATCCTGCATAATATCAACTATGTCCCCTTACCCTCCAATATAAAAAAGTATTAGAATAATAAAGTAATAATGCTTACAAATCATGGGATCAATGGTGCACTTCATGGTGGAATGCCCTTCCATAGTGGGCTTTGGCATGTACAAGAGTCTTCAAGCTCAATAGGGGTTTATCCAAGGACCCTATTAGGTGTTCTAAACCTCTAAAGGGGTTGGCATGTCCATGGTACATCCTTTAAGTGGTAGGTGTCAAATGATATAATAATGGAATCCAGTGGGCATCAAGGAAATCATCCATACCAAGTGTCAAGGTGAAAGGGTAGCCATAATAAGGGAAGCCCACACCTGGGCATATGAGTGTAAGAGGGAGAAAATCATGGTACATGAGATACCCCGAACATTTTTTTTTACACCCTTCTTCATATGCCCTTTTCCTTTGACTGTTTTTTCCTCATAACTCCTTGACGCTACAGGGGATGGAGTGCATGATTTGTATTATGTAGCAGTGGATACCCCCTTGATGTGGGGCAACTCATTGCCCACCAGGGGTTTTGAAAATCATGGGTTCCTTAATGATGGAGGAGGCTCATATAGAGCCCATAGGAACCAAGGTGACGACCATGGATAAGGGGTAGAGCTCATGCTTGGATTTTTCCCACATGCTGAATTTTATGTCCTATCCATATTTTGTATTTTGTTGTAAATTTCCTATTGAGATTGGAAAAATTATGCTTTTTATTTTCTTTTTAGCTGCATCAATCTTCGAGGCATTGTTCTAGGCACCACCCAATCCGTGGACAAGGGGAGGGGGAGGCTAACCCTATGTGGACCCAATGGACATATGTGGACACAGATATGAAAAGACATGGTTGGGGTTAAAATGAGTGGAAGGGGAGCAATGTAAGCTGTATCAGGAAGTGGGACCATGAAACCAAAATCAATACTTCCCATGTAGTGCCATCCTTAAAGCTAATGGCCAGTAAAGTAGATATTGAGAGACTAGGATCCAAGGGTAACCATGAAATTAGGCATTGGAGAGAAGAACACAAACCAAACCAACTCTTTCCACTGAATTTCCCTACTAATTCATGCCCAAAAGTGCTTGACAATTAAGGAAAACTACTAAACTATACCAATGAAAATTCATACCTTCGGGGGTCGAAAGGCCAACCTTCAAACATACATTCATAAGATATGGGTGAGGGACCACATGGTTTTTTTAGGCGGTAGAGAAAATGGCACATCAAGCTATCTATGGGTTGTTAGCTGTCGGTTAAGGACAATTTAGGAGAAAAAATTTCTCCCATATACACTACCAACAAGTGGTGGGTAACAATTCCTATATCAATTTTTTTGTTGGCTGGTTTGTGACGCTTTATCAATCCATGTTGAGAGTGGTGTTGTGTTGCCATATCACCCTTTTTGATGTTAAATTAATTATTTTCCCCTACTCTTGTTGTGCATCCCCTGCTAACTATACTTGTTTCTATTTCTCCTTTTCTAACCACATATGTACCTTCTCCATAATAGGCACATAGTACTTCACCCTCCACTTCTACATGTTAATATTGTCCAAGGAAATGGTGTCTGTATCAGGTATATTTACTACTTGTCTCACCCATGGTCAAAGATTGTATTGAGCATATATCAAATCATTAGGATGTAGGAAATCCAACCTATAACATCATCATAGTAAATTTATTGAGTATTTAGGGTCATAAATATGTTAGAGGGTCATAAATTATAATTATCATAATGTCATAGTTGAAGTTCTAACCTAATATACCTATTCAATTGTATTGTTTTCAAATGCACTCCAATTTTGTTTTCATATTGAAGTGATATAAATTTGGTTGAGAAAGATTCTATAATTTGGTGATTTTTCATTGTAATTTAGCCATGAAACATTTACAATAAATTAGAAATAAAATTAAACTACATTTCATTACAGTGGAAAATATGAAATAAAGAAACATAATTCAAATTTCGAAGAGAACACATACTAAAAGTTTTAAAGTATAGTGCCTGATGTATTATAAAAATACTTCTTTCGTTGATAACATTGACAAATCCAAATATTCTACTGGCATCTCAATACATTGATTCAATTCACTGAAAATGTGATCCTCATTTTTCCAACGATCATGATTTATTAAATGAGTGGTTGGGATATGGGGATGATAGTTTGACACCTTGTTAAGAGTACCTTGGAGAGTTGACTAATCTATTGGTGTATTGGACCAGGGTGATTGACAATGTTGTTTTGTGTTAAATAGTGCATTCACTTTGTCTCATACTATATTGATGATTTTTTCTTAGTAGCATGGAATTCCATGTGGTGTGCATGATATCTTTGATACATATACATATTCTAATCACAATTCTTGTTTTGTATTGGAGACTAGGTTTATTTCCCAATCAATTTTAAGGTATTATTTCCTAGCTTTATGCTTGTTGTTTGGGAAGGTAGCCTTCGCATTTTTTTCCAAATACGTACCTTCTGCGTGCAACCTATTGCAGAATGTTGAAATTTGTAACAAACGAGACTATATCCCTTAGAATAGGAATGCTTTATGATGTGGTGGACTATCCTCTTATGCCACACCTTGCACAAGTTTTCATTGCCATGAAGTAGGTTTTGATAGGGGAAAAATTTATAGATTCACTTTTTTTACTCCTATCACTTGGGATGCTTCATTGGTTAGACTCCATGAGCCTAATTAGGTCCTATTGGTTGACTACTATATAGCCCTTATACACCATTATTGAACACTGAAAGTAGGTTCTTCTTGAGAATTGGAACAAAAAAAAGTCATCAAATTCTAAAGACTAAATTCACTGGAGTTGGAAGGAAATATTACCAACCCATGCTACTCGGTACTTGGCATCATCACCAAGCTCAACCTAAATAGATTCTTGATGCCAAAAATTGTTCCACTTCATGATGACACCTCTTCATGATGAAGTTAGAGACACACTGTGTTGTAGCTACTTTAAATAGCTCTAACATGGATTAATATTGGAAATCACTTAATAAATGTGGTTTGTGAGGAAATTGATTAATATTATTGAACTACCCTATGAGCTCCTCTATCCATGGAGTGTCATTATTCATATTCTCCAATTCCAAGTTCAACAAATGGATTTTGCATGGAGTAAAAAAGAAGTTACTATATCTAGTTTCCACAACCACATTTATGGTTATTCAAACCAGTGCATTGCCATTGATAACTTGAACGATGATTTGATTCTTGACTTTCTCTATTGAATTAGTAAGAGCATAGGGAGTAAAATATGATATGTCCACCTCCATAAGACATTCTTCAGTTGAAAGAAACATGGAAATGATAGGTGAAGTGATGGTATTTACCAATGGATTGTGTGTGGTGTCCATTCACCCATTAAACAATGGTAAGTCCAGAATTATTTCTCCCAAGAGGATTATAGAGTTTCTAAAAACCTCTCCACCAGGGCCCTCTTTTCAGAAGTAATGAGATTCTAGGCTTCTTGTGACCAGAATTCATGTAAACTTGTAGTCTATAATTTCGATTAAGTACCCTTACGGTGCCATGCTAATAAAAGTATTAAATCAAAATAAAAGAGATGCCACATGCAATGCCCAATTTACTATCTACTTCATCTCACCCCCTCCCATATCAAGAACTTTTATATTGACCAGTGTTTTTTTTTCCTTGCATATCCCATAATCTTTCTCTTTGATGAACGATGTAATGGAGCTCCACCTATTCTTCTAGCGCTTTCCTTGGCCATATGTTCCTATTATTGCTCCATTTTATATGTAGTAACATTTTCTGGCTTTACACTTATTCTATAGCCCTCGACCATGTGTCCAAATTTTAAAACTAGAGTGTATGAGCCTTTTATAAACATTTATGTACAAAATGCACTACATTCATGAACCTTCTGATTTCTGATTGGTAATTTATGGAACTTTTTAAGGTCTCATCCATGGAAGTAAATCCATCTGAATGATAGTAATTCATTAAGAAAATGGAAGACTAAATACAAGGAAGATACAAGTAATTTTTGCACAAAATAATTCCACTTGATCATCACAAATTCCTCTCACAACCTATTTCCATGGAAAAATATGTTTCAAAATTCTACTCAGAAATCCTGAGCCCTTAATCGTATGAAAATATGCTAATATAATGCATAAATGGTACCCTCATTGTTGACTCTTCTCTTTGAAAATTTGTGCGACTTTGTGACAAATCTCTGAGGAGGATAGTGGTTGGATTACTCTCCCAGAGTTTTGAGTTTCATGGAATTAATGTCACATGATGGTAAGAATATCATTCTACTTATTACTCCATAATAAAATTAAATAATCAAGAGAAAATTTCAGAAATTTCATACCTCCTAAGGTATTTCTCCCACAATTAAACCATTCAAAAATTAAAGGAAGTTCACGTCTATTTATAGAGAAGTTTTTCAACTTCCCTTACATTAAAATAATAATTTTCTAAGCTAAAGTCACTATTTTAGCCGATGGAGGGGAAAAAATGGCTTATTCAATAAAAAATTAATCCAAATTACATAAAATGTGAGTGTTTCATGCCACGTGTATAAATTATAACATGTAGAAGCCCACAAAGTGACAAATCTCAAAAAATGAAAGGGGGATAATAGGATTTTCGTACATCATCCATCCTCCAAAGGCCCTTCAATCCTCCTTTGCTTCCACCCTATCAGCAAATTAATCTTCAAGCATGGGAAAAATATCCTTTAATGTTAGCTATCAACCTCCATGTCACCATCAAAGTGGACACCCTAGATCTCCCCAGTGGGCACAAGAAGCTTCTCAAAAGATTGTTCAAACCCGAAATTTCCCAAAAGTGGGTCTTGACTCTTTTCCAATCATGACTTTCTTTGTCCATTCAAAGTGGGCACAGAAGTCCCATAATTGTGGGCATGTGGGATTCCAAATCCATGCACCATCCCCAATGTCATCATGCAGCTTGTAAGTGGACACACCAACCCTGAAATCATAGGAAGAGCATTTAGGGGTCCCCCTTTACCAAAAAATACCAATGAATTATCAAGGTACACAGGTGGACCTTATGACAAAACCTCCCAAATGCCGCAAACAATGAGTCTTCTTTATACAATCCTTGCAGGGTTGGTCCAAAGGGTCTCCAAGTACTACTTTCCATGTGGGTAAGTAATTCTTTAAGCCTTTATAAATCCTCCCAAAGGGGAAATATTTGCTTCGAAGTTGGTGAATGGGCTCCAAAATGTGAGAAGTGGGTTAAAAAATGAGTGCTCAATCTCAATGAAAGGTCCCTTATGATGACAATGTCATGAAACAAATAAACACATGGTCCTTTAGAATATAACCATCTACACCCGTTGCTACAATTCGATTTGTAATTCTTTTTGAATTAATTATAGACGTTCAAAACTAAAGGCCAACTGAATAATATTAATTCAATTGTAAGTTACACGGGTTGGCACCAAATATACTTTACTTTGAATGAGAAAATATATATATATATATATATATATATATATATATTTCATTCCTATATGCTCCACATCATTAAAGACACCCAACCACTCATCTTTAGTGTTGTAGGATGCTATGGCTTTTAAGCTTGAACATGACATATGTCTTCCTTTGACAGGTGACATCTACTTTCATTTCTGATGTGGTACGAAAATAGTCTAATCCAATGACATATAACTGAGAGCAAGAATCTCTTCCTATATCCAGATCATTAATTTCTGAAACTAATGCCCTGGTCTCCTCAGAATAGTATTCAAGAAATGCATATAACTTGAAACCTATTATAGGATCAGCTTGGGCATCTACTTACAATTCTAGGGCATGTATGTAAGCAACTATTATTAAAAATACAGTAAAAAATAATTAATTAATCATGGTTCTATTCAAGGACAAACTAAATTAGGCATAGTTTGATCAAATTTATGTAGCCATATCTCTAGTTCACTTCGACATGTGATTTCTCTATGGTGGATAAAAATATTTGACTTTGACATCCACCAACCTTTCTGAGAGTTTCCAAATGTAGGAATTTTTTTTGGCATCAATGATCTCTTTCCACTTCATGATGACACCTCTACATGATGTTAGAGGCACACTGTGTTGTAGATATTTTCAATAAATCTAACTTGGATTACTATTGGAAATCACTTAGGACATGTAGTTTGTGAGGAACTTGATTAACCCTCTTACACTACCATATGATCTCCTCTATCCATGGACTTTCATTATTCATCTTCTCCAATGCCAAGTTCAACAAATGGATTTTGCATGGAGTAAAAAAGAAGTGACTATATCTAGTTTCCACAACCAAATTCATGGCTATTAAAAAAAGTGTATTTTCATTAAGAACTTGAACGATGACTAGAGTATTGACATTATCTATTTCATTAGTGAGAGCATAGAAATTAAACTATGTGATTTCCACCTCCATAAGACATTCTTCAGCTGAAATAAATGTGGAAATGAGAGGTGAAGTGATGATGTTGAACAATGGATATTATGTGGTGTCTGTTCACCCATCAAACAATGGTAAGTCTTGAATTATTTCTCCTCAAAGGATTGGATAGGTTCTAAAAACCTCTCAGCCAAGGCCCTATTTTCAGAGGTATTATGATTCTAGGCTTCTTAAGACTGGGCTTCTTGTAAACTTGTAGTCTATAGTTTCCATTAAGTACCCTTATGGTGTCATGCAAATAAAAATATTAAATCACACTAAAAAGGATGCCACAGATAATGTCCAAATTGCTATGCACTTCATCTCATCGCCTCCCATATCAAGAATTTTGTATTGACCAGTGTTTTTCCTTTTCCTTGCATATCTGACAATATTCTTGTTTGATGAACAGGGTAATGGAGCTCCGCCTATTCTTGTAGTGCTTTCCTTGGCCATATGCTCCTATTATTGCTCCCTTCTATATATAGTAACATTTTTTGGCTTTGTACTTATTCTATAGCCCTTGACCATGTGTCCAACTTGTAAAAATAGACTGTAGGAGCCTTTCTAAACATTTATGTAGAAACTACACTACATTCTTGAACCTTCTGAGTTATGGTTGGTAATTTCTGGACTTTTGTAAGGTCTCTTTCATAGAATAAAATCCATCTGAATGACAAAAGATAATTAATAAAATGGAAGACTAAATACAAGTAAGATACAAGTAAGGCCTGCACAAACAATTTCCACTTTTTCATCAAAAATTTATCTCACAACCTACTTCTGTAGACAAACTCTATTTCCAAATTCTCCTCAGAAAATACTCAGCCCTTATTGGTCAAAAAATATGCTAGTATAATGCATAAACCGCACCTTCATTCCTGAAACTTCTCTTTGAAATTTTTTGCGACTTTGTGAGAAGTATCTAAGGAGGATAGTGGTTTCATTACTCTCCTTGATTTTTGAGTTTCCTGGTAGCAATAACATGTGACAGTAAGAAGATCACTCTACTTATTCCTCCATAGTCAAATTAAAGAATCAACATAAAATTTCAGAAATTTCAGACCTCCTAAGGGATTTCTTCCTCAAATTCAACCATTAAAAAATCAAAGGAGGTGAAACTCTATTTATAGCAAATGTGTTAAACTTCCCTCACATTAAAATAATAATTTTCTAAGCTAAAATCCCTATTTTAGCCATTGGAGGGGAAAAGAGAACATGTCCAATAACAAATTATTCCATATTACATAAAATCTGAGCATTTCATGACACATGTATAAATTATAATAGGTAGAATCCCACAGAGTTACAAATATCCAAAAATGAAAGGGGAATACCAGGATTTTCGTGCTCCATCCAGCCTCCAAAGGCCCTTCAATGCTCCTTTGCTTCTAGCCTATCTCAAATTAATATTCAAGCATGGGAAATAAAGCCTTTAATGTTAACTATCAGCCTCCATATCGCCATCCAAGTGGACCCCGTAGCTCTCCCAAGTGGGCACAAGAAGCTTCTCAAAAGATTGTTCAAACCCCAAATTTCCTAAATGTGGGCCTTGACTCATTTCCAATCAAGCCTTTATTTGTCTATTCAAAGTGAACACCGAAGTCCCATAATGGGAAAGTGGGATTCTGAAAGCCATGTGCCAGCCCCAATGTCATCATGCAACTTCTAAGCGGACACAACAACACTCAAATCACAGGAAGAGTAGTTATGGTTCCTCTGTTACCAAATCATACCAATGAATTATCAAGGTACACAAGTGGAGCTTATGGCAAACATTTAACCTCCCAAATGCCCCCAAAAATGAGCCTTCTTCAAACAATCATGGCAGGGATGGTCCAAAGGGTCTTGAAATAATACTTTCCATGTGGATAAGAAGTTATTTAAGCCTTTATCAATCCTCCAAAAGGGGAAATATTTTCTTCCAAGTTGGTGAATCGGCTACCAAATGTCACAAATGGGTTCAACAATGAGTGCTCAATCCCAATGAAAGGTCCCTTATGCTGAAAATATCGTCGAGTAAATAAACAAATGATCCTTTAGAATTTAATTTTTATTTAATAAGATATAACCATATACACCCATTGCTACAAGTCGGCCCTGTAATTACTTCTGTATTAATTAAGGACCTTCAAAACTAAAGGTCAACTCAATACTATTAATTCAATTGTAAGTTACACAGGCTAGAACCAAACAGAATTTACTTTGAAATATATATATATATATATATATATATATATATATATATATATATATATCATTCCTATGTGCTCCACATCATTCAAGACACCCAACCACTCAGCTTTGGTGCTGCAGACTAGTGTGTATTTTAAACTTGCATAGGACACTTGTCTTCCCTTGACATGCCACATCTATTTTCATTTCTAAAGTGGTACGAAAATACTCTAATCCAATGACACATAACTAAGAGAAAGGATCTCTTCCTTTATATGAATCATTAATTTCTGAAACTTATGCCCTGGTCTGCTAAGAATAGTCTTCAAGGAATGTATATAGCTTGAAGCCTGTTATAGGATAAGTTGGGGAATCTACTTACAATTTGAGGGCATGCTTTTCAATAACTATTATTAAAAATACAGTAAAAAATAAGCAATTAATGAGGGTTATATTCAAGGACAACTAAATTAGCCGTAGTTTGAGCGAATTTGTGCAGCTAGATCTCTACTTCACTTTGGGAGGTCATTTCTCTATGGTGGATAGAAATATTTCATTTTGATGTCCACCAAACTTTCCACCAGTTTAAAAATGGAGGAACCTTTTTTCTCATCAAGAATCTGTTTTGAGTTCATTATGACACCTCTTCATGATGTTAAAGGCACAATATGTTGTTGCTACTTTCAATAGATCCAACTTGGATTATTGTTGGAAATCAATTAATACATGTGGTTTGTAAGGAACTTGATTAACCTTCTTGCACTACCCTATGAGCTCCTTTATCCATGGAGTGTCGTTATTCATCTTCTCTAATGCCTGGTTCAACAAATGGATTTTTCACGTAGTAAAAAAGAAGTGTCTATACCTAGTTTCCACAAACAAATTCACGGATATTCAAACCAGTGCATTGTCATTGATAAATAGAACAGTGATTAGAGTATTGACTTTATCTATTGCATTAGTGAGAGAATAGGGAGTAAAATATGTGATTTCCACCTCCATAAGACATTCTTTAGCTAAAAGAAACCTGGAAATGTTAGGTGAAGTGATGATGTGATGATGAATTCTTGAAGAGTAGCCCTAACAATAGAAAAAGTCCTAATGGATTTGGCTACAATGAAAATAATTCCAATTATCTATCCTCAAATCAACCACTATACAAAGGAATCTCTCTTTTGATTCATTCCGTTTTAGAAGATTCGCAAAAATTTTATCATGCTATTGGAAAACTTGAGTGAGAAGTTTCCATGGAAGAATAATATTCTTATTTAATAGAGAATCATACTTGGGATATCGTTCCTCTTCCAAAGATGCATAAGTTGGTCTGATGCAAGTGGGTCTATAGAACAAAATATGCTACAGATGCCTCTATTGACAATCATAAGTCATGTATTTTGGCTTAGTGTTTCTAATAGGTTGAAGGAATTTACTATTCTAACACTTTCTCCCTATTATCAAGATGAATTGTATTTGTCTTGTGCTTTCACTTGCTACCTCCAAAGGATAGTTAGTCTACCAGATGGATGTAAAGAGCATCTTTCTCCATTGATATCTACATGAGGAGATTTACATAGAGAAACTCCCTAGTTTTATGCATTATCCTTCACTTGTTTACAAGATTTAATGATGCTTGTGTGGTCTTAATATATGTCATATAGATTGGTATGAAAAAATGGATAGTTTCATATTTTATTTTGGGTTCAATCATTTTCATTATAATCTGACAGTATACACTTAGAGACATGGCTTTGATTTATTGATTATGGTTTTATATGTTAATGTTTTGATCATCATAGGAATTCCCTCATTTATGATTCAGAATGCTAAGGAATCATTGATGGGAAAATTTTCTATGACATATATTGGTCTTCTAAACTAATTTGTTGGCTTGAAGGTTTACCAATTCAAAAGGATCGCCATCTTCCAACAAAAACATGCTCTTGATTTACTTCAACATTTTGGTATAAATAATTTTCATCCTTCAACTACTCCTTTTTAGTTAGGATTTACTCTTATAATCAGTTGCACCATACTCTAGGTGGATTCTATATTGTATTACCAATTGGTTGGAATTTTATTCTATTTAACACACACCTAACCTAGAATTACTTACATATTCAATTTGGTTTCTAAATTCTCTCAAGGTCCTCATTACAGTCACTAGAAAGCATAGTAGCATATTTTGAGATATATTCAGGGCACTTCCAATTTTGAATTTCAATACATTTTTTGTTCTCCCGAGCTTGTAGGTTTCATGTATTATAATATGTATATATCATTGGATGATCTGAATTCAATGTATATATTTGAATTTGGTCTTATTTTTTCTCCTAATGCTCAGTCCTGTAAGAAAAAGTTAGTGATTTCATTTTCTAAAGGAGAAGTTGACTCTCGAGTTGCATTTCTCACGAGTCAGAAAGCTCTTTGGCTACGAAATTTATTTCTTGAGTTTGGCATTTATCAGGATAAACCTATTCTTGTATGGTGTCATAATTAGATTGCAATACATATTTCTATAAATCCTATAAATAAAGGAATAAACATAGTTAGATTCATATTCACCTCAAATGCAAATTTATTCAATATGGAATTATGAGCATGGAGTGTATCCCTACTAAAGAAAAAATAGTAAATATTTTCAAAAATTTCTTTACATCACCAAGGTTTCTTCAGTTACATCTCATGCTTGGTGTGAAGGAAGTTATCCTTAGGGTTTCATCTTGGTTGCTCCTTCATTCATATCTTCGTTTTCTTCCATCATTATTTATTTTTATGTTCTCTCTTTATGCGCTTATGAGAGGTTGTACATGGGTATCAAGGTAGGACCAATTTCCTAGAACCATTCTATTAAATTGTCATCCTTAAGAATAATTTTTACCCTACATAATAAGCTTCAATACAATCTATTTGTCCATAAATACATTGTTAATCCATTTACAATTAAAAACACGGAAAGAGCCATACATCATTAGTGATAAAATAGATGCTTATAACTAGTATAATAACAACAGAAATATCATGGATACAACAACAATAGAATCCACATAATAAATAGTAAATTTTGATACGAAATACCAAAAGATGAGCTCTTCATTGTTGAATGTAAAAACCAATCAGAGATGGGACATCCACGTTCTACCTGACCATAGATTGGCTGAACCAAATATCTCTTCATCCAATCACCCATGTGTCATATTTCAATCATGAATGTGGGACTCAAAAAAAAAAACCAACCACGGCATCCCAAGGCTGAAACACATCACCCTCATCAATGGAATTCAAGATTTACAGTGATCTACACCCAATCACTAGGCCAACATAATCATGGATTTCATTTAATTCTCTGCACATAAACTGTGAGGAATTTTTCTATCTCATTGTCTCTCATGCTTTACCACAACCAATAGTCTGAACGAGGGATCACTAGGCCCTAACCTAAGACATACTCTCTAGGCTTTACCATATATCCTAATCTTGGGATTCCTAGGCCTGAATGGAGAGCTAAGCACCTCTCAGGATATACCGCAATCCAAACTTGGATCACTAGGTCGTAAATCAATGCCACACAAGAACCGATTTTGTATCATATCATTGATATATCCACCTCACTCAAATTCGAATCCATATGGAAATATATCTAAACCAAAACATGAGAACTCCACAACACCATGGCTATTCAAAAGTTGAAAGGCTAGGCCAAAAACACTGTCACACCTGGAAAAACCTATGCCAAGATAAAAAAATAACCACGTTAAATACCATACATTCTAGATATAGAAAGGAAATCATACATGCAAATCAATACCTACAAATAATCCTCTTGTAGTTGCTTGATTCTTGGTCCTCCTTACTTGCTTCCTCCTTCTTCTTGCTTTCTTGCCTTTCTTGCTCCAATTCCAAATTTCTCCAAGAAACTCTAAGTGTCCAAGAGTGAGAGAAAGAGAGATAGAATAATGATAGAGCTCCAAAATTGAACTAAAAAAAGGTGTCAATTGATCCTTAGAACCATTTTTATAGAAAAGGCCTCTATTTTCTTCATTTTCTATTATTTTCCTTCATTTTCCTCCTCACATGAAACCTACGACCTTTCATAACCCTTTTATCCTAAGTTCCATTATTTTCATAAATAAATGTGCCAAATATGCAATTTTTCCTCTCCAAATAATTTTCCTTTGCCTTTTCCCAATTTCCTTAGCCATAATAAACCAAATGAACACCCACTAGGATGTTTTTCCCAACATTTAGCTTCGAATAAGTGTCCCATCAACCATGGTTAATATTTTCACTTTATTACATGGAATCTTCAGGAGCGCTATTATAGAACCCTCCCCTTAGGGCACACCATACTCAATGTTTAACCACAAATATACCTTAACAAAACCACTGAGAAATAAACATTCGGCCTATGGATCTTTACAACATAGCTTGATGTAGTATTTACAAATATCACCATACTAAAAAGAGAACCGAAATGACAAATATAATGAGAAGCCACCCATACCTCTTATTAGAGCTTTATAACATAGCTCATGGAAATATTTACAGCCATATATATATGTCCATATAGTAGAACATCACATCAAAACATATATCAAAACATCACCAAATAACATACCAAACATATAACAACATCACACCAAAACTGATTTGGCTCAATTGGAAAAAAAAGGAAGGATACATGGTCCACATCTAATCCATCATATCCCATGTAGCTTCATCAGGTACAAAGTTCTTCCATTTCACTTTAACTTGCTCTATTTCTCAGTTCTGGAGCATGAACACCTTTTTCTTTAATATACATTGAGGCTCGGGCTAGAATTCTCCATCTAGTTCCACCAACAATATAGACCAGTCAATCACATGAAAAAAATAATTTCCTTTCACTGTTGAACGTAGTGTAATTTGATAGGCCACTGGTCCAATCCTATCAATGATCCTAAAGGGGCCAAAAAACCATGGTGCTAGCTTGTCACATGATCCAACCCACAAGGAGCGCTTCATGGACTTGATGCGTAAGTACACCTGATACCCAACTTGAAACTCCTTTAACAACCTATTCATGTATGCATAACTCTTCTACAAATCCTGGGCCACTTTCAATTTCCTCTTGATAACCTGAATTTCTTGTTCCATTTCAGCCAACATCTCTGGTCCAATCAATACCCTATTAATCAGATCACTCTAAATGATGCGAGTGTTTCAAATCCATCCATACATAGCCTCAAATGGACTCATATTCAATGATTCTTGATACTCATTGTAGAAAAATTATACTAGTTGAAGATACTCTTCCCACTTTCCTTGCTGAAGCATCACATACATCTTCATAATATCCTCAAATATCCCATTGACCCTCTAGGTTTTTCATTATGTATGTAGATGATAAGTTGTGCTGGAGGCAAAATCAGTGCCCAAACTTGCAAACAACTCCTTGCAAAACTTCAAAGTGAGCTTTTCATTGTTTTCTTACAATATCTTCTTTGAAACACCATGAAATTTGATTATGTCTCAGATGAAAACTTGTGCCACATCGCTAGCTGAGTATGTATTATTGACTGGAATGAAGTGTGAAACCATTTTTAAACTATCCACAAAATCTATGATGGAATCATGTTATCTATCTATCTTAGGAAAATATGTCTTGAAATCCATGATAGAAGACCTCTCATTTCTACTCTAAAATCATAATCTATTATAGTAGTCCACCAGGATGCTTACACTCTTCCTTAACCATATGTAAATCCAAACATATCACTACAAATGCCTCGACATCATTCTTTACATTCATCCAATAGTAGAATCACTTCAATGAAGTTAATGTCTTATGATAACCTAGGTGACCTGAACATGGTTTCGCATGAAACTGCTGCAATATCACCTTCTTGATCTCACTGTTATCTGGTACATATATCCTATCTCTAAATCTAACCAATCCATCAACCATGAGATGATAGTCCAAATTTTCTACACATGTACTTGCACCTGTACGTGTACTACCATCCATGGATATGCCTGTACTTGTACCTCTACCAACACTCGTACCTTTACCAACACTTTTACCTATACCTATACCTGTATCTGTGCCACTACATGTACTTTTAATCTACTACAACCAGTGTAGAATCTACATATACTTATGATCCTTATGACCTGCCTGCAAGATCCTATCTGGTAATTCTAATCCATAGGAGTTCATAACCACTATGTGATTTACCTATACCAACCTGCTAAGTGCATATATGACCTTTTCTCCTTTCCCTTGATGTACCTAATTTCAAATTCAAACTCAGTGATCATGACCAACCATCTAGCTTGCCTCGCATTCAAATTCGGCTGGTCAAAAGGTACCTCAATCCAATGCAGTCACTCATCAACAAAAGCCTCCTTCTAAGAAGATAGTGCCTCTACATATTTAGTGCATTATTATCTCTTCTCTCTCAAGATCATGTTTCAGGTAGTTATTTTCATTCTCATTCAATTTTCGTGACTCATAGAATACCACCTTTCCATCCTACATAAGGACCCCACTGAGTCCTCTCTTGAAATCATCTCTAAACACTACAAACTTACTATCTACATTTTCAATATTTAACATTAGATCATGTGTCAACAACTGCTTAAGATGATAAAAACTAGCCTCACACTCCTTTATCCAATCAAAATTATTACCTTTCCTATGAAATGATGTAATAGGATAAGAAATATATGAGAAGCTCTTGATGAACCTCCTATAATAACATGCCAACCCCATGAAGGATATCACCTCATCTACATTTCGAGGAGCTACCAACTTTATGATGGCCCTTATATTTTCTGGATCTATTGCAATTCCATCCATTGAGACAACATGTCTCAAGTAATGTACCTAATTATGGAATAAAATACATTTTTTGATCTTAGCATACAACTCTTTCTCTCTCAACAACCTCAATAGTGATTCCAAATGCTCGGCATCATCTTCCTCATTTTTAGAATAAACCAATATGGCATCAATAAACACAATTAAAAACTTGTCAAAATAAGGACGCAACACACTATTCATCAAACACACAAATGTAGCTAGGGCATTAGTCAATCTAGATGGAACTACAACAAACTCATAATCTACATACCTGGTCTTGAATGTGGTCTTGTAGATATCCTAATATTTGATGCATACCTAATGATATCCCGATCTAAATTATATTAGAGAACATTGTTGCTTCATTTAGTTGATCAAACAAACCATTGATAAGGGGTATCTATTGTTCATGGTCACTTTCTTCAGATTCCTGTAGTCCATGGATAACATGAGAGTGGCATCCTTCTTCTTTATGAACAACACTAGTGAGCTCCAAGGCGATACATTTCGCCTAATAGATCCCTTGTCAATCATCTCTTTCAATTGAAAATCTATTTCTACTAGCTCAGGCGTTCTAGTCATCCTATAAGGTGATTTTGATTCTAGAGTTTCTCCTGATACCAACTCAATACAAAAATTTACTATCTTGTGCGGTGGAAAATTTGAAATATCTGGTGGAAAAAAATCCTGAAACTTTTGTAAAACTAGATACTTGTTCAACACATCTTCATCCTCAGCTTCACTACATTTGTCATGAGAGATATCAAATGGAAATAGCACACACCCTTTCATACGAATTTTCTTGGCGTACATCATTGTCATCATCCTATATGATGTGACTTTCTTCTTTCCCATTAAAACCATTGGTTCCCCATTTTCATCCAAGAACTAAATGGCTTTGTCATAAAAATATACCTTGGTCCTATGAATATATAACCAGTCCAGACTGAATAGAATATTTTATGATCCTAAGGGAAATATTTTCAAATGCGCTACTATAGGCATACCATTTAAATCAAATGTAGAAGCTCTTACCCAATGGTGAACTCTTTTCTTCATACCTGTATCCAACTACACTGACCAAGATTTTGCATGCATTTCCTTACTAAACCCACACTTTTCCACCAAGTGAGGAATAACATAACTGTAATTAGTCTGAGGTTCAATAAAAATAGGAATAACTTGATCACAAAGCTTACCATCCATCTCAATGATACAAGCCTCATGATGTGCCTCCTTGTTATCCATTATTACATAAATATGAGGAATTCTCTACCCAACATAACCAATAGTCTGCGCCTCCTATGCACTATATATCTAAGGCTTGTCACTCTAATTCTATGGGGAATATCTCTTAAGATGCTCCTCATCACATTTCCAACACTTCAATTGTCCCGTATTGTTACCTTCATGCTAATTTTGTGATCTATTTTGTTCTTGTGGTCTATGCCCTTGTCCAGTTGCATTAAACTTATTTTTCGGTGCCACATTTTCTCTATTATGCATTATAATTCCTTTATCATTTTAGTTTCCATTTACCTTTACCTTTGTACTTACCTTTCCATCCTTTCTCGGTCTCATTCTTATGCTTTGACTGTTCATAGAAATGCTTTTGCTTCCCAATAAATTCCTCAAGTTTCTAAGGCTCATCATACTCAATTCTGTATCTAAATGCTAATGGAAAACCACTAAAAATTTGTTCCACTTTAGCCTTCTCATCCTCAAGATATGGTACATACCTAAATAGCTCCAACAACTTCATGGTGTACTTTTCATCTATCATGGATCCCATCCTTAGTTCATAGAATTATTTTACCCTATTGTCGTATTACCTCTCTGATAAGTACTTCTTCCTAAATATCCTTTTCAAATTGTGCGAATTCAAGTCCTCTATCCTGATGTGCTTAGCTGGCTTCAAATACTCCCCCAAATTTTTGCTTTACCCCTCAAACTGAATATAGAAATCTTAGCCTTCATGTTATCTTAGTACCATGAAAATCAAAGAAAATTTTCATCCCTAGTGTCAAAGCTTATGCCTCTTCTAGTTTCTTCAAGTCCCCATCGATAGTAGGTGGCTTTACTTTTTAAAATTCATCTGGAAAGTATCCCATGTCACTTCTCTTGTGAGGATGATACCACTAATGATCACGAAGTCTACCTGAACCATATCTAGAATGGTACCTGTACTCATCACCCCTCCTATCCGAAGTGCCCAAAAACATGTCATCTCTCACTGTATCAACTCTATCTCACCTGTGTCTACTAGGACACCTACCTCCATATGCCCCATTAGTTTTTTTCTCCTGCCCATAGCTAATCCAAAGTGGCCCTTCTTTCTAAAAAGATGACAAGCTCTAAAGAAGTATTGCGCTCACCTCTACTTTTTTCTCTTGTACATGTATGATCCTTTCATTATCTTCCTTGAAAATCGTTATTTATTCCTTTAGGATTATTAATGTGTCTTCCAAACCAGAAGAGTTCCCACCACGCTTCTCCTATGACTCATAAGGATAGTATTTGCAGTCTACCATCTTCTTATTCATCTTTTATCTCTTTTCGTTCCAAGCATAATATGTCAGCAAAACCAAATCATAGTAAACCAGCATACCTTAGTGTAATTTTGGGAGGATATATCCTGCAAGATCAACCAATCAATGTGATACAATAATAAACATAATCATAATATGATATAAACTTGTAACACATGGTATATCAACACATACACATCATTATAGTTGGAGTCCAGTCATCAATGCATGACAACCACAACCATACCAATGCAAGCCTGACCACACATAATCCCAAGCATGGATAATACACCAGAATAGGAAACATGTAACCAAGTATGAAATACCAATCAATAAATAGTCACAAAAGCAAGCATACATGGTCACTGCACAAGCATGACCAATATGTAACCTAACATAAACAAGAAATGAGTATCCAACATGTAGTAACATGTAAGAAAGTGTGCAAGCACAATACACAAGCATGAAAAACACATAATAAAATGTATACTCATGAAAACATGTTGATAGAAACACCATCAATGCTCCCATGGTGAAACCATTGCTAACATGGCCAACACAACATGGATGCAACAATAAATACACCATAATTATGAGAAACACATAAGAAACCAATAGAAAAGCATGACCAGCACACAGCCCATCTAGTACTAGGGTTGAACCATTCTATAATACCACTCTGTAACACCCTATTCCGACATTTACCCAAGTAACTGGCCAACCGGGGTGAACATGCAATGAGAGGCTACTATAATGAGATTCAACCTCCTAGGTTACTTTAAGAAAGTGGAACCGACGGAAACACAACATATAAACCTTGTACAACAACAATCCAAGAGGTAACCCAAGCTTTCAGGCCTCTTACCCCTGGGTCACACTAAAACTTTGACCTCTTTGAGCCATAGACACAGGTACATACTTTCAATCTAGTGTATAGGAGGCTATAGCCACATGCATGACACGACATGTTAGCGTTTAGGGCCCCAATTCCTTAGTTTTGTTCCCTCATCCTCAGGTTTTGAGCCACCTTTTTAGGTCCAGAACCCAGCGGTCCTCGTAGAACTTCATGGAATGTTCAAAGATGATAAATAACAATAGGACAATGATACAAAAGAAATCACATCAATAATAACTCATCTGGATACCTCCTAGCCATGACAGATATTTTGTCAAACATGTCACAAACATTGAATCTGTAGGTGTAAATAATAACACAAAGCAAAGGGGTCTCATACTTATCTAAGAATCGTTAAGAAGCATTTATCCCCTACACCATAAGCTGTAATACAATCTATTTGACCATAACACTGTGCAATAATTTACAACTAAAAACATGCAGATAGCCATACATCACCATTAATAAAATACATGCTTATAACCATCATAATAACAACATAAATATCATGGAGACAACAACAACAAAATCCACATAATAATTAGTACATTTCCATACCAAATACCAAAGGAATAAGATCTTCATTACTTAATGTAAAAACCAATCGGAGAAGGGACTTCGACATTTCACTCGGTCATAGATTGTTTAAGCCAAATCTCTCTTCATGTAATTACCCCCGTGCCATATTACAAGCATGAATGTGGGATTCAGAAAAAAAGAACCAACGAGGGAAACCGAAGGCTAAATGACATCACCCTCATCAATGGAATTAAGGCTTTACCGTGAACTACACCCAATCAGTAGCCCAAAACAAGCATGGATATCACCAGTTTCTCTTCACCAAGACCATGAGGAAAATTCCTATCTGATAGAATCTAAGACTTTACCACAACCCAAAGTCTTAATCAGTGGTCACCAGGCCCTAAACTGAGACATACTCTCCTGGCTTTTCCCTATATCCGAAACCTAATATTTCTAGTCCTAAATGGAGAGAAAACCACCTCTTAGGATTTACCGCAATCCAAACTCATATCATTAGGCCCTAAACAGAGGAAACACAAGAAATGGTTTTGTATCATATCATTTGGGTATCCACCTCACTCAACTTCGAATCCATCCAACAATCTAGCTAAAACAAAACATGAGAACTCCACATCACCATGGCCATCTAGGAATGGTAAGGCTAGGCTGAAAACACTGTCACACCTAGAAAAAACCCATGCAAAGACATAAAAGAACCACATGCAATACCATGCATGCCAGATCTAGAAATGAACTCATACATGTGAATGAATACCTACCAAGGATCCTATTTTAGTTGCTTGATTCCTGGTCCTCCTTACTTCCTTCCTCCTCCTTCCTAAATTCTTGAAATTCTTGCTCCAATGTTAAAGTTCTCCAAGAAGTTCAAGTGTCCGAGAGTAAGAGTGAGAGAGAGAGAGATAAAGAGAGAGATAGAATAATGAGAGAGCTCTAAAACTGAACTGACAAAAGGTACCAACCAATCCTTAGAAGCCTTTTTATAGAAGAGGCCTCTATTTTCTTGATTTTCCATTATTTTCCTTCGTATTTTGAGTATACAATATATAATGGAACATTTATCTTTCCTATCATAAATCAAATATTTTTAGAGGAAAAGTTAAAAGAGGAAGAAATAAAGAATTACAAAAAATAATTCAAAGAATTACAAACCATTATGGTCGAGAGAGGCTCTCTCCAACACAATGTGGAAGAAATTGTGTAATGTCATATCTTGTACTGGCCTGTCTTGCAACATTTTTGACTTGGTTACATAAAAGTAAAATTAAAAAAAAAAAAAAATTGATATAAAAAAAATTGATAATTACATAAAATTGAGATAAAACAGCAATTTAACTTTTTGGGCCCTAGGTTTTTACAACCCATGGTATTCTTCTCTAATGTAGCATATCTAAAGACATAAATTCCAATGAAATTTCCTTATTTTCAAAAAGAGATATTTGTAAGTTGACCCATATTCCTTAGAGCTTCTTGAAGTAAGAATTCTACATGAAAGGCTAATTGTGAGAGTTCTAAAAATATACCATGTATAAATTCTCTCACAATGATAGTTAAATTAAGCTAAATACGTTGAAATTTTTAATTAAATTTTGAGTTTTTCTCTTACAATATTGTTTAAAATATTATAGTTCAAGGATAAGTCATTAATGAGAAATAGTTCATTTAATTTTAGGTCCTATATATTAATTTAATTGTGATCTCTATATGCTCCTACAATTTTAATAGTAAGTGAAATATAAATAGATATAGATATGTGTGGGTATGATGAAATATCTCAAACTATTCTACATATCCTAGGCAAACAATTTTTTTAAAAGAGTTTGTTTAGTAATTCTAATTTTAATATAAAATAATTTTATTTTACAATTTTTATTAGCTATAATTATTTCTGATAAATTTTCTATATTTTAATATTAAAAAATAAAATAAATTATTTTAATTTATATTTTATTTTTAAAACTCTATTTGCTAAAAGCTCTAAGGAAAAAATTTGCAGGGATCTCATACTACCCCATTGTAATTTTATTTTGCCATTCTCATGTTGAGAAAATTCTATTTAGCCTACGCTCAAAATTCAAAATTCGAATATTTTATGAAATGGTGCCACAATTGTAGCAAACAATTTTTTTTAAGAAATTGTTTAATAATTTTAATTGTTTTATAAAAAAAAATGATTTTGCAATTTTTATTAATTACAATTATTTGCAATAAATTTAAAAGAAAAATAATTTAACATTTAAAAATAAATTAATTCATTTGAATTTATGTTTTATTTTTAAAACTAAAAAGCATTCAATTGAAGGATGTCTGTGATAGTTGCTAATTACCAATTTGTAATTTTAATTTACCACCATCATATTCAAAATATTATGTGATGGATTCCCACTATCGTTCTCAAAATTATTGTGAATATGTTTCACATATTAAATCAATAAAAAATAGTTATGTTTTAATATATAAATATATATTGAAAGAAAATTTTATACAATTATCTTACATATAAAATGGAAAGTCATTTATGCACACATATTATAATAGCTTTATAAAAGCTAATTATTAATTATGAAAATGATATAGAGGTTGGGGATATTGGATGTGAAAATATTTGGTTGGGATCTATTGATCAAATCCTTAGGTCATTCTTTATTTCATGAGGGTTTCCAAATGGATATAATTTGGGAAAAGTACCTTAGTCGCCGAGAGGCTTCTGAATGGATTAGGGATGACCACATAGGTAAAAACACCGGCTCTGATATCTCGATGAGTTTCAATAAGATTAAATTATAGTTTGTCAAGCAGATTCACTAGTCCTTTGGAATGGGTCATTGTATTTTCATTGGTCAAGATCAAATCATGGGTGTAAAATTGAATAATGGCCTCTGAGAGGACATCATCGACAAAATTCATACACGGTGATACTTTTACTTGGCCCAAGCCATACAACTCTGACATGGGAGTGTTCTTGTGTGGAAGAAGGATAATTGCATAGGGTTGATGGGACATTATGTTGAGGTATGGGAAAAATACATTATGGAACTCAGAAGGTCAAGTCTATGCAGGGCAGAGGATTTCCATCATATAACATTGGCAGGGAATTTCCACAAAGGTTCTGTGTCGTTTGTTGAAACCTACCGACTCATTATGTACTCTAGACTATCTTTACAAAATAAGAGTTGGTTTTGGAAGATTTTAAAACTGCAAGTCCCTAATAAGATCATCATATATTCTTGGTTGGCGTGGCATGATAAAACGCTAACATGGGAAAATTTAAAAAATTGAGGCATACATGGATTAGGATGGTGTGTTCTATGTCATAATTCTACAGATATTAATTTACATCTTTTTTTGGAGTGCCCGATTGCAACACAGTTATGGAGATGGACTTCTTTTATTTTTAATTTTCCTCTTTCTACTCACACCTCTATGGAACAACGCTTGTTATGATGGAATGGGAGGGGGGCATAAGTATCATAAAATCCCTCTATATATATTATGGGAATTATGAAGAGCCATGAATGCAATCATATTTGATAATATTCCTCTCAACACAGACAATTTACTCCAACATAGCAATGTGGATGGGTTATCAACATAAAAGTCAAAATAAGGATACAAATATGATCTATTGACATATACATCCTAGCATTTTATTACACGCATGTTGTTTCGATGGAGTGGCACAAATAGGTACATGTGGATGTGGAGCATGGGTGAGGTTATGTCACATGAAGTAATACAATTTTTTTTGGTTCAATGGAAACGATACGAACATGAGAGCATAAATCCTTGTGTTATGGGGACTCATGCGGTTTGAAAAAGGAATTGAAATGGATTATGTTCACATATATGAAGATTCCAAATCCCTCATGGATGTAATGCTGGGGATTTTTGCACTTTACTATCCAAATCTAGCAGGTTGGCTTAGTCATATCCAACATCTCAAACAATCCTTTTTGCATATCACCTTCCAACACATTCTCAGGGAAAGTAACACTGTTGTTGATGCTCTATGAAGCAAAGGTCTCATTGTGGCAGTTGGATCGAGGCACTTCTAAATTATAGTGGATAATATTCGTGTATATGCAGGCACTTTGCTACTTACTATTTTTCTAGTCCACATACTTATTCTCACTGATTTTTGTTAATTTTATGTGTTTCTAGAACATATACATTATAGGAATATGATTTTTTCTTTTCTAATCCACTGATTTCATACTTTGAGGTATTCATATAATTTGGACATGGAGATTATTTTTTTTTGTAGGTCTGGTGATTAAAATGTTATGTATATATTTCTGAATATTGTAGTGGTACTTAATAAAAAAGAGTCTTTTTTTCTTCTAAGAAAAATAAATAAAAATAATTTATTAAACTGGCTTAGATCGATTTTAATTCTGGATCTAACAAGTGCTGAGAGGGATCAAAACTTTTTTCATTCTAAAAGAAGTTTACACCTTTACAAATTTGATCCCTATAAATATTTGGTAGATCCAAAATTAAGATATATTTAAGCTGATTGTAAAAAAAAAAATCATCTTCTTAAAATGTAAAGTCCATTGTCTATATCAAATATATAACCAATCTCACACTAGGGAAGTAAGATCAATAGGTATGAACGACTTGGTAACAAAAAAATTCTTTTATAAATAAATGTGCTCGTCTCTTGACACCTAACCTTGTAGTTTCTCCTAGATTCAAAATAGAATCCGAAGGGGAACCACCCAAACAGAGATGATTCACTTCTGGTTTGTCTACCACTTAACAAGATCGGTTCTTCTAAGTATCCGTAAAAGAGAATCTGTGGTCATCTCAAACAAAAAACCACATTCCTTGTGGCTCTCAAATTCTTATCCTCTATGTTCACTTATCCGAAGAAAAGTTTATTGAATAAAAATTATAAAAGGTAAGTAAATTGGACTAATGCCACAATAATGAAATTAAAAAAATTAAGGCATGGTTGTTAGAGGTGGGCTCACTACCTTTTTGTTCTTGAAACAACTATAGCTCAATTTATTATTTTATTTTCAGAAAAGTGTTGCTTATGATGAAATTGTTTTCTTTTAGAAAAGTGTTGGTTATGATGAAATTGTTTGCTGTGGAATGTTTCACCAATGATTAAATTTCATTTATTTATTCTTATTTTGATTAAATTCCATATATAGCAACACAATATCATAATTATTTACAATGTTTTAAATAAAGAAATATATTATTTTTACTATAATACATCTAAGACTTGTGTTATCCTAGTACAAAACCACAAAACCAGTTTAGTTTATTTGTTCATTGGTTTAATCACCTAAAAGAAAAAAAAGGAAAAAAACACATTTAAAATAAATTAATGGAAAATATTAAATATCTTATATTACGTCAAATATTATGAGCAAAACTATTATTGAAAGAAATTTTGATCGGTAAATTGGCAATGATAAAGCCATTAATTATTATATCAAAATAATTCTATAACTTTGTCAAGTTTAGCATCATACTATCCGTAAATTTGACATAAATTCTGCTTGACCCAGATCCCACCAATTCGATAACTTAGTCAAGTTTAGCATCATCCTAGCCGTAAATTTGAGATAAATTCCCCTTGACCAGATCCCACCAAATCAGCGCCAAATCAGCTAATTGACCTTTTATAAATCGACTCCAAACCCTATATCCCTCGACCAAATCCCACCAGATCCCACCAAACCAGCTAATTGACCTTTTATAAATCAACTCCAAACCCTATCTCCCTGGAATCTTATAACCAAAGTTATTGTGTCTGAAAATGTAATATGCCCCTAGATCTATTTTTAGACTTTATAAATAATAAAGTAAACATTGCTTACGAGTAATATACGTATACAAACCAATAATTTTGGGCTGAGAAGAAGGTTAGACATTATGTTAGAGATGAGAGAAATTGTGGAATCTAAAGACATTATTGTTTGATTTTATTTTTCCTTTGAGTAAAACTACGACTAGTTTATTTTTTCTTCGAGTAAAACTAAGACTAATAGTTATGGATATTTTTTTTTAAGCTTATAAATAAGTTACGCCATAAACATAAATGTTTATATACTTAAAACCCAAACCACTCATAAATTGAACCAAAACAATTCTACCATATCTTTTATATGTGTAGGTTATAAATTCGTTTTTAATGGTTCTTGCACCCATTGGGTTGGAACATGATTTATTAGCATATCCCTAAGTGGGGAAATGAATATGACTCTCATTTAGTGTGGCTATATTTGAAAAGTTTTCATTTGTTAATTTATTAATAATTAGTTTAGTATACTAGTCAAATGGTGAAGAATGTTTAGATGGTGGCTATATTAACTAAATAGGGATACAGGAAATAAGGCACGCAAACATATTCATATTTCTAAAATTTCAATAATTTAATTACAAATTTTCAGTAAACAACGGTCATAAAGAATATTCTTTTTTATTAAATTCTTAACATACTTAGCTTAACCATAAAAGTTAAATAGCTAAACAATGTTGATAAAGTTAGGGAATTAATGCACACAAGAAAGGCAATTGTAGTAATGGCACTATTTTATAGCTAAATTTTTTTAATAAACCAAATACTCACACAAAATAATTACAACTTAATAAATTGAATTACAATTTTTCATTAAACAACAGTAATGCAAAGTATTCTATTTGATTAAGCATTCAACTAGCAAAATTCTGAAAATTTAATCTTAGAAAAACTTTAAGATATATAATCTTTTTAGTATAATGATTTTTATTACACTAACAATAATTATTATAAAAAAATCTAAAATATAATACATTTTTTCTAATATACATAGGCCTATTAACTATGTTGATAAGATAAAAATAGTTTAATAATGTTTATTGATAAAATTTTATATCTTCTAATTTAAATTGATTGTAAAATATTAATAAAAGTGCAAGCGATAAAATATTAATAAAAGAGCAAACGAATTGTGGAAATTTCAATTATTTAATAAAAAATAAAAATAAAATGAGTTAATAGTGTTTATTGATAAAAATTTATTTTATCTAATTTAAATTGATTGTGAAATATTAATAAAAGTGCAAACCTATTGTGGAAATCTCAATGAAATAATTGAGAAGAAAATTAAAAATTATTTTATTATAATTATTTTTTTAACATGGACTAAATGATATAAATATGTTAAATTATAGATTTATTGTTTATTTATAGAAAACATACTTTTTATTTTTGTAATTTTTTTTAATGTATTTCAAAAAAATTTGATTATTCGTTAAAAATTTATTTAAGTGTTAATATGAATTTGACATATATTATTTAAAATATATTTCAATACTAAATATAAATAAAATATATATATATATATATATATATATATATATATATATATATTAGGTAAGATATTTTAATATCAATTATAATTAGAATTTTAATTGATATTTGAAATTTAAGAAAGCAAAATTAGAAACCAAATCAATTGTATAATTAAGAATGGTGTTAAAGAATGATGTATATAGTATACATATTAATACAATAGGTAAATTGTTGATTCGGTTTCCTAGGTTTTTTGGACTATAAAAACTACTAACCAAAACACACATTAACGCAAACTTAATTCTGATGATTAGGTATCTAACATTCCCCTTTTATTCCGAAGGGATGTATGAAAGTTCTAAAATGAGAGCTAAAAATGAAAAAAAACATCTCAACAAAGAGTTGAATGTATCTCATAAATGGTTTTCAAGGATGACCACAAACCGGGGATTGTGGTTTTTAAAAGAAAACTACAAATGATACAAAATATAGGAGAACTCAATGTCTCAACGAGTGATTGTTTAAGGATAACCATACACTCTAAAACTATCAAAGTAGTTCCCAAAAAAAACCAACTTTGGAATAAGTCCTAATTTGACATCTTTTGTTAGTTGAAGTGCTCCTTTAAAGGTTTCACCATGCCAGAAACATGTAATCATGCTCATTCGCATATAGCAGAAATCAAAAAAACTTTTTAAAAAACTATGAATCTAGTTTCTAAACTTAGACTCTAGGTTGAAGGAGTAAACTCTGATTATCTCTATCTCAGGATCGCTTGATGAATCTTTTAACCTGTAGCGGACCATCAATTCCCCCCTTATCATATACAGGGTGAGAAGATGAATTACGCTTCGTTGCAAAGCTGTTCAATACTCTCAAACATATCCTATGGTATGACTTGTAAAAAATCTTGGTTTTTTTGGACCAATCCCAAGAAGCAACCCATCCAAAATTTAGTTTCTCTCTTGCAATAGTCTTCTTTTTGGAGCATCTATTTGAATTTTGATTGTTCTTTCTACAATTATCACATGGGTGAAGATTAAAACAACGATATTTCACATGTCCAACTCTATCACAATGTTGGCATCGATCAATCTATTCTTGAACAACATGATCTAAAAATCCAACAAAATGGCATTCTAAAGGTTTAGAAAAATAAGGAAAGTGAAAAGATACATCTAAAACATCCTTATTATATCCCAAAGAAGTTATGTTTTTGTTCTATGAAATTTCTTCCTATGGCCTTCTAAAGGTTTTGTGAACTGCAGGTTTCACAACTGTATGTAAATGACTCTTGCATAACCTTACTTCAACATTACTCTCTGCTACATCCAAATTTCATTTTGAAGTCACTTCATTATTTTGATAATTCTATGATTGATGATTAGGCTAAGAAAAATTTTGTTCTAAACAAGAACATATTCAAAATTCTTCCATTGTAATGCATTTAGTTAAACTAGCTAGAATTGTGATTCGAGTTGCAAAAGATCGATCTTTTCTTCTACATTTTGCAAAGAAATTCTGATGTCAGACAAAGTGTCTGTGCTGATTTGGATATTGTTATGAATAGTAGACTTTACTATACTTCTTAACTCTAACAAATCATTGATTATCATCATTTTCTCTAATTCCTATCAGGCAAAAAATTTCAATCTACTTTGAAAAGGGTGTTGTCTACCACCTAAAATGCACATGTTTACAATTTAATTCAACAATGTTTTGATAAAAGTGAAACTATTGCAAACAAAATTATTTCCTCCTATTGTTGAGTATAAAAACTTTAAAAATTATCTTCAAAAGGATTTGAACTTATGACCTTTAATATACTATATAACTATATAATCTTTGCTAGCCATAATGTATTTTTCTTTTTTATTTTCTGTTCTATAATTTTATTTAAAAATGCCTTCCACATAAACATAGGAATCCTTCGCCACAATAATACACATTCAAATTCATGTTGTTTTATATAAAATGAAATAATAAAATATCATGTTTTGAATTCTAAATTTGAATTTCATTCCAAATATGAATTTATAGTGAGCTCATCGTTTATGGCATATCAAACCCATTTGCAATCAAGTCCCCTTTAACCCGAAAACTAGAAAATTTCATTACACAATGAAGATTATTAAAACAATCTTACCTCACCAAAAATTCGTATATGTTATCATAGAGAACGAATCTTGTCCAACAACTACACAGGTATTGGTCTTGACACATCACAAGTGACCGTTCAAACTTGCTTCAAAACCTCAAGTGGTGGACTCAATGATTAAAAAAAAACAAAGTAAGTCTTAGAGATTATAACAATAATCTTCTAGATAAAATTTATTGATAAAATTGGGAGGGCCTTGGGCATCAATAAGAGTGGAGGAGTATTTAGTTTTCATGGTTCAATATTATATGTTCATTACTGGAATGTTCCCATGTTCCATACTTTGTTGAACCAACCTCTTTTTATTTTTCCTCGTGAACCGATCTTGCATCTTCGTATCCATGGTCTATAATTTTTTTAGAATTTTTGTGATATAATTTTCTTTATTCTAGATTGCTCGAGCGATTGTCAATTGAAAAGTATCAAAATCAAACACTAGATGGAAATAATCACCATTTGGAAATGAACCCCCTAGCTGGAGCGACATGCTACCTACGTAGATGGCACCTTTGTTCCATGGCTATGACTATGAGAATTGTCTTCTTGTAATCGATGCCTCTAGCAATGACAATGCAACCAAATAGGAAATGGTTGACTTTTATTTGAAAACCCTTGCTACGATCTTGGAAAACGAGGAGACAACCATTATATCTATTTGTAGCATTTCTACAAAACGATATTATGTGTTTGGATGCCATATTTCAGAGGAAATGTTGTACAAACTTAAAGGGTTTCCTGGTGTCTATTTTGTACTACCAGATTCATATGTTTACCCAAATAATAAGGATTATGTAGCGTAATTATTATTTTTTGATCACAAAGTAGTATAGAAACATATTGAAATATGGGAGGAGGTGCCAAGAAGTGGCTAAGAGAATTTTCGATGCAAATTTAAGCTTTCCTATGGACTTCAAAATTTCTAAAAGCTCCATATCAATGATGTTCAACTCTTAAGTTTAAAGGAGCTTATGAAATTTCACAAACTTACAATTTTTTTTTTTAAATCAAGGAAGAGTATTTTCGCCTCCATTTTGTCCAACTCATCCTCTAACAAATTTTTACAAATACCAACAATAACAACCAGAAATATAAACTAGAATTGTTATTGTCTTTAGCTTCTTCACTAGTGGTGGCATCCTCCTCGTCACAACCTTTACACATGCTAAGGAGAATATCATAGTGAAAATGTTTATTTTGATATATTTTACTAAATAAAGGTTGAATGATCACCGTCACATTGAGATGGATGCTTGGACGACTTCTACGTAAATTCCTCCTTTTGTCAAATGTTATGGATGGGCACAAAACTAGTGGCTCATTTTATTCGACAGAGCATATTAACCTCTACTATGATACCACTGTAGAAAAAAAAAATTGGAAACCAACTCAATTGTATAATTAGGAATGGTGTCAAAGAATGATGTGCATAGTGCACATATTAGTACAATAGGTAAATCATTGATCTAGTTTCCTAGGTTTCTTTGTATCTAACAACTACTCACCATAACACACACTACCTGAGGATTAGGTGTCTAAAATGAAATATATTTCTAATTAAACTGAATGAATTACACATTTTTTTTGTTTCTAAGAAATTTAAGAGCTTGGTATTACATAGAATACAAGTTAAGATAAAAATTTTAAGCTTGCGTTCAAATGAGGAATTTTTTGCAAAATTCTTGTTTTGGACCCTTGAGAGGGACCATCTTGCCATGAAAAAGAAACTAGATGATCGCTGAGAAAATACATATAATAATTGGAAGCAATTCAAAATGAATGAAATATAGATATAATAACTTCAAAATTTTCTTCGAAGTTTGAAATGGCTATGGAAACTAGAAGAAGAGAGAGGCATACTATGCCTTTCTTAGAGGAGGTTAGGATGACTGATGTGTGTGAACCGAAGAATGCTCATGTTTTTTGTTTGGCACTGGAAACTTTTGAGGTTGGTGGTTCTTGGATTTTTCCTTTTTTTTCTTGTTTTACCTTTTCCATGAGAATGGATCATCATATCCTTCTAGAATCCGAGGAGGGCGCTCCCATTCAATCACAACTTTGTATGCACCCACCCCTTACAAAGAGGATTCCCCTTTGGTGAACTGATAAATATAGGTTTGAATAACGTCGTTGGGCTCTAGGCTCTTGCAGGCTGGTGAGACACCACAGTCCATAGGTCCCCCATTATTTTCCTAAGTAACTAGAGGGATGAGGTTGGGAATATTGGTCATTTGATGAGAGTAATCCATAGCTACCGAGCTTTCCTTAGATTTGGTGGATGCTAGAGTTGGTGGGAGGGGAGGATACTCAGTTCCTATTGATATGGGGAGATTTTTTAGAGAAAGGCACGTATTGTTAATATTGAAATTTACCTTCAAAATTATGTGCTCAAATCCTTCCCTAAATTCTTCCCTAATCCAAAGATAGCATGCTAGAAATTCTTTTACTACTCAATGGCCATTGCCCAAACTTTTTTTTTCCTCTACTTCCATATTAGAAACTGAAAATCAAAAGTGAGGAAGAATGTCAAAATGTCTTACTCAAATAACTCCTATTGTTGGAAATTCCAAGGAGGGATATGTGGGCATGCTTGTCCTTCACCACAACATCCTACTCTACCACATTCTCAAACAATTCTTGCTCACCTGTTGCAATGGAAATTTCTCATTATGTGTCCACTAGTGTTACCCCCCACCCCCCTTCTTTTCCTAACTCTTGGAAGAGAGAATCCTAGAGGGAATGATGGTGTGATAGATTTAGTAGGAGCAAGATTGTATCTGTAATGAAAATCTCATGCCACATCTGAAGATAATATTGAAGATGACACCATGCATCCATTATTGAGGATAATTGAATGAGATCTGCATGGCATGGCTACCACCCTATTACATTGAAATTTGTCAACATGACATTTAGTACTCCCTTATAAGTATACAACATAAAAGTACCTAAAGTCAAGCCTTGAAATTAAGAGAAAATATCATAAAAGTCTTAAAAACACTTGTACCACAATTTCTCTTAACATTGCTTGCAGTGCCGCACTTTCTTGCTCTAAATCATGCGGAGCTAAACAAAATTTTTATTTATTAAAGGTGCGGACCCCTGTAAAAGATAAAACAAAGTCAGAAATTAACATTTGGAAGCCCAACAGTCAAATCTGGAAGCTTCTAGAAGCATTTATCTGATCGAAGGTTCGCTCTATCATGTATGTTCATGCCTCAATTATGGGAGCTTACCCCTTGATTTATGGATCCCAATCCCTTCAAAAGAGAATTATATCCCTTCTTAATGGGAACCATAACCTCCTCTCTTTTCCTATAAATTGAAGCCATAGTGCAGATTCAGAGGTTAGATAGAAATTTGGAGTTAGTGAGTTAGACATGGAGAATTTTTTAGGAGAAATGTTGTGAAGACTCACACTCTCATAAGCTAATCATTATATGAGAATGATTACACACCCATGTGATTTTAGTTGAGAGAGTGCAAGGCTTGTCAGAGTAAAGGAAACACCTGTTCCGGACCCTAGGAAGGCTTGTATGACATCAAGGCGGACACGGTGGTAAGGCTCTTGTTATTTAAGTTAATAGGAATGAATATTATTTTCTCAATGGGCTATTTAATTGATTATCTCATTTATTTAATTCCTTGATCATATTGATAGATGTTTGATTCATAAATTGATTTATTGTACAGGTGCTTTTGATCTTTTCTTGTGTTTGTGATTGCAGATCCTTGACGACGACTTTCTTCAAGCCACTGGAAAGAAGATCAGCGGTGGACTACAAGTAGGTTTCTAAAACCCTATTATAATTAATTCCATGTCAAACAATATCTAGAGAAAATGGTTTTTATTTTTTCGTTTGTTGCTCGCTATCCATAGGACACTTGGGAAGTCTATCTTGTCCGAAAGAACGACTTGTCCGTCCAACAAAATGGCGACTCCACTGGGGAGTGAATCTTGAAATTTTATTTCTTTTATTTTTGACTTGTGAATTTATCTTTTCTGTTTTTTATTGATTTATACTGGCTTGGGTAGTTTATCCCTGTAGAATCCCTGAGAAATGATTTAGATTTTTTTATTTTTTATTTAGTTTTCTGGTGTCCACTCTTTTCTTTTATAGATAGTGCGGGCAGATCCACACTTTTCTTGTACCCACATTGCGAGATTGCACTGGTTTGTACTAAATCCTACGGACCTTCTGAAAGTTTTTGGAAAATCTTGAAATCCTCTTTTCTAGATTAATTTTTTAGATTCTCAGTGAATACCTAGACTTGTATCTTCTGTCAGGAAGCTTTGGTTAAGAGTTTATTTCAGCATTTTTAGTTTTGAATGGTTTCCTAAAAGATCTGCATGTGATAATGATTTTTTCTTTGTCCTTATCCTGCTCAAATATTAGAAACCTTGGTATACCTTTAGATCACTAGTATTTCCTTGCTTTCTTTCTAAGTTTGACATCATAGCAGAAATTGTTTTATGAGATTTAGATCCCATTTTTCTCATTTCAAATCTTTAAAAAACTTTTGTTGATAAGTTTGGAATTTCACTTAAAAAACCAAAATTGGATTTTTTTTGAGTTTTTGCTGATCCAAGCAAAGAATTTCTTAGCTAGATTACAAGCTAAGCAAGACATCCTCAAAATATTTGAAGTTTTAATTCAGATTTAGTCTTTAGAATTTTTAGATCTCAAAATTAGTGTTTTTAGCTTTGAGTGTTATTTCTAGGAATTGTAGTGTTCTTTTGATGAAAAACTTGGTTTGTAGTTTAGATCTTCAATAAAAGGGTTTTCTTTTTGAGCAGTAGATCATTTTGAGTTCTCATTGAAATTATATTTCTTTTCATTTATTCTTGTTTGAAGGAAAGATTTGTTTTTAAAAAGATTGCATTTCTCAACTCTTCCTTTAGATAGAATTCATTGAAAGAAAATGGATTGTTTCTCATAATAGATGCATTTTTAGTGTGTTTTGAGTCGGGTCACTAGATATCATCAATTTCACTTTCGCACCTATTGTCCTAAGAAATGGCCCATTAAAATAAACGCTTAAATTAAAATCAATCTAGTAATATTTATATTTCTAGGGCTCTTTTCACCAATATAGCTTAGGCTACTGTCTTGGACTAGGGAGTAATTAACTCTCCAAGACAATTGGAACAAACAAGTAATTGATCTTACGATAGGGAAAAATCCAATAGTCGCTTGTATGCTTTGGGAAGGTCCTCTTAAAGGAGTCGAGCACGAGGTCATATCTGAACTAGTGGGATAATAAATTCTATCTCATTGGGAATGATAGAAGATATGCATGTATTAACAATGGTAAACCTCAGATAGACCATTGTCGAAGAGCCTGGGGTTACTTGTTGGTATACCTTGGATTATGTCAAGGAGCCTTCAAAGGGATTGAGCTTTGTTACTCTGCCCTTGCGCATATGTCGGATCGTAGACTATTCCCCTAGGCATATTAGTTCCTGTTGGTAACCATACTAGCCATAATATTTATAGTTTTTTCCTAAGGTGACGGTGGGGAAAAGATCCCACTGTACCTGGAGCAGACATCGACTAGACTCACTTAGACTCCCTGGAGGGTTATCTTCACTCGAGATGGTTTAATTGGAGAAACTTGCACCAGTCTGTTTCATTAAGCAGGTTATTGGGGTAATTGTTCCAACTACCCTTTCTACATTAAAATACTATGATTTTGGGTTTCATCACCAACTAGTGTTTTTAGTGTGGGAAGTTAATTTTTGTGTGTGGTTTGATCTCTTATATTTTAAGGTGTGTGATTCATTTGTTTGTTTCCTTAGTGACTCTAGGAATTTTCATTGAATTTTTCTTTGATTGCATGTGATTAATAATCTTTAATCGTGGCTGAATTACCAAGACAATCATGTAGACTCCAGGGGAGACCCCCTGAGTATACACCAAGCCAACTTGAAGGGCTGCAAGCTCTAGTATCGCCTATTGACAGTAGAATTAGATCAATAGAAACAAGAGAGTCATCTATAGTTATTTATCCTGATTATCAATCACAAACAACAGAGCATATTCAAGAGCCAATTTTAGTTTCCTAAGTTACTGGTAGTATTTCTCCTTCCAGTGAAATAGCTGAAGAACTTGAAATTTCTGAGCCTGACACTAAACCTGCTGTATTGGAACCATCTTCAAGATTTGTTACTCCAACTTCTAGTGATCCTGGTTCACCTAGGGTAAGACATCGCATTACTGAAGATCTTCCTTCTGACCTCATATCTATTGAAGAACTTGTTGGTCCAGACGAAGACGTAGCTCTTCCCGAAACTCAAGAAACTTTGAATCTTAGGGAGCGTGAATCAATATTCTACAGTCCTTTTATAACTGACGCTTGGTATTTATCATTGACAGATTTTTTAGAAAACCTGGGTCTTAGATATTCACCACCCCGAGTTCCTTTTCATCCTACACCAAGAGGCTATTATCCTTCATCAATTATGTCAGGTGATTCATCTATGTTTTCCTAATCTCCAGAAACATTTTTATACGGTGGCGCTTCTGTTCCTTCGGGGTACCAGTCACTCTCTGGTACTTTCTCAGGAGAAATTCCTTGACCAACTGAACAAGTGTTATCATCTGGTACAAATGGAGCTAAAACTAAAACGTTAAACGTGGAGAAAATTTTTATGATGTCTGGTAATATTCCAAATCCTCAACCTCAAGGTAGTCAGTTACTGCCTGGGGGACAACCTCAAGGTAGCCAATTACCACTTGGGGGGCAACCTCAAGGTAGTTAATTACCACCTATGGGGCAACCTCAAGGTAGTCAATTACCACCTGGGGGGCAACCTCAAGGTAGTCAGTTACTGCCTGGAGGGAAACCTGAAGGTAAATTTTTACCACGACAAATTGTAGGACAATATTATTTACCTGGAGAACAATCTCAAGCATAGTACATACCTCAAGGTTATCAACCTCAAGGACAGTACATACACCAAGGTCAACCACAGACTCAGTATATTCCTCAGGGTCCTTATCAACCCCAGATTCAGTACATGCCTCAAGGTTATCAACCTCAAGGTCAGTACCCAACTCAAGGTTTCCAACTTCCTTCTGGTCAACCATTATTACAAGGAGCTAGAAATTTACCAGTTAATTATCACCCCTACGTTCAACTAGGTTATGATCCTTCATATGCACAACCTTCTACAGGTCAATACCTCGGAATGAACATGGTGTGGAATCCATTTCAAATTCAACAGACTATGCAAACTAATGTGCAGTTACCTAATCAACCTGGACAACCTATAGTTTCTAGTCCAACCCAGCAACTTGTCCAGCCTACTGTTCAAGTCCCTGCACCTGGTTTTGTTCAGCAGCCTATGCCTATTACACCTTAGACTCTGCCTCAGACTGCTGTAGGTATTGCAACTATTGTTCAACCTACCACACCTATTTTTGGAGTATATGTAGCTCTGGTTTCTTCTATCCCTACGTCAGTGCAAATTCCTCAAGCCTCTGTGCCACAGTCAGGACCTACAATTCAGATTACGGTCCAGATGCCTACAGGAAAAACTGGTACTAGTACGATTGTCTCTAATCAACCATAGTTTACTTACCAACCATACCAGGTATAGTATCAATTTGGACAGGCTACACAAAATTCAGTATATCAGTATCAGCCGTACCCTGGGTATACTTACCAAGTACATCAAAAACCCCAATATGGTCCAATTAATCCTGGTTACCCAGGAGGTTTCATGATTCTGAATGCACATCCAATTCCAGGGTATCCTAGATATCCTCCTCCTAGCACTGGTTTTATCACACAAGGTTATCAAGACCCTAGCCATCGGTTACCATTCATAGCAACTTTAGATTTACTGGATCTATCATGCCTTATGAATGATCCTATTTTTTATCTTCCATATTGGTCGTCGATGCCTAAAAAGTTTCCCAGTGATAATTCTGAAGTTTGAAGGTAAGTCAAGAGAGGACCCATCAAATCACGTTATGACTTATCACATTTGGTGTGCATCCAATTCACTAATCGATGATTCAATTCAATTGAATCTTTTTCAGAGAACTCTCATTGGTCTAGCTGCCAAATGGTACATTGAGTTACCGCGTGGCTCTTTTAATATTTTTAATGCACTAGATACTGCTTTCTTAACCCATTTTCAGTTGCATGTCAGATAGGACAATGACACAGAATTGTTGACTTCATTAAAATAGTCCACGTCTACGTACATATCTGATCACATTCACGAATGGAGATGTAGAAGGAGTTTAGTGAAAGTATTTATTCCGGATCAAATTTTGGCTGAATGGTTTATTAAATTGTTATTGCCTAAAATTACTGAAGATGTGGCTAAAGAATGCGTTGTTACAAAAGAGCAAGTCATTGCTTAGGCTCAGTACCTTGACCTTGTATATACTCAGTCAGGTACTCTGTATGATAAAATCCCTAATTTACCAAGACCTTGTCAATTAACTGCAACTCCTTCTGGCTCTCATGCCGCTGATGGTGTAATTGGTTCTATTAGCACTGGTAAAAGTAAGAAGAAGTCTTCCAAGACCACTTCTCCTATTATCACTTTACCCAATTCACCCAAAGTAGATACTTCCCTAGACTCTTCCGCCGATATTCACATTGTAGAGTCATCTACAACCAAATATAAAACTGGTGGTAAGAAGAAAGGTAAGAATAAAAAGAAAAAATCTTCAAAAGATAAAAACGATACAACTGAACCAACTGATGAAAAACACAAACCTCGATATCCTTGTCTCATTTGTGACGATGATCATTTTACAAAAGAGTGCCCGCATAGAGCCGAGGCATCAAAATTCGTTAAGGGTTTGCCTATACCTGCTGTCTTGAAAGATCCCTTTCCCACTCAAGATAGTAACATGGTTGGATCTTCCTCCAATACGGTTGAGAATATCTTGATGGTTGCAATGCGATCACAATATTATGGTAGTAAAAATACTGGTAAAGAAGAAGAAACATCTAATTCTGCATCAAATACATCTCCCTTAGTTTCTGATCGATTACAGATCGAGAAAAAAAATTCTGACTTAGTAATCAAACCGCCTACTAAAGGTGTACTTCACAAATCAGCTTTCAATCCACATGCGAGTGCTGCTCAGAATTACAATATTGTTGAAGATTTGGCAATTTCCCCTCCAACAATGTCAGCTTTGGAAGTATTATAATCATGCCCAGCCCAAAGAAAATTACTTTTGCCATCCTTAGGAGCTATAGATCTCCAAGATTCGAACTTCATGATCTTCCATTTAGAGAATTTTACACCCCGCTTACCCCATCAAATGGCTTTTAAGATTCCGGTAATAGTAAAAAACAAACGTATCTTTGGTACTTTTGTTGATGAAGGGGATTCTATGTCTATTATGTCATTAAAATGCTGGAAATCACTTGGTTCTCTGACCATTAACCAATCACCAACTATTCTCAAAGCTTTTGACGGAAGAGATTTTTAGCTGTATGGTATCTTACAAGATCTACCAATAGAGGTTGAAGGCAAAATGGTTAATCTAGATGTGGAGGTGGCTGATGCCCCTCTGGATTACAACCTTCTCCTGGGTTGTATTTGTTCTTACACCATGATTGCTATTGTATCAATGATATTTCATCTCATCATGTTTCCTCATAAAGGAAATAATGTTAAAATAGATCAACTCTCATATTATGCATCCAACCCAGCCTCTACTAATAGCTTCCAACATATTGGAAAATTGACTATCCCTTATAAGGATGTCGGAGTAGGTTTGCTTAAAGATTTGGCTTTACTGGGAAATTTTTCCCTGCCTGCTCCCAGCGTACAACTTCCTATTGCTAATATCAATATGATTACATCAAGTACTATGTCCTTTGATGATCCATGGATAGTACCTTCATAATCATAATTGGATTCTTTAGATGGCCTGATGCCTTTGAGTCCTTTTTAGTTAGAATATCAGAATGTACAGTCATTTTTTGATACTCCTTCAACTGAGTCTGATCCAGTGAATGTGATCAATCAGGAGTCATTTTCAATATCGAGCTTAGCTTCGACACCAATTCCGGATCTTGCTCAACAATTATTCAAGACTGATGAACATATTCGTGAATTATTGTCAGTAGATGAGTTAACAAGGGAAGGTATTCATCGTAGGTCTTCATTTTTACCTGATCTTGATCATTTTGAGAATGATTTTTCCTCCATTTTTACCACTGATTATGTCAAATAACCTCAGAATCCTTTCTCACATATCGATTCTGAATTGAATTTAGAAAATATTTCTACAAAAGTTCCTCTTGACATTTCAGTGAAACCTAGAATTGTTGAAAACATTCATATAGGTGCTTCTTGTACGACTGATGAAATCCAAGCATATAAAGCCCTATTTAAGGAATTCCACGACTTTTTCACCTGGTCATATGAAGAAATGCCAGGAATTGATCGGTCGATTTTTTTTCATGAAATTAAGACATACCCGGATGATAAACCCATTAGACAAATATTATGTCAGATACATTCGAGAAAAGCTACCGCTATTAAAGCCGAAGTTGAAAAATTACTTCGTGCAGTTTTTATTTATCCAATTCCATTCACTGACTGGGTATATAATATTGTTCTGGTCAATAAAAAAACAAGGAAAAATACGAGTATGTATCGTTTATAGGGATATAAATCAAGCTTGTCCAAAAGACAATTATCCAACCCCTTTCATCGATCAAATTATTGACGATTGTGCTGGAAGTGAAATGTTCTCGTTCATGGATGGATTTTCCGGCTACAATCAAATCAACATACTCCCTGTAGATCAACCTAAAACAACTTTCATTTGTCCATGGGGAACTTTTTCTTATCGCAAACTACCTTTTGGCCTTAAGAGTGCTGGCGCCACCTTTCAAAGGGCCATGTATTATTCATTTCACGACATTAAGCACATTTTGCAGCCCCACCTTGATGATTTTCCAGCTCATTCTTCACGCAGATTAGATCATATTACTCATTTACGAGCCATATTTATACGATGTAGGCATTATAAGATTCGTTTGAATCCTCACAAATGTGTTTTTTGCGTACATTCCAGATGATTATTGGGATTTATTGTCTCAAAGGCAGGCATTCGTGTCGACCCGTCAAATATTGACGGAATCATCAATTTACCTCCTCCTTCTACTCTTCGCCAACTCCAAAGTTTGCAAGGGAAAGAAAACTTTTTACATCGATTCATTCCTAACTACGCTGAGTTAAAGAAATGTTTCACTAGGTTGTTGAAACAAAATATTCCTTTATTTTGGGACGAGGTGAAGCTATGAAACACACATTGACCCATGCACCATTACTGCATCCTCCCAACTAGAACCAGGATTAATTTTTGTACCTCGCCGCTTCCGATTCCACGATAGGGATGGTTTTAGTTTAGGAAGATGAATTCCATGGTGAACATGTGATTTACTATCTTAGTCAAAATTTGCATCCGACTGAAATCAAATATTCACATGTGGAGAAATTTGCCTTGGTAGCTGTTCAGGCTATCCAAATTTTTCCTCATTACATACTTTTACGCAAAACAACAGTGATCTCTGATTGTAACCCTATGATGTACATTTTGACCAAAAAATTTCTAAGAGGAAAATACTCCAAATGGATTGTTATCCTACAGGAGTTTGATTTGGAATTTGAAAAGTAAAAATCAAAGAAATCATTGATATTTGCTGAAATTATGTGTGATTTCCCACGTACTGATACATAAACTGTGGTGGAACAACCAATTGCGGATGAATCCTTGTTTCTTATTAGTACCATCGATCCTTGGTATGGCGATATTATTTTTTATCTTCAGACCCAATATTTTTTCCCCGAGCTTTTACAGTTTCAATGACGAAAAATACATTTCCAGTCTCAACAATATCATATTTTTGGTGACACACTATACTGTCGTGGTGCAGACTTAGTTTTTCGACGTTGTCTAACCCATGAAGAAGCCGAAATTTTTTTAAATGGCTGTCACTATGGAGCATGTGGCGGTCATATGTCTGGGTATTCCACAGCCCAAAATATATTTCACACAGATTATTCTGGCTGTTGTTGTTTAAATATTGTATTTATGCGGTCCGGAAATGTCATAATTGTCAAATATTTGATCGAAAAATGCATGCACCACCTTCTCCTCTTCACCCTATAATTTTTGTCGGTCCTTTTTCAATATGGGGCACTGACTTCATTACATGTAACCCTCACTCAGCTAGGGGGCATGGGTACATTATTCTAGTAGTAGATTATTTTACCAAAATGGCTGAGGCGATGCTTACATTTGCGGAAGATGGAAAAATTGCAGCTAATTTCATGTTCAATCATGTGATTGCCTATTTTGGTGTACCCCAAGTGATAATTACTGATCACGGGAGCCATTTTCAGAATATCATGATGACTGAGTTAATGGACCAACTTGGCTTGCACCATGACAGTTCTACACCCTATTATCCGTAGGCTAATGGTTTAGTTGAAGAAATTAATAAATTTTTAGTCACCATGATCAAAAAAATCATTGGAATTCATAAGTCGAATTGGCATAACATTCTCTTTTCAGCACTTTGGGCATATCAAACCTCAGCAAAAACATCGACAGGTTTTACACCTTTTCAACTAGTTTACGGTTTAGAAGGGGTATTACCCATTGAATGCGAGATACCATCACTCCAACTAGCCATAGAGTTACTACCAACCACTTCTAAAGAGGAGAAACATTTTTTATACTTGGCTCAATTAGATGAGAATTGGCGCACCGCTGCATTAGCTACCGAGACTCATGCGAAAAGAATGAAAGCTCAGTACGATAGAAGTGTTACCCCTCATAATTTTTCAGAAGGAGACCTAGCTTTGATTTATGATCAAGCCAACGATAAAATAGGGGCTGGGAAATTTGAACCAATGTGGCATGGTCCTTATATTGTCAAGCGACAGCTTGCAAAAGGGGCCTATGAATTGATTGATTTTGACGGGGTCTCTTTAGGTAAACCCAGAAATGGACTTTATCTGAAGAGATATTACACTTGATTTTTGTGTGGAGATATTCTCTATATATTAGTTACTTTCTAGCTGGTGTGTTATAGATTAGAAATATGTGCTTAGCTTAAGTGTGCTTTTACTACTATTCCTGCTTATCTAGATACTTTTGATATTGCAGATGTCGACATCCTTTCAAACATATATTGGTTTTGTTGATGGAACTTGTTGTAGTACATAGAACATCTCTTCCGTAGCTTGGTTTATTTATTCACCCACTTATGATTTAGTATCTATGCATGGGGTAAGCCTCAGTCAAACAATGAACAATATTGCTTAATATAGTGCAGTTATTGAATTATTGTCAGAATCCATTTCACTTGGAATTTGGGGTTTGATCATTAGGTTATATTATGAACTTGTTGTATTACAGTTAAACCAAGTATATGCCATTAGAAACCCACTATTATTAATGTTATTTTTAAGGGTTCGTCTCTTGGAACGAGAGTTCGATTATATTGAGTATCAACACATTCCAATAAATTTAAACACATTAGCAGATGCAATAGATTCTAGTGTTATAAACATACATTTTCAATGATAAAGTAATAAATCAACATTTTATAACATGATTGAACAGGTAACTGGAAATAATATCATATCATAGTATAGATGTAGTGTTCAAAAAACAGTACATCCTCTTCGATCATAGGCTCAAAACACCTTATGATCGGAAAAAAGTGATACAAAAATGAGTCGATATAGTCAATCATCCACTATCTATGGTGATTATCATGATAATACAATATTTCTCGTGCCACCCTAGTGAAAAATCTCCTAAATGGTCCAGGAACACCAATGACGTATCTTTGTAAACAGAGTGGGATGTCATCTATAGTAGTCTCAAGAATATCCATAGTTAGCCACTCCAAATGGTGTTCTAAATCAGTCAGGATCTCTATTGTCTAATCCTGTGGTGGTGGTGGTGGTGCTGCATCCCTTTTCCTCCGGTCAAAGGGGCGGAGAGTGGCTGGTCGATTTGGACCCACATCCGCATTTGAAATTTTTGTTATCAGCTTTGGACTATTTAAAAACAAAATAAAAATTAGAAATTAGAACATGTCAAAGATATTTTTTACCTGACTCATCCCACTAAGCTCCTGGAGGAAGTGGCATATCTCGGTCGCCGTGTAAATCCAAGCCCGCATAAGGAAAATCCTCTATCACAAAAAGTTGGCGTTCTAAAAAACAAAAATAAGTCGAGGGAAATCGAACAATCTCCCCACCCTCGCTATGACAGGCCATCAAAGCAACCCATCGGACCATCCGAGGCTCTTGAGGTCTACCAGCATCAACAGGAATATGTTGCGGGCTAACATAGGAATCCTATCTAAAGCAAAGGTAACCACGATAGATCCATATCCGAAGTTGTTTAACTTCCCATTTTTGGCTCTAGTTAGTTGGCCTTTTACATTAGCCAACACTGCCTCACACCAGTTGAATATGGTACCTTGGAAACAATCTATTGTAATCCACATCTGAGATCCAGTAGCTACATGAAAAGTTGCACTTCTGCACAAATTCACAATGGTAAATGAAATCACTTTTAACTCGGGATGGATGATAGTTTTAATGTCAATCTGTTTGTCTCTATGATTGGCTTCATCATTACAAAACTCTAATTTCAAGCTAGCAACAGACTTGCCACCTGGCCTAGCTCTAAATAGAGAAAGTGGTTCACCTCTCTTAGACAAACCACTCAAAAAATATATGTCCTCGAGCTCAATTTCGAGCCGGCGATCTCCAATCACGAAACACTGGTCTTGAACGTCCCACTTGTTTACCAACCAAGTGAGAAGATCTACTTGAGCTCTCATGCCACTGATAGCCCAGAATTTGAATAGCCTGCATGCTCTTAAAACTTGCAAAGTAGGTTGATAGATCATTGCTTCTTCATCTACCTCCTCATGTTCCCATTCTCTCCAAATGACCATTGTATATATCCCACAATGAGTAAAATGAAGGATTAGAATCATTTTAAAACAAAAATTTTGGGTAATTTGGGAGAAAATTGTGTTTTTAAATTCGTTATGATGCCCCTGCACTTTATGCTCAGAGACAGTGCATAGCTGTGCATGGGATCTGTGTTAAAAGTGTGGGGCCCTGACATTTTCCTTTTTGAGAAAATGTCGAGGTCTGCAGGTACCTAGTGTCTTACCTGCGAACCCCCGAGGGCAGATTTTTGAACCAATTTTCCTCCCAAAAATTAAATTTAGACCCTAATTTAAGAAAATGAACAGCTGAAAAGAAATTAAAAGAGGTTTTGGATTACCTGGAGCAGACAGTTTTCGATTCCAACGGTCGGTTTGTCCGGAATCTTCTTTGAAACGTTTTTTGCCAAAATCTCTAAAATTTTCACTCCAAACTCAAATGGTAAAAATTAACTTGAAAATCTCCTTTTTATAAGTTTTTTCGAATAAATGAAATTTAAATTTGTTTATTTTTTACTTTAAAAATATGGTTTTTCAAAATATTTTTATTATTGAAACAGGTATGTTTCATTTTTTGAGTTTTTTGTGTAGAATACCTGATTTTTCAGGCAAAATGATCATTTTTGATGAAGAGTATACTTTTATCACTTTTTCGGGCTCTCTAAAAGTTACGAAAAAGCGAAACCATGGAATTCTCTTTTAAGCCCTTTTCAAACTCTCTAAACATGAAAATATTGCCGAGTGCTTGACTATTTGAACTCGTTAAAGGAAATGAACGGTCGTCCCTTCAGTATAAGTTTACCCCTTTTCCGGACTGAAATGGACTATTTATGAAAAAGAGATGCGTTGACTAATCATGGTCAATAGGGTTCTCTCTTGCATTATTTTATCTTTTTTTGGGCCTATGAGAATAAATTTACAAAAAATTACACCCATGGATTTTTCTTAAGTTTTTTCTTCTGACTCCCTAAAAATGAAAAACACCGAGTTTCTCCTATTCTAGACTCATTCAAATTTAACGGTAAAGGACCAGTCAATTTCAAACAGGAATGGACCACTCCTTCTTAGGGTTCGATTTTAAACTAATTTGGACTCATCCGAAGGATGAGCTTATAAATAAGCAAATGTTATCCTCCTCAAGCTTGTGAAAAAATAAAGAGGTACTTGCTAGAAATGGTGGGGGAAAAGAGAGAAAACAGATTCATTTGTTAAACTTTGATTTGTAGAAGCATTACACCACTCTTGAACATGACACTTTTTGTCACACTTCTACTTGGGTTTGGAAATCCTTTTCCTATCAGTTAATCAAACCATATTGAAATTCTTCAGCCAGTTTCTGGGTATTAGCTTAGGTAAATTTTCACCAAACCATCTGCAGTGTTTTTGTGTGTTGAAGAGGATATTCAAACAAACCATTCATCTGCAAAAAATTGTCTCCATTCATGCTGACCATCCCTGAGTTAGTCCTTACAAAAAAAAATTATTCAAAACTTGATCTATTTTTTCATGTCATGAGCTTGCTTACGACAGATCACATTCTATCGACGACAGCTCATCATCGAGGAAGCTGATCTACAATCTGTCAGTACCTTGGAATCTGCATGCCTTAATGGCAGGTTTTTCACCTTCGATGATAGGTTGCATCACTGACCTTCGATCAAATGATTCCATGAAATGTTCGACTTCAGATCACTTATTCACATTTCATGGATTGTACTGAGTACTTTGAGGGACATTGTCATTATTGGTGGTTTCTCTCATTGACTGATAATCAAGTGGTTTCTACCATGTTCAACTTCAACACATTTAATCGCATGGATAGAATTGTACTAGTTCGGGAAGCAGAAATCAAGACCCTAGATCTAGTTTCCACCATCCAAGTTGCGAGGAGTTTTATTATTCATTATGTGGTATACTATTTATTACAGATGGCTGCGCCCATGCTGTGTCTACACTATTGATGTAATATTAAAATCATTTATGTATTAGAACAATTTTAGTTAGTTTTGATCTGAGTATGGGAATGCCTACCTCAGCGATGATATATATTTTTTGCATTGAATGTTTTTGCAGGGTTCTGACTGGGGTGTCCATAGGCTAATCCTTGAAATGATAAAGCACATCACTCTTCGAATGCTCTCATACTTCGCACTTTAGGGGGAAATTTGTTACACTAAAATTTTTCATTATGAAATTTTAGTACTCCCTTAGAATTCTACAACATCAAAATCCCTAAAGTCAAGCCTTGAAATTAAGAGAAAATCTCATAAAAGTCTTAAAAGCACTGTTATCGCACTTTCTCTTAACATTGCTTGCGGTGCCGCACTTTCTTGCTCTAAATCATGCGGAGCTAAATGTACTTTTTATTTATTAATGGTGTGGACCCCTGTAAAAGATAAAATAAAGGTGTAAAGTAACATTTAGAAGTCCACCAGTCAAATCTGGAAGCTTCTAGAAGCACTTATCTAGTCGAAGGTGTTGAGCCTCAAATTTGTGTTTTCCTTCACCTCATTTTACCTCATTTTCCCTTGTCCATTTCTATCTTAAACCCAATTGATCAATAAAAATAGTTAAAATTACTTCTAGAATGGTTTACATGACTGACTTGTTGAATTTTGTGATTGTTGCCATTGTTAAGCATTTTGACCGGAACTAGCTCTAGAATGCAGACATTCCGTAGCTAACCGGCGATTCTGCAGCTACCCTCATGTTTGAGTATGTTCCAGGTGGCCTCTTGAATAAAAACGCATATGGGCATGATCCACGTCGTGCCTACATAGTTTGTTGCTCATCATGGAAGAGGAAATGAATTCTGGGTACGGTTATGCACGTGGGAACACATTTGTGAAGGAAGACTCCTACTAGGACTGTCTCAGTCCAGGTGTCTTTCCTCCTTCACGTAGCCACCTCAAAGACTCCTAAGATGATTCGGATAAGGAAAGACATTATTCCTAAATTGTTGTAATTATTGTTACTTGCATTTACTTTATAAACTCTTGAGTAGACCGAGAGCTTAGTTAGATATTTTATGTTAGATTTGCTGCTAGATTTTGTTCAAACTCTGTGATACATTCCTAAAAACGCAGAGTGTCATGTTCAAACTTTTGCATCGTTAATGGAGCAAACAAAGTTATTTTGAAGGCGTGATTTAATTTGGAGTTGAATGCCGTCAAGTGGTAGAGGGCCCCTGCCTCTTGCACGGATTTCTTTTGCGTAAACTAGATAAGTTTTTCCTAGCTGTCTTTATGTTTTGCATTTGAATTGATAGTTGTTTTTTTTTATCTACTGTAGTCGTATTCATTCTAGCTCTTTCACAAGAAGACACTCTTCCAGCATACTAAAATGATGAATGTTTAATGACTATGGTATTGTAGGATAGGAGTTAAATTTGTATTTGTTTAACTAGCTACTGTAGTCATATTCGTTCCAGCTCTTCCACAAGAAGACACTCTTCCAACAGACCAAAATGATGAATGATTAATGACTATGGTATTGTAGGATAGGAGTTGAATTTGTATTTGTTTTTAACTAGATACTGTAGTTATATTCATTCCAGTTCTTCCACAAGAAGACATTCTTCCAATAGATCATAACAATGAATGATGAATAGCTATAGTACTGTAGGAATTAGTTGTAGTTTTTGCTATTCACTATCACAGTTACACTTGTTCTAATCACTCTTCCACAAGAAGAAATTCTTCCAATACATCCTTAAGAAGTTCAAGACATGACTGTGATAATGAAAGATTTAGTTGTTTGTTTGTACTAAGTATCATCTCTGATCTTGCTCTTAAACGCTTGCCCAAGACATCATAAGAACGAGTAGGATATGGATGTGATAACTTAGTTTTTTATTTGCTTTCAGTTCATTTGCTTTCAATTGCATACAATTATACAGTCAGAATTGTTCTACCCCTTCCAAAAGAAGGAACTCTTCCAAAATATCACTAATGATGAACAAACAGATTGTGTAACTTCATAGAATAATGCATGTTAGTATAGCTAGAAAGCTCCGGAGTTCATTGCATTTAATTCATGATCAGTTACTTCATTTCAAGTTTGATGATGACTTATAGTTTAACATTGTTCTAGTTTAGAAGCATCTTAGGTTCATGCTTAAATTAACTCATTGCACTTGCATCTCATAGTCACACTGTCATCCTTTGCACAATAGATTACTTTAGTTGTTAGGATTCACAAGACAGCCTTCATTATTCACAAACATCTTTTTGTTCTGAAAACTACAAGTGATCCATAACCATAGGAACAGAAGATAACATCACTATAAGGTCTGAAGTATCTCTGCAATTTCCTCATCATTTTATAAACAGAGCTCTTCCTCAAAAGAACTACTTTGAAAAGAAACCAATAACTCTTTGAGTATAGGTTCTGTGACATTCAATTAAATTGCAGAATAGAACTAGGAATTAATCATAGAATAGAAGAGCTTAGGACAGAGTATTACATCATTAGTGTTTGACTGTTTAGTTAGAGGATTTGCATATTTAGTGATCATTTCTCAAGTTTAGTTTGTGTCATTTGCCTAAGAAGTCATTATCAAGCTTTTGTTTCTATTTAGTCATAGTTCAGATTTTGTATCCAACTGCATTTTCCAATCCATACATTAGGCTCAACTGTGTTTTTGACCACCAATTTCTTTCCATTAGTTTTCTAGGCACTTTCATTATAAACATAAAACACCAAAAGACAAAAAACATCATAAATCAACATAAAAGACCAAAAACATCACAAAACACTACACACAACGCATTAGGAAACAAGCACCTAGGTACATATGGTACACTTCACTTCAGCAGTTTACAAATCCTGGTTGACAATTAAATGAGCTCAATTTAGGAGACTAGATTGAGACCCAACATTTTGGCGCCGTTGCCGGGGAAGTGAAAACTAGGTAACCTTTTGTTTCTTAGCATCCAAAAACAATTTTATGCGTAGGGAGAGATATTCAAGGGGAAGATTTATAAGCAGCAGAGTCAGAAGTTTGATTTCTAGAACACCACTTGTTTCATCTAGATCCAGAGCTAGTACACCTTCAACTCAAACCCATCTTCCATCCTTTACTGATCCTGGACTTCTAGAAGATCTAAGGTCACCTATTCCATTAGAGAAACCTTTCACTTCATCCACTGAACCTGCCATAGAAGAAGATCTAAAAACTCCTGTCAGGGACACAAACCTTTCTACTTCCACAGGAGAGTCAACCATGGCAGAAGAAGGAGGAGGAGGAGTTGTTAATGGAGAACACACATTGTTTGGAGGAGGTAGAGGGAGAGGTAGGGGAGAAGGAGGAAGAGGAGAAGGAGGTAGAGGTGCAGAAGGAGGAAGAGGTAGAATAGGAAGCTCTTTTGGGTTCCCTATACTTGATGAAGAAACCAATACAACCATGAAAAACATTTCACCTTCCGTCCTTCCGAACTTGTATGGACTTAAAACTGAGGATCCTGAAACTTTCTTATTCGAATTTGAAGTGCTGTGTAGGACTTATGACTATCTTCAAGATGCTCAAAAATTGAAATTGTTTCCTTCGACTCTAAAAGGAGCAGCATTGAAGTGGTTTATGAGTTTAAACAGTAGTTCTATTAGAACATGGGAAGACATGAAACAAGCATTTCTAGAGAGATACTTGGATTATTGTATGCCGTTTAATCATAAGGAAGAAGTGTTCAAGATGTTACAAAAATAAGATGAAAACTTAGAAGATTTGTTGGAAAGATTTAAATACAACATAAAAAGGGCACAAATGGAAAACCTAGATCAAGACACTTTAAAAGCTCTTTTGTTGAAAACCATTAGGGATGAATGGTTGGATATCCTTAACATGATGGGAAAAGGGGATATATCACAACTCACATTACCTGAAATATCCGAGTTATGTATCAACCTTTCCAGAGGGAAATCTAAAACTGTCAAAGGTCCAAGAGATCCTGCTCTTGCAAGGGCAAGTAAATCTGCTTCTGGGACAGTAAGTAGATCAGAAATAGGACATATGCTTGATGATTTTAAATCTGACATCTTAGGGAGTCTTCGTGAACAAATAGACACCCTCAAGATACAAAACAAGAAAAAGGATGAATTTGATGCCTTGGCAATCTTTTGTCCCAAATGTAGGAAGAAACATGCCTTGAGAGAATGTCCTCTAGATGTAAAAGTTGTAGAAACCTGTGCTATTTGTTCTGAGAAACATGAGACCAAGAGTTGTCCTTCTCTTCCTGGTCTCAAGGCTTTTTTTCAAGAAGAAACTTCTACAGACTCCACAGAATCTCTTAACTTTGTATCTAGAAGACCTTGGCAGGGATCTCAGACACAAGGATTCCATGATCAAATGTATAATCAACCTCCACCTTGGAATTCTTGGCAGCAACCCTGGCCCCAATTTCAAAATCAATCTCAAGCTTGGGCACAAGGATCACAAGGTCACTATGGAAGATACTCTCCATATTATCAGTATCCACCATCCTATCCACCATATCCACATTTTTATCCTCAAAATTCCCAACAAAATTTTCCTCAAAATCTTCAACAAAATTTTCAACAAAATCCTCAACAACATCATCCGAACCAACCTCATCAAAATCAACCACTTCCATTACCATTTCCTCAAAAATCCAATCAATTGCCAGCTCAGCCCATACCAAACCCCAATAATAAGAACCCTCAGAATACATATATGATAGAAGGACAACAATCTCCAACTTATTTAATTACTCCTCTAGACCTTAGTGATGTTCAACTTAGGTCTGGAAGGATACTTGAAAAGAGGAAACCTTCTGTGATCATACAAGAACAAGATAATTCTGAGGAAGACTCCCTACGAGTTAATAAAAGTCTTGGGGAAGATACATCCTTTCAAGACCAAAACATTGAAAAACTGAAACAAAAAGATCCAATAAATCCAACTCCAGTATTAGAGCAACCATCCACATCTACTTCTATACCTCCCTTTCCGGAAAGACTACAAATTGATAAAGGTATAGAAAAACAAATAATGGTGCCTAATTATGATTTCTTGGATGAATTGAGAAATGTTTGCATTAAAATTCCATTATTGCAAGCCATCAAGGAAATCCCAATTTTAGCCAAAACAATAAAGGAGTTGAGTATGAAGACAACAAGAAAAAAGAATAAGAGAAACCAAGAAAATTCAACTGGTAGGACAAATAGCAGACATTATGATGGGTAAGATTACCATTCCAAAGTACCTTGACCCAGGAAATCCAGTTGTCAAAATTCACATCAATGGAATTGAAATTCAAAACACACTCATTGACTTAGGAGTAGCAATAAATATCATGAGTAGACAAATCATGGACAAACTGAAACTTCCTAATCTTATCTTTACACCCACACTATTACAATTAGCAGATAGATCTGTGATCAGACCAGATGGGGTAATAGAAGACATTCCAGTGTCCCTAGACTCTTGGGAGTACACTGTGGATTTCATGATCCTAACACCCAAGAATAATCTAGGAGGCCATCCTGTTATACTAGGAAGACCTTGGTTGGCTACAGCTGATGCTTTTATTAGTTGTAGGTCTGGTGATATGTATATTTCTGATGGTAGCTCAACAAATAAATTCACTTTATATCCTCCAGCTAGGACAATTACAAAACTAGATGACACTCAATGGATAGAGGATGAAGAATATTTGCAACCACTCTTCACAATTTCAGAAATTAGTGAAGATAATCAAATTCTGAATACTCTAGAAAACTTTGAATCTTCTCCAGAACACAAACAAGAATCATTTCAAGAGAGATCCAATATTGAGTTCTTGTCATCTAGACATATGTCTCTTCATTCTATGGACAAATTTGGCAGCTCTACAAGTGAAATTTTTCCAAGCAAAACCTTGAACATAAACAAAAACCTAGAAAGATCTCAACAAGAAGAGTTAGTCAAAATATTACAGAGACATTCTTCTGCATATGCATGGGAATAGACTGACATGAAAGGGATAAGTCCCAAGACTTGTACTCATCACATCTATATAGAGGCAAATTGCAAACCAATCAGACAGCCTCAAAGACGGATGAATCCAAATCTTAGGGAAATTGTCAAGGAAGAATTACAAAAATTGTTAAATGTTAACTTCATCTATCCTATCTCAGATAGTCAGTGGGTTTCTCCTTTAGTAATTGTACCTAAGAAAAATGGAAAATGGAGGGTGTGTGTTGACTATCGAGAATTGAATAAAGCTACTCTTAAAGACCATTTTCCCTTACCTTTCATAGATCAAGTATTAGATACACTAGCAGGTAAAAAGTACTTTTCATTCCTAGATGGGTTTAGTGGTTACAATCAAATCCAAGTAGCACTTGAAGACCAAGATAAAACCACATTTACTTGTCCTCGGGGTACCTATGCCTACCGAGTATTGCCATTTGGATTGTGCAATGCACCTGCAACATTCCAAAGGGCAGTATTAGGAATTTTTTCTGATCTGATACATGACTGTGTAGAGGTGTACATGGATGATTTTACAGTTTATGGGGATACATTTGAAGAGGCTTTAGAAAACTTGGAAAAAGTATTAAAAAGATGTCAAGAAGCAAACCTTTCACTTATTCATGAAAAATGTTTTATGATGTTCACTGAAGGTATTGTTTTAGGGCACCACATTTCAGGGGATGGGATTAGAGTAGATGAGGCGAAAGTTGAAGTTATTTATAACCTATCCATTCCAAATTGTCAAAAAGATGTTAGAAGTTTTCTAGGATTTACAGGGTATTATCGGAGATTTATAGAAAACTTCACCAAAATAGCATCTCCTCTCTTCAAATTACTCACCAAAGATTGTGAATTTAAATGGACTTCTGATTGCCAGTTAGCTTTTGAAACCCTGAAAACCAAAATTTCTGAACCACCTATATTAAGGGGACCTAACTGGAAGTTACCTTTTCATATCTCGACAGATGCTTCCGATACAGCTCTAGGAGCAGTATTGGGACAAAAAGATTTAATTCCCTATGCCATCTATTATATCAGTAAAAATTTGACTCCTGCAGAGTTAAACTATATTGTAACTGAAAAAGAGTTTTTAGCCGTTGTTCATGCCATAAACAAATTTAGACACTATATAACAGGCTATGAAACTTTTATTCACACTGATCATTCTGCAATTAGATACTTAATGAACAAATCAATCACTAATGGCAGAGTTATAAGATGGTTGTTACTATTGCAAGAATTCAACATCACTATTCTAGATAGGCCTGGAAAACAAAACACTGTGGCTGATTTCCTGTCTAGAATCCAAAATATCAAAGATGACACTCCGGTTGAAGATCAATTTCCTGATGAATATCTTTTTGCAATCTCTACTCAAACTCCATGGTTTGCTGATATTGCCAATTATTTAGTTTCAGGAAAATTTTCTTTAATTATGAATGCAAGGGATAAAAGAAAAATCATTAATGATAGTGCAAGATATTCATGGGTCGCTAATGAGTTGTACAAGACAGGTCCAGATTTGATTATTAGAAGGTGTGTTCGTGAAGATGACATGCCTGAAATTCTCAAGGCATGTCATGATGAACCTTGTGGCGGACACTTTGCAGATAAGAGGACAGCCTATAAGATCCTTAACTTAGGATATTATTGGCCATCTTTGTTTAAAAATGCAAGGGAATATGTCAAAAGGTGTGACAGTTGCCAAAGGGTAGGGAAACCTTCTCCTTCAGGTGAGATGCCATTACAACCTCAGGTACACATTGAACCTTTTGAAAAATGGGCCTTGGATTTTGTAGGACCTATTAGTCCTCCATCGAGACAAAAGAAATACATATTAGTTTGCACTGATTATGTTACTAAGTGGGTAGAAGCTAAACCATTACTTGTTGCTAATGAATCATCTGTAGTTACTTTTCTTTTGAGGATATTTTTACTCGTTTTGGTGTCCCAAGGGAAATTGTTACAGATCAAGGAGCTCAATTTACATCAAGGCTAGTGGAGCAAATGATGGAGAATTACAAAATCAGACATAGAACATCTACTCCTTATCATCCACAAGCAAATGGTCAAGTGGAATCCACTAATAAGGTCATTGAAGGAATCCTAACAAAGAATGTTCATCTACATAGAAGAGATTGGGTAGATAGGCTTCCTGAAGCCTTGTGGGCCTATAGAACTACATGGAGAAACACAACAGGCCATACTCCTTATGAGCTTGTTTATGGAAAGCAAGTTTTTTTTCCTATAGAGTTCCAAATTCAAACATTCAAGATGGCAGTTCAGCTAGGACTTGATCTAACGGAGGCACAAAAGCATAGACTGGAGCAAATTAATGAATTGGATGAGATCAGACAAGATGCAGTTCAGAAGACAAGTCTAGTCCAACAGCAAAGGGCTAGATGGCATGAAAAGTACATCAAGGAGAAGAAATTCAAAGAGGGTGACTGGGCTCTCTTGTTTGATTCAAAATTCAAGTATTTTCAAGGGAAATTTCAGACACATTGGCTTGGGCCATATGAAATTGTTCGAATTTTTGATAATGGGGCAGTAAAAATCAGAACTATAGATGAAGAAGAAGTCACTTTTCTTGTGAATGGTCATAGACTGAAGCTATACCACAAGCCACTCTCAAGAGAAGAGTTTTTCAAGAAGTTCCAAGAAGACAATGATGTGAAGTTAATGAAGAAGAGTCTCTCTTCTTCATCAACTTGATTAAATTTTCTGAAGCATTTCTCTTTTGAAAAAATAAAAAATAAAAATAAATAAAAATAAAATAAAGGTATAAACATGAAAACCAATCATTGATTGGCATGTTTATACAGAAAAGATAGGGTGAAAATCAGAGTCTCTCTGACACTCTAACTTTTCCCATTTTTTTGTTTTTATAAGCAGCTGTTATAAAAATCATAAGTACAGTTCCATAGTACTTATGATTCACTTCATCTCACTCCATTCATTTATTCATTCATACTCCATCTCATCCATTATTCATATTTCATTCCATTCCACATCTCATTCATTTCACTCCATCTTCCATTCATCTCATTTTCATATCAAAACACAGCATTTGATATCTTGCTGTAAGTGAATAAAATATGTCATGAACTGCAGTACAACTCTTATGTTCCTTCATTCCATTTCATGAACTGAATCCATCCCATTCCATTAACCACTTCATACATATCATAATTCATCATCCATTTTCATACATACCACATAACATTTCTCCCATACTCCAAAAACATTCCATTTTCATGATTAAAGTGTTCTACAGGAACATTTCTGCAGCTTAGTGGACATTCTGCAGCTCAGTGGACATTCTGCAGCTGATCAGCCTTTCTGCAGCCCGATAGTCTTTCCGCAGCTATAAACCCTGAAGGCATCAACCAGCAGACATCAGAATTACAACAAAGTGATCCAGTGAATTCATGAATCAAAAACATCAAGAAAATTGTGAAAGATTCCTCCAAAGATGAGTAGAGAAGACAAAAGCTACAAAAACATCAAATAAAGGGCAGAGGTAACAAATTTAAATTGCGATGGCATTTCATAAAAGTTTAGCATAGTTTAGTTGTGGATTATTCAAAAGGTTGTTTTAATTGTTTTATTGATCAAACACCAACAAACCCTCTATAGACCTTGTATTAAAATCTTCCATTTCAAATTTCATATTCGATAGCATTTAAGCGGTGAAACGACCAAAGCATTTGAATTTCCCACGACTCTTAACCAAGTTATTTAATGATGATGATTTTCCCTGCCGTCGTAAATCCTCCGCCGTCTCCTCAATCATTAATACAAGCCCTCCACCTCACTCCACTACTCTATTCCGTGATCATTTTCCATAACTTCATTTCGTAGCCGATATTCCATTCCGAAGCCAGAGATATTATTATCATCAGAAACAGAGCAGAAGAGGTAAATTTGGAAGTATAACAGTGTGAGGACTCAAAGCCACTTAATACCGTGGGCAGATAGCATATTACTGTGGACGGAATTTGGAGCATTTTCGCTGTCAACACAAAATTGTGGCCGTGTAGAATTTAAAGTCTGTTGTTACCAAAAGACAGAGGTGCTAAAATTGAAGTCTTTTGCTACCAAAGATAGAGGTGTTGCAGTGATTGAATTTTGAAGCATACCATTTGCTACCAGAAACAGAGATAGAGCGTTGGAATTTGAAGATTTTTGCTACTGGAGACAGAGACGTTGTAATGTTGAGTTGAAGTCTGTGTTACAGAGACAGAGACGTTGTAGTGTTGAGTTGAAGTCTATGTTACCAGAGACAAAGATGTTGCAGTGTTGAATTTGAAGTTTTTTTTGCTACTAAGAACCAGAGGTATTGTACGAAAAGAAATTTGAAGCCATCTGCCATTTTCAATCAAAGACATTTTCAACTCGAAATTTGAAACTGCTTTCATCATCAAACAAAGGCATAGCACTCCGACATTCAATTGTCAACAGAAGCATATCAGATCGAGGTTTTAAAGGCATTTGTTATTATAAATAAGAGGTATGTCATTCCAGAATTGAAGCCATTTTCATTTAGAGCTTGAAGCCATTTTAATCCGAAAGTAAAAGCCATTGTTTTCTGGGTAGAGAAGAGTGTTAATTTGATATTGAAAAATCATGGGTTTAATTGTAAGGACTGAACCTGTGGGTTCAAAATATTTAGAAGGTTACCCACAATGCAAGGAAATGTTACAACAAATAGGATGGCTTCAATTTTTGGAAAAAATTTAATGGCTTCCATAAGGAAGTCACCAAAACATTTGCCAGATCATTCCAAGGAACCGAAGTTGAAATAGGGGATGTCAAGTTTACTATCACTGAAGTTTTTATTGCAGAGGCTACAAGATTGTCCAGAACTGGAGAAAGATGGTTTAAAAATAGGGAATTCCACAATGACTCCTGGAAACAAATTTTAAAATCACCAAATATGGATGTTAGTGTGTTCAAGAAAGGAATTCCCAGCACTGCATTGAAAAGCAAATGGAGAAATATACTACTTCTTTTACAGAAATTTGTTACATGTGAGGGTAGATATGGGACATTTTATGTCTACCACATTATACTAATGATGCATTTTCTGGGAGAATATTTGAATCTACCATATTTCTTGCATCAAAGTCTGAAGAAAATGGCTTCCTGTGTTCAGAGAAGAGTTCAGTTTTTAGAGACTACCCTGTATCATCATGGGTTGGTCAAAATTTTGATTGAGCATCATCTATCTAAAACAAATGATACATGGGATGATTTCTTAATAAGAAATCATTTTGAAGAAGAAAAAGAACCATCACCTGAACCACAGCCCACAAAGAGAAGTAGGAAATGGAGGACTTCAAAAGTTGAAATCGACAAACCAGTCCAAGAGAGCAGTGAAGAAATCATTTTAGAGAAGTTGAGTCGAATAAAGAGGCAACTTAAGGAAGAAAAGATAATCAAGGAATCTGCTACAGAAAAAGGAGAGGGATCCTCTCAGCTTAGGAGAAGCCACAGATTAAAAGGAAAACTGAAGAAAACATCAATCAAACAAACAGGGGTAATCAATATTGAAGATGAAGAAACATCCATTGAAGAGGATGATGAAGAAGATTTTTATGAAGGCACCCCTGAGATTGATCCTGCTCAACAGGAAATCTATGATTATGTGGAAACTTTAGAGAGGACAGCTTCAGAAAGAGAAGAGAGAACCCCCAGTCCTCCACTGACTGAAATTGATATATTAAGGAGGGATAGGTATGAGTTGGAATTGTTGAATAGACACATCAAAAATGAGAATGAAATTCTCAAAGATGAAATCAAGCTCAAGACTGACATGAACTCAACCCTATCCCTGCATATAAACAAAGTGGAGAGGACCAATGAGAAGATGAAGACAAGGAACAAAAAGTTGATCAGGGCACTCACAAACCTCGGGTTCAAACTTGTGATCAGGAAACCCAGAAGGCCTCTAGCTTTCAGACAAAGGAGAAGAAGGGGATTAGATGTCCTTGCAGAAGCCTCAGAATTCATAGGATAATTTGCATGAGGACATGCAAAGAGACAGCAGTGGGGGTATGTTGAGCCTCAAATTTGTGTTTTCCTTCACCTCATTTTACCTCATTTTTCCCTTGTCCATTTCCATTTTAAACCCAATTGATCAATAAAAATAGTTAAAATTACTTCTAGAATGGTTTACATGACTGACTTGTTGAATTTTGTGATTGTTGCCATTGTTAAGCATTTTGACCGGAACTAGCTGCAGAATGCAGACATTCCGTAGCTAACCGGCGATTCTGCAGCTACCCTCATGTTTGAGTATGTTCCAGGTGGCCTCTTGAAGAAAAACGCATATGGGCATGATCCACGTCGTGCCTACATAGTTTGTTGCTCATCATGGAAGAGGAAATGAATTCTGGGTACGGTTATGCACGTGGGAACACATTTGTGAAGGAACACTCCTACTAGGACTGTCTTAGTCCAGGTGTCTTTCCTCCTTCACGTAGCCACCTCAAAGACTCCTAAGATGATTCGGATAAGGAAAGACATTATTCCTAAATTGTTGTAATTATTTTTACTTGCATTTACTTTATAAACTCTTGAGTAGACCGAGAGCTTAGTTGGAGATTTTATGTTAGATTTGCTGCTAGATTTTGTTCAAACTCTGTGATACATTCCTAAAAACGCAGAGTGTCATGTTCAAACTTTTGCATCGTTAATGGAGCAGACAAAGTTATTTTGAAGGCGTGATTTAATTTGGAGTTGAATGCCGTCAAGTGGTAGAGGGCCCCTGCCTCTTGCACGGATTTCTTTTGCGTAAACTAGATAAGTTTTTCCTAGCTGTCTTTACGTTTTGCATTTGAATTAATAGTTGTTTTGTTTTATCTATTGTAGTCGTATTCATTCTAGCTCTTCCACAAGAAGACACTCTTCCAACATACTAAAATGATGAATGTTTAATGACTATGGTATTGTAGGATAGGAGTTAAATTTGTATTTGTTTAACTAGCTACTGTAGTCATATTCGTTCCAGCTCTTCCACAAGAAGACACTCTTCCAACAGACCAAAATGATGAATGATTAATGACTATGGTATTGTAGGATAGGAGTTGAATTTGTATTTGTACTGTAGTTATATTCATTCCAGTTCTTCCACAAGAAGACATTCTTCCAATAAATCATAACAATGAGTGATGAATGACTATAGTACTGTAGGAATTCATTGTAGTTTTTTTGCTATTCACTATCACAGTCACACTTGTTCTAATCACTCTTCCACAAGAAGAAATTCTTCCAAGACATCCTTAAGAAGTTCAAGATATAACCGTGATAATGAATGATTTAGTTGTGTGTTTATACTAAGTGTCATCTCTGATCTTTCTCTTAAACGCTTGCCCAATATATCATAAGAACGAGTAGGATATGGATGTGATAACTTAGTTTTTCATTTGCTTTCAGTTCATTTGTTTTTAATTGCATACAAGTCCACAGTCAGAATTGTTCTACCTCTTCCACAAGAAGGAACTCTTCAAAATATCATTAATGATGAACAAACAGATTGTGTAACTTCATAGATTAATGCATGTTAGTATAGTCAGAACAACTCCGGAGTTTCATTTGCATTTAATTCATGATCAGTTACTTCATTTCAAGTTTGATGATGACTTATAGTTTAACATTGTTCTAGTTTAGAAGCATCTTAGGTTCATGCTTAAATTAACTCATTGCACTTGCATCTCATAGTCACACTGTCATCCTTTGCACAATAAGTTACTTTAGTTGTTAGGATTCACAAGACAGCCTTCATTATTTACAAATATCTTTTTGTTCTGAAAACTACAAAGTGATCCATAACCATAGGAACAGAAGATAACATCACTATAAGGTCTGAAGTATCTCTGCAAATTCCTCAACATTTTATAAATAGAGCTCTTCCTCAAAAGAACTACTTTGAAAAGAAACCAATAACTCTTTGAGTATAAGTTCTGTGGCATTCAATTGAATTGCAGCATAGAACTAGGAATTAATCATAGAATAAAAGAGCTTAGGACAGAGTATTGCATCATTAGTGTTTAATTGTTTAGTTAGAAGATTTGCATATTTAATGATCATTTCTCAAGTTTAGTTTGTGTCATCTGCCTAAGAAGTCATTATCAAACTTTTGTTTCTATTCAGTCATAGTTCAGATTCTGCTTCATTGTTTTCAATTGCATTTACCATTCCATACATTAGGCTTAACTCTGTTTTTGACCATCAAACTTCTTTCCATTAGTTCTCTAGGCATTTTCATTGTAAACATAAAACACCAAAAGACCAAAAACATCATAAATCAACATAAAAGACCAAAAACATCACAAAACACTACACACAACGCATTAGGAAACAAGCACCTAGGTACATATGGTACACTTCACTTCAGCAGTTTACAAATCCTGGTTGACAATTAAATGAGCTCAGTTTAGGAGACTAGATTGAGACCCAACAGAAGGTTCGATCTATCATGTATGTTCATGTCTCCATTATGGAAGCTTACCCCTTGATTTATGGAGCCCAATCCCCTCAAAAGAGCATTCTATCCCTTCCTAATGGGAACCATAACCTCCTCTATTTTCCTATAAATTGAAGCCATAGTGCAGCTTCAAAGGTTAGATAGATTGTTGGAGTTACTGAGTTAGTGAGTTAGACTTGGAGAATTTTCGAGGAGAAATGCTGTGAAGACTCATACTCTCATAAGCTGATAATTATATGGGAATGATTACACACCCATGTGCTTTTAGCTGAGAGAGTACAAGGCTTGTCATAGTAAAGGAAATGCCTGTTCCGGACCCCAGGAAGGCCTGTATGACATCAAGGCCGACACGGTTGTAAGGCTCTTCTTATTTAAGTTAATACGAATGGATATTGTTTTCTCAATGGGCTATTTAATTGATTATCTCATTTCTTTAATTCCTTTATCATATTGATAGATGTTTGATTCATAAATTGATTTATTGTACAAGTGATTTTGATATTTTCTTGTGTTTGTGACTGCAGATCCTTAACGACGAATTTCTTCCAGCCACTAGAAAGAAGATCAGTGCTGGACTACAAGTAGGCTTCTAAAACCCTGTTATAATTAATTCCATGTCAAACAATATCTAGAGAAAATGGTTTTTATTTGTCCGTTTGTTGCTATCTATCCGTAGGACACTTGGAAGGTATGTCCTATCTGCAAGAATGACTTATCATTCCAACACACCCATTCTAAAGAATGAAATCAATTTCCATGACTGTCATATAGCCCCTTGCAGGTTTGAACTAAAAAGGCTACACTCGAATCTAGGTCTCAGACAACAATTTTACAGGAGGATTTGGAAGAATGAATTAGACATTTATATTGTAAATAAAATTAATAAATATAAATAGAGTAAGATGTTAGAATTGTAGTGTTAGCATCAATGTCAACAGGGTCATGGTCATGGTTAGCTTATTCATCTTGTTGGTTGGAATTGATGTCAACTTGTCTGTGGAATTAATTTGTGCAAATTTTGGGGGATGAGTAGAGATAGTTGCAGGGCTAGTTTATGATGTCTTGTTACAGGATGATGTTGCTACATATTTTGGAGGTGCCTCTACAGATGTTGTAGGCAATTGGATGACTTGATGTTGCTACTGTAGGTGTTGCAATTGTTGCTAAAGGTAATAGAGATGTTGCTACAAGTGTTGGAGTTGCTTCTACAAGTAATAGAGATGTTGATACAGGTTTTGGAGGTGTTTGAAAAGGACGTTATTACTACTTTAGGAGATATAGGTGTTGGTCATGATGATGAGTTTCGTAGAATTAAACCTTCATGTCACTGAATTGTCGTATATTTTTATAGGTGTGTCTTGAAGTTTATAAAGGGTATTTGAGGTCTTACAATTTTTTTTTAAGAAGTGGAGCAAGTTTGGGTAGGTTTTGAGCTGAGTAAAGTTGACTTTGACCATCCTCTGTCCCAATTGCATGGATCTAATTAAGTATTTTGGCCATAGTTCGTGTTCAGAAATGTTATGAAAAAGGCCAAGAAGCCTTAAAAATGTTCTATAAACTGATTGACATCGAAAATATTCTCTATGAAGTGCAGTTCAGGGCTTCATCAATTCAATGAGTGGAATTTGAATCAAATCAAGCATAAGAATACAGTTTTTGGAGCTCACTAGTTCTTAGTAATTATTGAGTTTAGCATCTCCGTTAATCCACATATTGGAGAAATAACAATGATAGTATGGTTAATTATCTTTATGTGTTGAGGAAATGAGAGATTGGAGTACTGTGTGCAAGCCGTGTGAGGGTTGTGTGATGCAATTTCTCTAAATTAGTTTGCAGATGTTGTAGCAGTTAGTTGAAGCATGTTTCAACCAAAATTTTGATCAGAGAATGCGGAAATGAAGTGGAGGTTGATTAAATATCTTCTTGTTGTTTGGTAGAAGCTTGTTTGTTCATTAGTTTTAATTGGTTGTGTGTAAGAGATATTTATCAGAAGAATCATTATTGTGGAGAAGCTTTTGCTTATGTATTCTATAGATTATGTTATGCAGCGTTGATGAGATTGTGTTGTAGGTTTTACTGTGGATTTAGTTTTTGATTTTGTGCCTTAAAGGTTCATTGTTGTGGTGCTCATGTTTAGTAGTTCTTGGTTCTGGTACGAAAATTTATTAAACGAGAACCACTTAGAGGAGTCGAATACGAGGGATCCAGTGACATCAATATAAGTGAGAAATTTTCTCAATAAAATGGTAGCTAGATAGTTCGGAAGAAACTATGTGAGGCTTGCTAGTCATGGAGGCTTCTAGAAGACAGGCTTCTATAAAGTCGATTGATATTTCAGGAGTAACCGAACAAGGACCATTATCTATGGTGGATTCTACCAGATGGTTATCCTTAGACCTGCATGAGAAAGAGACCTTCACTTTATAGTATGCAGTTGTAACTCTATTTAAATAATTTTCTTAACATAATGAATATTTGGGCAACACAATATAACCAGGTGGATTTTTTCCCTCTTGAGCATTTTCTATGAGAAATATATGTCGCCTTTTTATTGAATTATTTCATGATTCATGATTCATGTTTGATGCTTTGATATATGCTTTTGTGTTCCATTTTATGTGTGTTTTAAACAATTAATAATTTGGAGAAAATTTTGTAAGGGCCTTCACTAATTATTCACCCCACCCTCCCCCCCCTCCCCCCCACTTAGTAGTGATCTAGTTTCCAACAGTTGGTATCAAAGTGGGGCTCTCAGCTATAACTTGGTCGCTTTTTTGAAATGGATCAGAAAGGAACTCCAATTCTTCAGAAAGTAAATTTGTAACATGCAGGGTTGAATTAGAAATGTAATTGTTGTCTCTTGATGAAAATATTTTTCTATTGCTAGAATATGGGGTTAGAGATGAATTTAAGGATAAGGCTAAACAAATTATTTTGAATTGGATTTTGAGATATGACATTATTTATGTGAGACTCTGTGAGCACTACAAGGAAACGCCCCTCTAGAAAAAGTTTTTGAGGAATCCCTTATAAAAATACCCCATACATTTGTTTATAGTTGAGGTTACTAGAGAAGGTTGGTGGGAGGAGGGTTTTGTGGATGTTTTCCACTCGTTGCGCTTATCATTCAATATTGCACCAGTGCTCCTTACAAGAGAAAGCACCGGTGCACACAAAACATTGGCACACCAGACACCATGCGCTCCATACACACCCACCCAGTGTGTCGTATTACTGCAGAGCACTGGTGCTTCACAACTCTTCCATGTCAGTGCATCATAAAACACCACACCAAAACCGAAACCACTCGGTGCGGTATTAAGAAACTACACCAGTGCATCATAAAACAACGTGCCAAAACTAAAACCAACCAGTGCATTCATAGGAAACAACACCGGTGCAACTATAAACCACACACACCGTAAAAGGGTTAATTTAAAAAAACTAGGGCAAAAACACCAGATTTTTCACTTTCTTCAGTGCTCTAGAGCTCTCAATTACCGGTGCACACAAAACATTGGCACACTAGACATCATGCGCTCCATCCACACCCACCCGGTGCATCTTATTACTGTAACGCAACGGTGCTTCGTAACTCTTCCATGCTAGTGCATCATAAAAAACTGTACCAAAACATAAGCCACCCAGTGCGATGTTCAGAAACTGCACTTGTGCATCATAAAACACCAGGACAAAATAGAAACGCACCGGTAAATTCGTATGAAACAACACTGGTGCAACTATAAAACACGTGCACCAGAACAAGGTTAAATAAAAACATAATACGGTGAAAAAACCACATTTTTCACTTTTCTGCTCTCAATAACCAGTGCGCTCTACAAGAGAAAGCATCGGTCGCACAAAACATTGGCACACAAGACACCATGCGCTCCATTCACACCCGCCTGGTGTGTCATAATATTGTAAAGCATCGGTGCTTCAAGACTATTATGCCCCGGTGCATCATAAAACACCGTGCCAAAATAGAAACAACCCAGTGTGCTGTTAAGGAACCGTCAAATCTAAAATTGCCCGGTGCAATCTTAAGAATTTTCACTGTTGCACATATAAAACCCCGCGCATTGGAACAGGGTTAAACAAAAAAAAAAATTACGGCCAAAAAATCGCATTTTTCACTTTTCTCTATACTCTAGAACTCACAAGCACCGGTGTAATTTCTCCTTCTCTTAGTCGCCCTAACATTGTTGCTCCCATTGAACCCATTGCACGCATTTCTGTTGTGCATTGGCCACCAATCTCTAGCTTGAATTTTGCAAAACTTTGGGAACATTTTATTTTGCAAATTCTATAGCCAATATGCCTCCTCGACAACAAAATGTACAGGTATTTTTCTAGCTTTTCCATAATTAAGCTTTCTAACGGATTAGAATTTGAAACAACCTTAAAATTAACCATTAAAAAAGTTTTTTTTTTTTTTTTGTCACGCGGTGCAAACGAACCCTTCGGCTCACACCAGTAAGCAGTGCTTCCAGTAAAATTTATAGGTTTCACTGCAACTGTTGCTAACGGTATCTGCACCATGTCCAGGGCGATATCGAAAGGAACCCCGCATTATTTCAAAATTTTAAAAGAATTGTAGTGTTGTCATGTAGCCGGGTGCACCGTTGACCATGGGAATAGAAATGTGGTGTGTTGATGGATATATCTACCCCGGTGTCTTTCAACCCACCACATTTGGCATTTCGACAGGGTCAAGGGTTCGGCTAGATAAAAGACCTCACCATTTAATATGTAATTTTTCAAGAAGTAGGTGCGCTGACATGACTATATGCATTGGGGCGTATATTTTAGTTAGCACACTGCTCTTCTGACACTATATATAGTCAATGGTGCTTGAAAAAATTTCAGTGCACTGCATACGATGCATTTTATGTCATATAGGGTACTGTCTCCGGTGCTCTACAAACAAAATCCGCACTAAAACCAGTGCATGGCTATTTTTGTGGCACACCGACTGATCTATTTTTTTTACATTCCTAAATACATGTCATGTTTAATAAAAAAAAAATATTTAATATGTCAGTGATTTAGAGAGAAGAGGAGGAAAAATAGCAACAACAGGCGGAGCAGTATGACATGCTTGGCCAGTGGGAGGCACAAGAGAGGGAGAGAGATGTGTACCCTCGCCCTATTACAGCAAATACCCAGAGGCTGCTATGGTAGGTAGGCCCCCTCAATTTCTGTGAGGACGCTACTTCCCTAAAGTCCCATAGTGTGTTTTCAAGACATCTTATCCGCATGTGGAATGCCCACCAACAAGTTTTCCAAGTTGGTCCTGACTAGTGGTACACACCCACAGAGGAGGCTATTTATTTCATTACAAGGCTATCAAGGAGAGGGGTGCATTTTCCCTCATTCCCAAGGGTTCCAGCTAGTTTTGTAGCAAGGAGTCATTTAGTTTACTCCTAGAGATACACTGGAGTAGATGTACTATCTCCTTCAGAGTTTCAGTTCCTTGGAGGTCAACTACATATTGGTGCATTTGGTAGACGATACATGTAGTGCCTCTCACTTCTCATTTCAACCGCACAACACCAGTTAAAGCAACACATTAGTTTCCTACTTCTATATTATGTTGATTATTTAGTACAGGAGCCACGACTTGTTAGGTGGTCTTCCATTTTTTTGCGATATTTTTGTACGACCTTGGATAGATTTCGTGCTCATGCACAAGGGAGGGTCAACTTCCCTTTTGATTTAGATTTTTTTGTTTATTTTTTGAGAAGTTTCTATAGATGAGGCCTGCTTTTGTTTTTTACCCTCGTAGGTTGATGTTGGAGGCCCAGATGCACATGTGGGGGCATATGATGCCCAAGAGGGGAGAGACTATGTTTCCAGCCAAGATATCGCATGATGCACTAGACTTAGTAGCCAGTGTTGACAAGCTTCATCCTTTCATTATGGTCCCCTGTCCTTGTGCCAGATTGGATTGGAGAGGGTGTGCCAACATCCTCTTCACAGATGATGAGCCTCCAGATGTTAGAGGTAATATTATTGTTTTGTTTATATTTATTCTAACATGTTCTTTAACATGTTTTTATTAAACTGTGTAATGAAATTGTCTAATTATTGTTGTGTACTTGTATATATTTTGTAGACATTGGCTCTTTCGATGGCAAGGAGATGCAAGAACCACCACATGATCTAGGTGTGGATCCTAATGACGATCAAGACATGGTAGATGTCGAGGATCATTATCAGGAGGCTGATGTAGAGAGACATGCTCCTGTTGGTGTACCGGTACCACCTTTTCCTAGGCGCGGTCATATTGATACTAGATATAGGATGGAGTTGGGTGACAAACTCAGTGCATTGATTATTGAGGCGGGCATCAGGCCCGCTCATTACAGAGACATACAGGCCAATGATAGGCTATTACGGATGTGGAGAGGCATGCTACATGACATGTACAACCTGATGTGGCATGTCGTAGGAGCTATGATAGTTGTTACATGACTGAGAAGGATTGTTGCATGTTATAGGTGTGGTAAACCTGTAGCACATGATGGACAGTACACAAGTAGCGACTCATCTTATGGTATTTCATCTCACGTCATGCCTAATGAGCATGAGGCTCCACTAGCGTCTAATAGTCATCATGGAGATGAGGCTGGACCATCAGTGATGCCCAGTCAGCAGCCAACAACATCCATTAGTACTAGTCATGATCATGAGCAGGCTAGACTATCAAGCGTCGAGGCTGCACCATTGACTGAGAAGGCCTCCACTAGTACTACTTATATTGATGTTCTACTACAACCAGTTGATCCATCCATCAGTAATAGTCATGATCATGAGCAGGCTCGACCATCGACCATCGAGGCTGCACCATTGACTATGCAGGCCTCCACTAGTACTACTATTTATGTTGTACTACGACCAGCTAATTCATGACATTTATATTACAGTTGTATATTTTTAACATTATTCAGTTATATATATATATATATATATATATATATATGGTCCATGTATTTTATGTTGATGTTGCAGTTGTACTTAATTTACATGTTGGTGATCATCATGATGTGTATATTGTTAGGTCATGTTAGATATGTTCATTTAATGTTTAGCATGCAGATAGATGTGTATGTGATAGCATGAGTTATTTGACATGAGATTTATATTTTATTTTTGTGTTGTGATGATGTTAATATATAATATTAATTTGATGTTTGAATATGTTTTTTAGTCGAATATGATTTTTGTATGATGGTTGTCATGATCGTGATCTTTATTAATTAATTTAATATTAAATCACCATGATATTTATTAAATACTAAGTCGTGATTGTAATTGAAATTTTAATTTTAATTGTATGTATAATTGTAAAATTGTATTTGTATTTGTAATTGTAATTTTAACTCTAATTGTATGTAAAATATTTAACGTAAAATTTTAATTGTAATTGTATATATGACAAATTGTAAAATTGTAATTCTAATTCTAATTATATGTAAAATTCTAAAATCATAATTTCATTTGTAATTATAATGTTAATTGTAATTGTATGTAAAATATTTGTAAAATCGTAATTCTAATTCTAATTCTAATTGTATGTAAAATATTTGTAAAATTTTAATTGTATTACTGTGAAATGATTATAATTGTAAAATTTAAATTTTATTAATGTGAAATGATTTTATTAAAATATTTAAATTTGTAAATTTGTAAATAATTGTAAAATAATAAATCTAGAATAATATGAATTTTTGTAACATAAGAATGTTTAGAAAATAATGCAAATAAATTCATGTACTTTAAGGTTATCATTATTTTATTATGATCTTACATACAAAAAAAATGAACTTTATACAATCTACTGCACTTATCATCATAACATTCACTGGTGCGTCTTATTACTCATATGCACCAGTGCTTCACAACTTTTTCGAACCGGTGCGTCATAAAACACCGCACCAAAACGAAAACCTCAATCTTACAAATCGCCTCGGTGCACCTATAAAACAACACGCACCGGAATAGGGTTATTCTGTAAAGTGCAGTATCGGAGCAGTGAAGGGTTCGAATCGCGGGAAAAAATTCTTCTGAGGAGATGAGGGTTTGAAAAGAAGACAGTTCGAATTTTGGATGAGAAGCTTATAGTAGATAAAATAAGTGATTCAAACAGAAAGACATACAAAGACGCTTACAAGGATGCAGATGGCTACAGAGCCCGACAAAGTACAAAAGGACTATAGGTTGAGAACGATAGAGAATATTTGGTTGAGGTCAGTGATATAGTTAACAGGTACCATGATGGAGAAATGGAGAGCAGAGTTGATGGCAGAGAAATATCAATCAAGGAAGTTGATAAAGCCAAGAGGCACCATGAAGTGAAGGATTCTCATTTGCTTAAGGAAAATAGAGAAAGATCATTTGATGTTATTGATCAGGCTGGTAGGTCTCATGAAAGGAAAGATTCTCCAGAATGAGTTTAAAATAAGCTAGGAGTATTTTCCGAGCTTCGGCTGGCTGACATAAACTTTTGCCGACAAAGCTGATGTCGCATAAAATCACATCTTTGGCTTTTAATTGAACCTGAATTGCATCTCTAACTTATCTGAGTTGTGGTCCTGTGGATGAAACCAGTACAAATTCTACTTTTATTATAAATGGAAATCTAGTGACCATTTATGTAGGAAGAAAATCATAGATACCTGTAGCTACCATATTTCCACTTGCGAATCGGTTTCCCATTGTAAAAGCTAATGTCATACTGTATTTTTCAATGTCTTTCCTCTTCTCAACCCTATACTCATTTTCTATGTGAAACCATTGCCTCCACATGTAATAACTTCATCGTCTAGTTTAAAATCGGTCTTCTTCTGCTAACAAATGTAGAATGAAGCACTCTTCATTGCTCCGAGAACATTACGCTTCTGCAGATTACATGTACTAATTGATGGTAGGCCATCCGTTTATCTGCAGATTATATTCTAAAACATATTGGTTGCAAATAGTTAAGTGCCAATTATAACAGCTTCACATGCGAAAATTGCCCACTTGGGCCTTGTAGTATTGCATATTCACATGCCCCACATTGCATTCTCTCTACATAATCAGTGGGGACCTCCCGCAATAAACAAAATGCATTGGAAGAATAGTTATTTCCATCAAGAATCTATCCAATTCCAATTCTCAATTTAATTCTAATTATAGTTCTCAAGAATAAACAAAATTCTAATTCATAATATCTATGATTGGAGTTCACTAAATTTTGGTGCACACACCTGAAAGTGATTTCGGTGCCTTAACTGCAAATCAGTGCTACTATGCATATAACTACACCGGTACGGTTCTATTAAGTGACGCATCGGTGACGAATAAATGCAAATTAAAAAATCGCAAATCTATTTTCTTTAAGTGAAAAAAAAAATGGAAAATTGAAAAATGGGCGAAAAAATATTTTCAAGAATCTAATTTCAAAAATAATTCTTTAAATACTAATCACTTTTCATTATTTCACTATTTTTGCTAAAATTTTCAGCCAAATATTTGTAGGAGACATACCTGGAGCAAGAGAGCATAAAGGCGTTGTGGAGCAGTGAAATACGTTCAAACAAAAGTATTCGGACAATCAAAAACCAAACTTGTGGTGATTCAAACCCTGTATCATAGAATTTGAAACCATCTCGTGATTAAATTTGATTATTTGTTTTACTTTTTCGGCAGTTTTATCCATTTTTACCCTAAAACCTTCATTTTTTTTGTTTTTTCCCTTTCTTCTCCCTGTTTCTGTGATTTCAGAATTAGGGCTTTTCATTTTAGATTGACATCCAACCCATGGGATGACTTTCATAGTCGGATCCGAATCCATTTGGCCATTGTGTGAATTTTTGGAAAAAATGGATTTTTTTTATCGATGCGCCCTACGTAACCTAGCGCACCAGTGTGATGTATTATAAAGTGCACCGCACAAGTATTGTGTAATAAAAATTTGAAAAAAAAAATAAATTAGTGCGCCATATCTGAAATAGGGCACAGGTGCTCCATTTTATGAGGGTAGCATTGTATGGTCTATTACACTGTTTGTGCAGTGCATTTATAATACCCCACACACCGTACAGTCTATTATATTTTTTTGTGGTGCATTTGTAATACCCCCACGCACCAGCGGCAATGCGTACATAATTAAAGCCGCACCACTGCCTTGAGATTTATTTTTTACCTAAAAAGCTGACAATTTATTTATAAATATATTAATGAATGATATGGTACATGTTTTGGGTTGATAAAGAAATTACTGACAAGCGATCAAGTAACAAAAATATCGATAAAACTTCAAGAAAAGAAAAAAAGGCAAGTTCTTCGTAAATTATTTATAGAAAATATTATTTTTGAACTATAGGTAAGTTTAAATAATATGTATTGTTTGCTGTGTATCATGTAGAGCCAAAAAATGACAAAGCTCGATAAGATTATTTATGATCTAGGACCAGAAGAGCATAAAAGCTTGATGGAAAAAGTGCAAAAGTATGAATCAGGTGAATGAAAAAATACTATCGATCTAATATGAGTTTCTTTTTTTAATTATCATTAATAATGTACTTAAAAATTTTAGGTAACATGTGTCAAAAATTCTATTAATTCACATCTGTTTATTGTTCCAAAGGTACGAACAATTCAGAAAAGGAATGTTGTTCTAAGAAAAGAAAAAAAATAGAAAATGAAAATGAAAATGAATTGCTTCTTAGCTCATCTGGAGTGGTGGTGGAAGTTAATGAAAGGGGGGAATTTTTTTACAAAAGTTTGAGGGATCTAGTGGAATGAATGTATAGAAGTTATCTCCACTTACAATAAAAAAATCAATCCAGTGATTCCAAGAACCAAATTTTATCTAAACTACAGGAGGAGTTTCCAGAGAATTGGTCAATGAGACATGTCATACTTTTAATAGAAAAACGTACAACAACAAAAAAGAAGGAATGAAAAAGTAATATTGCTTTAAATTTTTGTCTAGAATTATTTATAAATATCACTTTTTTTATATTTACTTTTCAGATATCAATAAAAAAATTAAATATTTTATTGTCATGTTAGATTTTCAGGAATATTATGAAAATCTCGAAAGATGAACGAGCTGATATCAGAAATATGCTAGTAGGAATGTCCAGAAATGTGTACAAGGAAATGGTCAAAGAAATGGACAAAATTTCATCGTAGGAGGAGAAATCTCAACAAAAAAATTCTTAAAATGTAATATGTAATAATGAATTTTTCGATAATTAGGTACAATAAATAAACAATTTAGCATTAAATATTAATTTTCAAGAATTTTCTTACAGAAAAGAAAAGAAAATGGAACCCATTTAGCACATAAAACAGGATGACAAGGAAGAAAATGGTTGATATCTATGTTTGTGAGTAATCGTTACTTCCTTATAACAACTTAAATATATTTCATTTTTTTATTTTTTAAGTTGTTTTACAAAACTCATCATTGAATGTCTTCAAATAGGTGCTAACATGCAAAGAACAACCATCAGATGAATTGACTAAAACTGGGTTAAATATGGGTTGTGAGTATATGTTGGCATATCATAAATTAATTGTGGAATTTGCAAGCATCTATCAATCTTGTTTTACTTAGCTCGGTTTATAATTAATAGAAAAAAACATATTTTATATTAAATATATGATTTGTTATGGGGTATAAAACTTGTAGGAAACAAAGTATGGAGCTGCGCCAACAGATGAAATTTTGAAATATGGCATGGTACATGGTTTTGAAAGAATATCTATAGTTTATGAGTCAATTATTGCTATGGTACGTCATTATTCTTTTCGATTTACATTGATGTATATTATTTAATATTGAAATTTTCATTATTCTCCCCAATATATATACACTCATTTCAGTTTATTTTTATGTTTGTAGATGGAAGGTGAAGAAGAAGAAAACAATCAACACTGTGAAGAAAACATTCCTAAAAATAACCGAAGTCATGGAAGTAGCTCTAGCAGTGATAGGAGTTCAAGCGTGGAATGATGATCACTATGTTTGGATATCAAAGCAAGGTGTTGTATTTTTTGAAATATGTCTGTTAAATCATACATTTTTTTTAATGTAATGGACATAGTGTCGCAATTGAAAGACAGGGATACCAATAATTGTCCCATTTTGTATGACAAAGACTGTGTTTTTCATATGTATTATATATCATAAAATATGTTTTAATTTATTCTATTTCATTCTCCATTGTCATTCTCAAATGAACTATTAAAAAATTAATTCATATGAAAATTGTTACAAGATATACATGTGTCGACTTTTGATGAATAATGAATTTAATACAATCACAATAATTGCACAGTTACAGGTCGATGTTTATAAAAAATACAAAATGAAAACCAGTGTTTGTCAGTAACTGTACACTAGTGCATTTGTATTAAGAAGCGTGCAGGTGCATTTCTACGACCTATGGGCAAGGAAAAAGTACCAAAACCAATTAAAAATATCTGTGCATTTGTGCGATACAATGCACCTGTGCGTTTATGTGTCTATAAGCAGCGGTGCCATTGTACGATCTATGGGAACTGCATGAATACCGATACCAATTATAAATCTCAGTGCGTTTGTGTGATACTGCGCACCAGGGCATTTATGTGTCTATAAGCACCAGTGCATTTGTATGACCTATGGGCACCGCACGAATACCGATACCAATTATAAATTTCGGTGCCTTTCTATGATACTATGCACTGATGCATTTCTATAAGTCTATGCACCAGTGCGTTGATATTACCTTTGGGCACTGCACAAATCCCAAGACCAATTAGAACGGCCCCGTGCATTTTATCACCAATACTATGCGCAATGCAGTTTTATACCTTAACAGCCCGGTGCATTCTCCTTCGACTGCCCCGGGGCGCCTTCGACATGTACGCACCGGTGCGTTAAAGCTAGAGTAGCGTACCAATGAAAAAAAACATCCGTAATAACCTCCGACTACCCATATTTTTTAGTTGTGTTGAATTTTCATTAAAAGCTCTGCCAAAACCTCCGTAACCATAAATGAATGTTGTAGAAAATGTTTTTTTGAAAATTTTGGCCAATTTTATAACATTAAAAACCTCCTTTATAACCTCTTCTAGAGGGTCTTTTCCTTGTAGTGGAGAATGTAAAATATATGTTGGAAAAGTTGCAAAGTTTTTATCTGAGAGAAGAATTGTAGATTTTAGAGATTGAGAAAAATCCACAGGATTCAACACATATTGTAGTGATAAATCAAACCCCCTCACAAGATGAAGATGAAATCCATACTGATAGTAGCGATGGATCAAGCATTAATCTAGAGGGACAACAAGGGGATAGAAACAACAGAGTTGAGGAGAAATCCAAGATGATGGCACTAGATACAGAGATCAAAAGGCTCACCATTGAAAATAAAGATGAATGGATGTTACTGCAAATTTTTTATGATAAGGAGTGTGCATTTAAGGAAGAAATTCAGATTTGAAAACTCAACTCGAAGGAGGAAAATTCGAAAATTGAATGATAAAACAGTATAACGAGCTAGAGGATTAGTGCCCAAAACTGAAAATTGAAGAAATTTCTCCAAGAGAGGATTGAGAGAGGATTAGATCTAGTGCTTAAGAAAAAAAACTAAATTTAATCTAAAATTTTTGCGGCATCCACAAGTAGCATGGAAAATGAGAATTTATAGACATGAAATAATGAGAAGAATAAGAGAAGGAGGCCAAAGAGGAAGAACGGAATTGGAAAATGTTACAATTTTGGAGTATGTGGACATATAGAAACAATTTGCAATAATGAAGAAATCAATCTCTCTTATCAGAAGGAAAAACCAAAGGAGAAGTTATATGAAGCATGCATGCAAATAAGATCAACATAATTCAGGTATAATAGTCCATTTTATGGTTATTGTTTCTCATGAAATCATTTTGTCCATAGGGTTATTGAATGCAGGGAACATACAAGGAATACAAATTAGATAAATAGAATATATCAAGTTATTCCTCAGTTCCCTGGTCACATAGGATGTTTCATGTGTGAGAAAATTTGACATAAGGCCAAGGACTATAAGCTTCACATGTGTTGCAGAAGATCCAACCAGAGAGAGGAGAATATGCAACACCAACTAGAAAAGAAAAATAAGGATCAATAGATGAAATTTTGGAGGATAAAAGAGCATTAAGGAACTCCTATAAAAAATTGAGGACTGCACGGTCTTAGGAGGAGCATATGGTTGCATCATGAGTTGCATGTAGATTTTTGGATGTGCATCCATATATTGAATAGTACATGAAAACAAATATTCATATTGTAGGGTACGGATAATTTCAGTGGGATTTCATAAGGTTTGAAGTGTTATCTCTAATTTTCTCTATGCTTAGTCTAGTTTGATTTTAGCTAGATCAACCATGTACCTCTGTTGATAGTTTTGGAGAAGTTATATGTTTGTTTCTATTGATGTTAATGAATATGTTTTAGCCTTATATTCTTATATTCATGATTATCATGTGAAGAGGGGGTCATACATTTAGGGGGACCGTTTGTGCTTCTAAATGGAGCTGTAGAGTGTTATTATTGAGGAGATTACTATGCACATATATATTTTTATGTTGATTTGATGCAAGGAATAATGTTTTTGTTGCTACCACATATTGCAGGATGGTGGGCTTGCATGACATAGTTGGTATATTGGTGATTCTCATACTACTAGAGAATATTTTTGTCATGTATTTCCATGCATGTGTAGCTACGATGGAGATCAGATGACATGTCAGAGTTGGATCATCTAGAATATATACTTTATTCCTCATATTTTATATTCTTGATGTATCATGATGTTGTTGATATGTATTTGGATGGATGAGTCGTGATGTTGTTGTTTCATGTAGAGTGAATTTATTGATGGATATGATTTGTTGGATACTCATATGTGTGATTCATGTTGATTTATATTTTTTTTTATACATGGAAATAATGAACTGTTGCACATGTTTATCGACTGAGATATTGATGAGTTGGTTTATGATGTTGCTGCTGATGTATAATAATTGTTTTTTTCTCACACGTTTGTTTCTTATGCCTTATTGATGATATGTTTCTGACCTGTGATGAGGAGGAAATGTGTTATGAAACCAGCTCCAAAAATAGAGGAAAAGAGATATCAACACCTTAGAAATAAGCCATTTTGATGGGGAAACCTCCTTTACATTACATAAATGAAAAATTATTGGATGATACAAATGAAAAAACCTCCTTCTATATATAGGAGTCCATGGGGTCACAATATAATCATGTCCGACCTAACAATAATAATGTAAGGGCACAATAATAACAATATTGGGGTTAGAGGGGTACAACAATAAAAATAAGGGGCCTACACTAACAATAATAAGGGACCATACTGGTAATATAAGGACCTAAAATGCCCTTGTCCTTCAAAAAAAGTGTTTTCTTCAATGCTTGAGTATCTCTCGATGCTTCTGTATAAAATTATCATCCTTCGATGTGGAATATTTTGCGGGCAAGTTCTTTTGCTTGATGAGATACGCTGAAATTGATCAATTTCATACCTGTCGAGTTCTTGTTTCCGTGACTACTTCAGGTTCCAATATGGATTTTCCTTCCTTGTCAAGTTCTGGAAATATTTTCTGTGTTGGAAATTTGTCACCTATAAACTTCTTTAAGCATGAGACATGGAAAACTAGATGCACTCGCAAAGAAGCAGGAAGCTCTAATTTGTATGCCATAGTAACAATACTTTGCAACAACTTGTAAGGTCCATAGTACTTTGGTGATAATGTATTATCCTTCTTAGCTTTCTTGAGGGACATTATTTTGTATGGCTGTAGCCGTAAAAATACCCAATATTATACATCAAAACTTCTCTCGCTGCGATGTTGACCTACCTATTACTTCTTTCAATTTTGTGCCAAATTTAGATTATCCTTTAAGAGTTGAAGAACTTGTTTTTGATGCTCGATGTGATATTCCACTGCTTTAACCTTAGAATTTTCTCTTAAATATTATGTGATGCACAATGGATGATATCCATAAAGTGCCATAAATGAGGTGATTTTTGCTACAATATGGAAGAAAGTGTTATACCACCATTCAGCTATAGGTAACCACTTGACCTATTGTGTTTGTTTATCAGATACAAAACAACGAAGATATTCTTCCAAACAGTGGTTCACTATATTAGTTTAACCATCAAATTGAGGATGATAAGATGATCTATGAGCTAGTTGAGTACCCAAACAAGAAAATAATTTTGTCCAAAAATTTGCAGTAAAAATTGGATCTCTATCACATACAATAATATTTGGGTTTCCATGTAGCTTTTGAATTGTTTCCATACATGCAGTAGCAACTGTACCTAATTTAAATAGATGGTATAATGCACAAAAAGTGTGTATAATTGGTAATTCTATAAACTATCACCATGATGACACTCTTTCCTTTGGACTCAGGTAAACTTGTGATAAAATCTATTGAAATTTCCTCCTAACGTTGACTTGGAATGGATAAATTTTGTGGAAGACCCGAGGTCTTAATTGTGTCAACTTTATTTTGCTAGAAAACCTAACATTCCACCACAAAATTTTGAATATCAGAATTAAGGCCATCCAAAAAGAATCCTTTCTTCACCCTGTGGTAAGTTTTTAAAAATCCTGAGTGTCCTCCTAAAGGAGAAGTGTACAATTCCAAAAGAATATTTTGTTTTATTTTGGAATTCATAAAAATATATAAGCTATGTTTGTACCATAAGGAATCATTTTTCCAACTAAATGTATGAGATGTACTAGGATCTTGTTGCAACTTTTGAATGATTGTCCACACTTCTTTGTCCTTCTTCCATTCATCCCTTGCTTTAGTTATCCAATCTGGTTGGATAACATAAATGGCACAAAGAAATGCTTCAACCTCTTCATCCTTTCTTGAGAGTGCGTCTGCATCAAAATTTAGCTTCTCTTTTTTGTAGATGCTTTCAAAGTCATAACCCGAAATCTTTGTGGCCCATTTTTGCTGCTCCTCTAAAGATAGTATTTGCTCCACAAAGTGCTTAAGACTATCATAATCAATTTTTACCTTGAAGTTTCTTCCCATTAGGTAATGTCATCATTTTTTTAGTGCATGTAGTATTGGAAACATTTCCTTCTCATAGATAGCTTCCTGAAAATGCTTTCCTTTGATTGGATGAATTTCAAAATCAATGGGTCTTCCTTCTTGCATTAAAACAACACCAATTCCATTGCCTGAGGCATCACATTCCACAATAAATGTTTTTGTGAAGTTTGGCATAGCTAAGACGAGTGCTATGTAAATTTCCTCTTTAATATGTTCATAGGCCTTAGTTGCTTCAGGAGTCATTGGAAATACATATTTCTTGTGATAATACCCCGTTAACCAGAGAAATCCTCGCAACTTCTTTATGGTTGTGGGTAATTTCCATTCCTTCATGGATTTAATTTTGTTAGGGTCTACATTAACACCCTCATGAGATACAATATGACCCAGATATTCCATCTCTTGTACTCCAAAGGAAGATTTCGAGGTTTTTTCATATAATTGTTTCTCCTCCAATAGGTTGAGAACCTTGTCAACATGTTCAACATGATCCTTCCAAGACCTACTGTAGATTAGTATATCATCAAAAAAATACTAACACAAATTTTCTAAGGAAGGGTTTGAAAATGGAATTCATCAACCCTTGAATTGTAGAAGGTACATTCGTAAGACCAAAAGGCGTGACCAAAAATTCATAATGACCCTCACAAGTTCAAAATAATTTTTTTGGGATATCTTAAGTCTTTATTCTAATTTGATGATATCCTAAACAAAGATCAAACTTGGTAAAATAAATTTCTCAATGTAATTCATCCAATAATTTATCAATCATAGGAATGGGAAATGTATCCTTAATACTAAGCTTATTGATCTCCTTATAATCCAAACACATGCACCATGATCCATCCTTCTTGTGAACCAATACTACTGGAGGAGAGAAAGAACTTTGACTAGGTTGAATTATACCAGCATCTAACATTTATGCAATCATACATTGAATTCTCTCTTTTGGACATAAGGATATGTGTAAGGCCTAATGTTTGGAGGAACACTTCCTGGAACAAAATGAATAGCATGATCATGATCACAAATAGGTTGGAGTCCTTTGGGAGTTTGAAAAACCTTGGAATGATTTCCCAATACATTTTGGAGATATCGAGAAATAGATGATTGTGATGTTGGAACTTCTAGTGAGAATAATTGTGAAATTACGCCTAATTGTTCTTTCTTCAGAGAATTTTTCATGAAAATAGAGCTTGTTATATTTCTCAGCGTCCCTGTGATACCCCATAATTCGAATTCCTTTCCTTCCGAAAAAAAAAATCAAGAAAAGTTCTTGAAAATTAAAAGTTGTTGTGCCCAAATATTGTAACCATTGTACTCCTAGTACAACATCAACACCTCCCATTAGAATGCAAAGCATTGGACTATTAAATTCATATTCCCCCATGGCTAGCTTGATATTATGGCATTTTCTATAGCAATTCATAGTTCCTCCATTTTCAATCATCACTTGACATTCTGGTGCTAGGTATACGAAGCAATTCCATTCCTTGGCTACCTTACAATGAATAAAACTATGGGTTCTACCCGAATCAATCAACACTACTACTTTTTTCTTCCTGATATGTCCTTCTATCTTGAGACTTTTAGGAGTGGTAATTCCTGGCAATGCATTACATGATATGGTCAAACTCATTTCTTCTTTCTCTATGGTTGGTTCTTAGTGTATATCCTCTTCTTTTGAAGTTTCTTGTTAATTTTCTTTCTCCTCTTCACAATATATGTAAAATAATTTCTTCCTAAAAAACTTATGACCTTTATTGCATTTTCTATCACAACTGTAGCAAAGCCCTTTTTCTATTTTTCCTTCCAATTGTTTTGGTGTCAACGTTGTAGGTTGTTGAAGTCTAGGAGTAGCAACACTTCCATATTTATATATGTCAGTGGTAGGTTTCCTTGTCGCCATAAATTTACATTCAAATTTTCTTGCCAACCTGAATTCCTTCTCCAATGAATTAGGTTCCCAAACTAGAACCTCGTGTTGGATGTTTTCCTTTAAAGTCCCTATGAAGACATCAATCCTTTGTTCCTTTGGAATATCAGCCACCCTTATATTCAATTTTTGGAAGTCCTCAATGTGCTCCACCACTGAACCCTTTTGTTTGAGATTTATCAATTGGACAAAGAAAGTGTTTCTCTTTGTATCCTCATAATGTGCTATCATTTCCTTCGTAAAAATTGACCAATTGACAATTTTTTTACGAGAGCAAAGCCATCGATACCATAAAAATGTATTTTGTTCTAAATATAAAGTTGCAATGTGTACCTTTTGTGTGTTTTTCACATTACTGAGATCAAAATATTGCTCCATATCTAGTATCCATTTTATGGGATCGTTCTCATCAAACTTCCTCATATCGATCTTTGGAATATGGTGGGTCATCAATCCAACATTAGAGTTTATGAAATCATGATTAATATTTTTTTTTTTCTCATCATAAGTTTCCTCTACTATATTTCTTCCATTAGGAATCATTTCTTGTATCAACCTTGTCATAAAACCTTCCATGTCTTCTTTTAGATCATTCTTCATGTGTTCCATGTTGTCTTTCATTTTTTTATCGATCTTAGCTTCCATGTGATCCATCTTAGCTTCCATGCCAGCTTCCATGCCATCCATCTTAGCTTCCATGCCATTCTTCAAAACATACATCTTAGCTTCCATGCCTTTCTTCAAACCATCTGTCTTAGCTTCCATGCCCTTCTTCAAAACTTCCATTTCATTTTTTGTTGCTCTTTACGAAAGCAAAATTTGGTGCACTTGTTCTTGTAATTTTGATATGTCATGTTGTGCTTCTTCTTCTTTTTGAGTCATATGTATTCTGAAGGCTTAATGGGTGTCAAATTATTTTTAGATGGAATTTTAGAACCCAATACTGATACATATGCTTAAATATTCCCTTGGAATCACTTCAAAATGATTTTTCAAACAAGACTTATGCATTTTGAAGAAAAAATAGACACTTATTTCTTTCTTTTGAGGAGCTCGATATTGAAATTCAATTATCACTGTGATTTCGGATCTTGAATATCTAAAATTCAGTCTTGTATTAGCCCTTTGAATCTTCTTTCCAATTCCACAGGTCTAACCTGCTTTGGATGCTTCAAGAAAAAATTATTCCCAATCTCCCACAATGACCTAATTATGGACTAGTTCAGTAGAACGAACTTGTACGACATGCCACGTGTACATGTTTCCTCCTTCGGCTCTAAAATTGATACACATAAAACTACATCCTGTGTACGTTCGGCCACTTTTTTCATAATCCCAATCCGATGCTCATATAGAGATTTATGACGATTTTTCCACGGTCACCTCTCTATGATGAAATTCATGAGCCTGAAAAAACCCTAACTTCAACTCATCATATTTCCGCAAATATTGCGAACCAAGATTAGGAATTTTTACACGACTTTCCTCAAGTTTGTGGCTTCGCGTGATAAAAATTTTAGCTACGGAACCTTCGTAAACAAAAATTTATAGCTAAAATTCCACGATGCCCTATTTGGAGCAACGAAACCCTAGAATCCAAAGCTCTGATACCAAATGTGATGAAACCAGCTCCAAAAATAAAGGACAGAGAGATCAATGCCTTAGAAATAAACCACTTACAAGGGGCAACCTCCTTTACATTACATAAATGAACAATTATTGGATGATACAAATGACAAAAACTCCATCTATATACAGGAGTCCATGGGATCACAATATAATCCTAGCCAACCTAACAACAATAATGTAATGGCGCAATAATAACATTATTGGGGTTACATGTGTACACAAATAACAATAACGGGGCTACACTAACAACAATAAGGGACTATAATAGTAATATAGGGACCTAACGCAATGATTTTAGTGTTGCAAATACTGTCATAGTGATAGATCTTATGCTATTAATGATGCTACCTTATGTTTCTTGGTAACATTGTCTACGTTGATACACATACATAATATAGGATATATTTATTGTATTGGTTCATATGCTCCTAGTGTTGCTGTTGCTACCTTTTGATGTGTTTCTCATGACTTGAGTTGATTATATAGTATATTCTTGGTTGTTGAGCTTCATGGATGCTTTGATATGATGAGGAGATATATTTATGTTGCTTCCGTGACATATTTATTTGTTGTTGTTGTGAGTTGATTTTGTTCCTAATGCCTATGTGAAGCATGGTGGTTTCTAGTGGTTATCTTAATTTTGCTTCATGATCTTCATTGTTGGGATGGTGATGGTGAAGGTGTTCGGTGAGGATGTGCTAGAATGTGGTTTGGATTGTACTTCTATTATTGCTGCTACATATTTAGAGCTTATGTTATTTCTCATGGAGTTCTTATGTTTTCATGCACATGCCATGTATTGCATTCTTATTGATCTTATTCTATGGAACATATTTTTGTGTACATGAATACCAATAATTTCATATCATGTTATTGTATTTATCATAGATGAGAACACACTTATGTGTAGATGTGCAAGCCATTTACCTTTAATGTTCTATCTTGCTAGAATATTTCTCATGCAAAGACTGATGGTGTCGAGTATGCTTTTCCAAATCAAACATATATGGGGTATTTGAACTCCATTTCATGTCCTGTTTTGCATGTCACTAATGTAGCCATATCGGGTGAATGATGTAATATTGGGTCATTAGACTAATTGGTTGGTGATAGTTTCATTATAATGGAGTCATATGTTAGTCTTATGTACTTGTGAACACCATTTATTTTCTCCATGAAGCATTTTATATGTATTTTAATTCATTCTAAATCATTGTTCAAATTCATTTGGAGTCGTGGTTCATGAGGATTAGTCTCTTGCATTTAGAAAGAAATATTATTGCAGTGAAGAGGATGTGTTTCTATAACAATAGAGAGAGTGTGAGTGTGGTTTCGTTACATGCTTAGGGGGAGCATATGTTCAGCTTTCAGAGAATGCAAGGCATTAGCTAGTGATATGTTGGTTGTTGAGTTCATTACTTCACATTCTTATCTTGCAGGAGAGACATCTAAATGGTTTTCATCATTATGGTGTTGAGTATGATAGGGGGAGTATTTCTCTCACGTGACACATTATTGACACTATTCTTCATTGTTGGAATGTCTCTTTTCCATTGATGTCAAAGAGAGGGAGAATTTTGATTGTTGGAACTTTAGAGTTGGAAAGTGTGTGGAGATCAACCAAAAATGTTGGAGATCAAATTGAAGTTGGCCTCAATTCCAAAGGGGGAGCTTGTTGGCATTGCAATGTTGGCATTGATGTCAACAAGTTGATGGTGTTTCTTGTCATACATCTTATGCCAATTATATGATGTTAGTAGTCCTCCTAATGATGAGTGTGATGAGTGTTTGGTTGTAGCAGTGCTCAACTTATTGGTCCTGTTGGTTGGAATTGATGTGAACATGTTTGTGACATGACTTTATGCAGAGTTTGGAGGTTGAGTAGAGATAGATGCAATTCATGTTCATCATGGATTGTTATAGGTTGATGTTTCTACATTTTTTGGAGGTGCCTATACAAATTTTTTAGGTAGTTGGATGACTTTATGTTGTACCTGCAATTGTTTGACATGCTGCTAAGGTACTAGAGATGTTCCTACAGGTGTTGGAGTTGTTTGGTGAGGGTGTTCTTGCTTCTTGAGGAGTTGGAGGTGTTGGTCATGATGAAGAGTTTATAAAAATAGGGCTTTTATGTCATTGAATTTTCACAGAGGTTTGGAGGTGTGTTTTTGAGTTGACGACGAGTCCTTGTAGTCTTACAAAAATTTTTTAAGTTGTGGAGCAAGTTTGGGAAGGTTCTGAGTTGAGTAAAGTTTACTTTGACCATCCTTTGGCCCAACCACATGGATTTAAGCCCATGTATGTAGTTGAGAGGTCTCACCCTCTGGGAACAAGGCTTATCCATGTGGTTGCAACCTAAATCCAATAATTTTGTGCGTGCGGTTGAGGATTTAACTAGAATTTCTATAGATTCCTTTCACATATGAGGTAAATTAAGTGTTTCGGTGATGGTTCATGTTCTGAAATGTTATGAAAATGGTCATGAAGCCTTAACCATGTTATAGAAAGAAATTAACATTGAAAATATTATGTATGAAGTGGATTTAGTGGCTTCATCAAGTCAATGAGTTGAAGTCCGATCAAATCAAGCATATGAATAGAGTTTGTGGAGCTAAGTTGTTCTTGGTAATTATTGAGTTGAGAACCTGAGTTCATCCATTTATTCAAGAAATATCAATGATAGTATGGTTGATTCTCTTGATCTATTGAGTGAGTGGGATAATGGAGGATTTTGTGCAATCCGTGTGAGGGTTGGGTAATGCATTTTTTCTGAAGCAGTTTGCAGATGTTGAAGTAGTTAGCTTAAGCAATTTTCAACCAACATTTGAGCCGAGAATGAGGAGATGAAGTAGATTTTGAATGTATATATTCTTGGTGTTTTTTAGCAACTTGTTTACTCACTAGTTCGTGTTTGTTGTTCGCAACATTTATTTGTTAGCAGACACATTATTGTAGAGAGTTTTTTGCTGATGTATCCTATAGAATGTTTTATGCGGTGTTGATAAGATTGTGTTGAAGTTTTTGGTGTGGATCTGGGTTTTGATTGTGTGCCTTGAAGAAAGGCTATTACGATGCTCACGTTGAGAAGTTCTTAGTTCCAGTTCAAAAATGTATGAACCGAGAACCACATAGAGGAGTGGACTTTGAGAAATTTGGTGAAATCAATATAAGTGATTGGTTTTCTCAATCCAATGGTAGTTGCATTGTTTGGAAGAAACTAGGCAAGGCGTTGATCATGGAGGATTCCAGCAGATAGGAGTATGTAGAGTCGACTGATAATTCAGGAGTAACCAGGCGAGGATCATTGGTCATGGTGGCATGCAGTAGATAGTAGTCCGTAGATCCACATGAGAAAGAGATTTTCATTTGATAGTATGCAATTGTAACCCTATGTAAATAATTTGCTCAAAATAATGAGAATTTGAGCAGAGCAACAAGAGAGGGTGATTTTTTTTTGCTTTGAAAAGGGTTTTGCCATAAGAAATATGTGTGTGTTTTGTGTTTAATGATTTTATAATTTATGTTTATGTTTCATGCTATGATATCTGCTTTTATGTTTAAGTTTATTTCTTAAATGATTAATAATCTAGAGAAATTTTTTTAAGTGCCTTCAAAAATTACTTACCCCAATTAATAGTGATCTACTTTCCAACATAAAAAAACTCTTATATTGATTTTTTTTAATATTTAAATAATTTTTTATTAATAATATTAAATGTAAACTCTATATTGAACCATAAATAAATTTCACAAATTATACATTTGAATATTTTTATTTTATATTTATATAAAATTGTTATTACAATATTTTATTTAAAATAATTTTTTAAATATTTTATTCCTTATTTATATTAAAATATTTTTTTATTATTAATATTTTTAAAATATAATATTTCAATTCTACAAGAAATTATTATCTCTCTTAGCAGAAATTTTTTTATTCTCTCTCTTAACAGAATTTTTTTCTTTTAATTATTTTTTTAGACCTTCCAACAGGCAAGGGACTATAATAATCGATTTTGTAGTCTAATATTAGTTCCCTGGAAAATTGGTAACATTAAACCCAAAGTTTTTACTGAACTTCATCTTTCTGCTTTTCTAATATCCTATCAACTCCTTGCACAGTCCTTTTTTCATTTGTTATATTTTTTATATGAAATCATACAGCTCTCATGTACCGAATTACGAAGAAAATAATTCTTTATGAAATGACGATCTTGGATAGATCTTCCATATATATCTCTTCCGCAAAACGAAATAGATATTTTTCTGTTGGAAGCGTGCCAGGAAAACTGACAATGCTAATCATATTGAGCTGGAAATATGGAACCCGGCCACACTCTGAAATTGGATTGCTAATGATGTGAAAGCAATCTCTCACCCGTAGAAGCTTCTTTCTCTGTATTTCATTTGTTTGCTTGGTGTCCTTGTAGTCATTCCCTTAGGATTACGCTCTCCATGTCCTTTCACAATAAGAGTTGTATTTTTGATGTCATTTCTTAGCTAATATAGACAAGCCTTCCAGCAATATGTGGACAGTTCTCCCCGGAACAGTCCAATCCAGGGAAATAATTATAGCCTGAGTCGGTGCTATATTTGTCTACAATTCCTTCTGCCTCAAAGCATTGTTCCACTTGCTGTGGACTTACAAGCTGAGGATGGGCCTTCTCGGCTTGGTGTCTGTGCTCGACATCCCGTGGGAAATGATCATCATGGCCCACTTTGTGTACAACGTGAATCGCCCAAAGTGGAAGTACACGTGGATGGTTTATCGTTATTCTCTGTCACTTCTGCTACGCCCATTTGGTGACACACTCTCCACCATCTTCTCGTTCTCAATCTTTTCCACATTCTCTGTTTTATAGTTTTCTATTTTCCTAATGTACAGAAATTTCTTTACTTTTCTGGAATGTAGCGGAACATGGTATTCTCATATATTGATCTTATTGGCCAAGACTCTTTTGAAAAAGAGAAAAAATTACATCAAAATCACTTTCTATATGGTATCCCTGTTTCCTTTTCATATCATCAAATTTCATTACATGTGAAAAGTGGATTGTGATTACCTTTCATTTTTATTGAAATGGTCTTTACATGTTTATGACTTTTTTGGGTTAAATATATTTTCTCAGCGGAACATGGTATTCTGAGATGTTGATCTTATTGGTCAGGCCTCTCGGGATAAAAGCAAAAATTACATCAAAATCACTTTCTATATTGCACCCCACCTTCCTTTTTATATTATCAATTTTCATAAACGTTGCACGTGAAAAATGGTTGTGATCACCTTTCACTTTTATTGAAATTCTCTTAATTACATTTTTATGAAATTTGTTTTCTTAAAAAGAAATAAATAATAATTTTCAATCTAAAAAATATTTAATTAATTATGATATTTTTAACCTTAATTATGGTTGAAAGAACTTTTAAAGTCATTAATAATTTTGTTAAACAAAGTTGTTTAAATTTTTAATGATATTAAAACTTAGATAAAATGTAATTACCTAAAAAAGTTGGTGAAGAAATTATTAAAAAATAATTGTTATACTAATTTTACTTATTGATGTATAAGTAGTTTTTATTAATTTTTGTGATTTAATATCATTTTTAATTTAAAAATAATACACTATGGTTTGATGTTTAAATGTTTAGTTTTCTTTTTTCTTTAAATATAATATTGATTTCTTAAAGATAGAACAAATTAATTTTTATTTTATTTAATTAAACTAAACAAATTATATTAATCTTAATTATTTATAAAATATGTGTAATAAGTAATATTAATATGAAATGCATTAATCCATTATTATAATCATGAAAATGTGGATAGAAATTATAAATATAGTTTTATTTGATGTTATGAAGTAATATAAATAAGTAGAGATGTTGTTATGTTATATGAGACATTGTTACTTATATTTATATGCTTGTCTGGGTTATGTTCTATTTTGTATATTGACTTCTATATGAAGTTTATTTAGACATCTCTTAGTGGAAGTTGCTTTTCTGTATTGTTTTATTTGCATTTGGAAATTTGTATTGGTACATAATATTAACCATGTTTTTTTCAAAAAAAATATTTATATATTTGTAATTTAACTAATTGTATATTTATTAATTTAAAAAATATTAGAAAAAAAAAAAAAAAATTCCTCCCAAAACATGTAGAGACCGGAAAAACATAAGTAGAACTTTATAACCTTGAGAGCTACTTGAGATTTATTTACGAGATTATAATAATAGCAGCAGGAAGTGAGAAAAATCATAATTAGAAAAATTGGACGTTCGAAAACTCCCTCCACATGTCGTTCCCATGCTCACCAAACTATTGTTTCGCTATCTGGCCTGAGCTTCTATTAAGTTTTCGTGGCCAGGGTTTTTGGCCTTCCCGCAACGAGTTTGAAATCCTGCTACGTAGATCTTCACTTTCCATCGTTCCTTTTTCTGACAGTATACTTTGGAAAAGCGAATTCGAAGCCAGGACATGGTCGAGAAACCAGATCCCATGCTATTTCCAAAAATATCCAAAATTTTTCCATGGACATAAGATAACTTTTAATATCAATTTAACAACTTTATTCAAAAGTCACAAAGGACTAAAGCTGATAAGAATTCACATTCATTATTTTCCATCATTGACCATTTCCAACTAGCAATTTCATTTCTAAAAATACTTGATGCGCAAAATATATTAAAATTTCAATTATGTAAATACTGAATTTGTTAAGAACTCGGTGATTTGTAAATAATAAGAAACCACTAAATATAGTGTTTTATAATAAATAAAATGAAAAAAACACATTTTATAATTTTAAAGTTAAGATCTTCTTGTCTAAAATAATAGAGTTGAAATTTCTACGTTGTGTGAATTTTGAGGTGATGTTCTGCAATTTATTGGCTTCTAATATTGAGTGAATTGTAGTTAAGTAGGAATCTTTATTCTTTTGCTTGTTATATTTATCTAGTCTATAGTTTCTTTTGCTATATAATAAGTTTTTATCGTGTATTCATGGTGTGTGGTGGTGCATGATCTTGATTTAATAAAAGTATTATTTTATAATTTTTTATTTTTTTATTTTTTTCTATTTTGGTATCCTAGTTAAAGGGTCTAGATGAGAGAGGTCTAATTATCTCAATTTTATTATTATAATGTTTGACATTTATCTCAATGTTTTTATAGTGGAAAAGGTGGAGTCAACTCTCAGGACCTTCCTTACTAGTGGGATTTAGTTTGGTAAAAACAGATCTGAAATCTTCTAGAAGTGTTTTGAGGCATCAACAATGTTTTTTGGGGATACAATTTTTCTACTTAAGCTTTTCATCTTTCTCTATTCTTCACACGAAGACATTTCCAACAATGCAAGAATCACATTAATGGAAGTATGTATGAGAAAATTACGCCACACAAAAGTTCACCTTCCTGTTTTGACCACAATAATTTGAGAGGATGCAACGTCATCCACCATAATGCAAAGAAAATTTGCTAGCCACTTGATTATGGTGAATAAAAATCTAAAAGAGTTTATATTGTAAATTTGGTTAAGAGTTGAGGTACTCAAAACTAACCACTAGTAAACTATTGGGTTGCGCTACAACCGAGTCACTATGAGAAAAAATGGTTACATTCCTTCAGGTGAATTTGTTCAATCACTGAGAACAAATAGCCAAGAGGGATGTGATAGGGCACATAGAGAGGATGTGTTTGTTATAGTTCCCCATAAGCCACATGCCATACTTCTTTGTACTTGAAATCATTTTATATTAAGAGAAAGAGAGAAAAGCGACACCGCCTTCGTCCTAGGGTTTTCTCCTAAACGAGTTTCCAAGGTCATATCTTTTGTCTAATGTGTGTGTGACCTTATTTCATAGTTTTCTATTTTATGCATAATTTTAATTTGCGTGCATAGATTGTTAAGAATTATATAAAGATCTTGAAATAAAAAAGAAACAACATTGTAATAATGTATAATTTTAAGATTTAAATATAATTTTTTCAAATCTATTGTGACAAATTGTCCAATGGAATATCCACAATAGTTTATGACTCATCGAATCCTAGATATGGGTTATTATAAAGGGCATGATCAATATCAATAAATTTTTTATTTGCAGACATTGTTTAAGGTTATGAGTGTGTGTTGTTCAAAACTATTGTGAGTGTGTTGATTTCTCTAGGGAGCTACATCGATGAGGGAATATAGATTTGTGGGATTAAATACAAAGAATGAGATGAATAATGTGGGTTGGCGCAGAGTTCATTGATTCCGCTGGTATTCCAACCGTAATTCACATATATGGAAGTGATACTGCTAATTTTCGGCTGCAATAGCAACTTGGAAAAGGGTGGTCGCTTCGTTGAGATCTCGCTCAACAGTTGAGAGAAAGAAACCTCTTGAATACCATTATTTCCTTTAAAAAAATTTAATTTGGTATTCTACTTCTTCTATCATTCATGTTGATCTGCAAAAGCAGCTTCTATCCAATGATGCTCATTGGAATTGAGTTGTAGACACTTCATCTAATTGTGCAACTTGGATTTGTGAGCTCGAGTTCTTAAAGCAATGTTACGCAGAGTTTTTCGTGTCGGCTAGGCAAGAGAAATTTGTGCAATGAAATGTGCAAGATCCCACCAATAATTGATTTGATGATATCAAATAATATTTAAACACCATTTGTGATGACAATCAATATTTGTGTAGCTATAGCCCTATTAATACATAGGGGTAATATATGTCACCCATTGGATTTTGTACTTTCCGAAATCCAACTATTATCATATGTTTCCCATGCATCAATGGAGCTACAGCTCCACAAATATTGATAGCCATTCACGACAAGAGAAAATTGGGTCGCATCTTTAGTGGACATAGTGGACATTGAAGCATAGAGGCCAACAGAAATAAAGAGATGGAGCCAAAATATTTTTGGTTTTGCGAAAGTTTTCTTTCTTTGATCACGCAAGAAGGATTGGATTGTGAGGTGGTTACACGTGCAAGGTTGTTGCAACAGACATTTTTCTGGGAAATATCTACTTATCACTACCCTTAATATTTTAGTTTTTGCCTTGTGTTTTTGTAAGCGTGCTTTACTTTTGTATTTGAGACCTAATAATTTTATATCACTCATGTTGTTTGGAGTTTGCAAGGGTAGTTATGCTTGTTTATTTTGAATGAACTATTTATCAATATACTTTACAGAAGTGGAGTGGGGCCATAATATGACTATAAACTATCTATTTTTTAATTTACATCCCTCATGTAATGAGTGATTTTTGTCGATGGATACTATATTTCGATTTATTGGAAGATTTTTTAATTCAAAAAGGAAAAATAAAATAATATTTGGTTATATGATTAAATTTATATTGGTGCATTCTCTTTGATATGGGCGTATTTCATATTTTTATTTAAAAATGGTGAATTTATTAAGAGATTGGTATGTAAATGAGTCCACAAAGATAGATGGAGGAAATTGTAAAAAATGGAATTTTAAGATGTATAGGTTAATGGAAGGATATAAAATTTGGTCAATAGTATCATGAGCTAAAACGAAACCAACAACACAGACAACATCAAATCAAGATTTACAAGCACATATGGTCATTTTTCTGACACTTTGGTTCTGACAGTTTTGACGTATTGTCAGAAAGTTCCCCAATTTTTCTCAATTTTTTTAATCCCGCCACCTGGTGTCACTCTTGCGGTGTTAATGGAAACATCTCCACTCTTGCGACACTATGAAAAACTGTTTCTCTTGTGACATTACAAAAAAGCGTTCCTCTTGTGACGCACCTGACGAGGGTGTCGCAATAGCGAAAGTAATAGAAGACAATGTTGCTATAGCGACATCCATGTTATGTGCATTGGTATACTGACGAATATTAAAATAATATTCAATTTCCCTTTGATAAATTCAAAGTTGACTTGGTCAACTAGTGTCGCAATGTAACACCCCTAGTTTATTGTTTTTCAAGTTAGACATGTGAACTTCAATCCAAAAGGGAGTGGACCCCAATGGATGATTATTGTGTGGATGCAATTAATCATTTAATTATGAAAAATAAATAAAATAATTCTGTGCATATTGACCAAATGAGAATTTTGAGATCACTTGCCAAATCCATTAGGTATGGAAAGAGACTAAGACTTTCCCCAAAAATCTTTCAAAATCCTTGAAATAATTTATTTCTAATTTAGATTTTTGAGGAAAAATATAGATTTCCCCAATGAGGTGGAGAGTAGTTGGAAAGGGGTAAAAAGCTAGAAAAGTAGAAAGCAGCTTTAAAAGTCCCTAAATAAGAGAAGCCTAGGCAAACATGAATAAAAGCATCCTGTAATTCTGGACGCAGAATTAGAAATAGGCTTTGGGGAGCATAAGCTTAAATAAGCTACTCTAGAACATATTGGGGTTGGTCTGTTCTAGGAGATGATCTCAGCTCGGGGGTCAGTTCTAGAGACAAAGGAACTCTAAAATTGGGAGGAATAGTATTTTGCAGAAGTGGTATGCCCATAATTTTTATGAATGGTTGAATTACTTGTTACTGTGTAGTGTGATTAATGACTGTAGATGTTATTTTATTTCAAAATTATGAAATTGGTATTCCATACATTTAACAGAATTTTTTAGAAAAATTTAATCCTCTCAATTCTCTATAGTTGTAGGAATAGGAATTATGGGGAAAATCATCCAGAAGCTCTAAACTTGCTAAGGGTTTAAATATGGAGATTTATACTACTCCCATAAATCATTAAAGTTGTAACTTTAATCTGCTTCTATGAAAGTATAAATCTAATTGAGTATGAAATAGGAAAGTAGACTTAGCAGATGAAAAACCAATTATGAACTTAGAAGAATTTATAGACATTAAGTACTGTATAAACATGGCAGATATAAAGGTCTGAAGTGTATATCTATATATATTGTAACCTTCTGCAAAAAGGGAAAATATGAACTGAGAAGGAAACAATTTCATTTACCTGAACTGTATATACCAGAACAGAAAAGTTTCACAACATACAAGGAATTTATAAAACAGTAATGACAGGTGGATCGTTCATAAGGCTGGTAAAAATCTGTTTTATAAGTAAACATAGAGTTGAAAAGTCAAACTCAATTCTTAGTATTTCAATTGATTGACCCACTTCATGAGATATAAAATAGAAAACTGAAAATGAGATGAAAACCAGTAAAAGATATAGGGGAATAGTTGAGAGAGAAATAGATATATTGCATCAGAAAAATACTCTGTTATGGTCGATAGGGAAAAGTAAAATTATGAAAGACATTAACAAAAACCACTTGGACACCTTCAAGTAGACCTTAGTAATTCAGTAATAATTTTCAGAATTACACTAACATCCGTATACCACTGAATAGATTTGACTTTAAACACATGAGTCACAGGAGTATATCTCCTTCGATTTAATATTAATTGTTTTATACCAGAATAGCAATGGGACTCCATAAATTTTTTTTATATGTGAATATGAGTAAAGGAGAAATTACTTCTAATGTACATATAGAAGAAAGACCTATGAAATTACTGGTAGAGAACTAAATTATCTCATACACTATCCAAATATTAACAGCAGACCTAAGATATATACTATATAGGAGAGGAATAACTCCTATCATATAAATAAAATAAATTATTCATTAACTGAAAATTATTTTGGACAACTATAGCAAAAGAATTTGTCTGTCGAATTTCACATGTGTGGAATTAGAGAAAAATTACTTCTGAAAGGTAGATCGGTGAAAGATATTGTAGATGAGCATCATCTCATTACTGATTAAAATATAAATTAGCTACGAAGGATATTTGGGTAGAGAACCCCAAAAGCTCATTCGTCAGTAACTATAAATAATCCAAATCGCATCCTATGGAAAAAAATTATTATATTTAACATGGTGGCATAGTCCATGAGTTCTTGGTGCTACGACTACAAATGTCATAATAATACAATAACCACAGATGTGAAAAATGACTGAAATAGGAGCCTGCTCCGAGAGGTATAAGAGGGAAAAGTGTCGAAACCCTCTCCAATAAATCCAAGCGAAGCTAGGACCTGATGAATCGAAGATAAATATGCATCAAATCACCTACCTGAAACTTTGAATAGTTTGCAACAAAATTCCCCAAGTTGGAGTCGAAAACAACTGGTACGTTACCTGGGCATTGCAAAAAAAATGAAGAAACCATTATACCATGATTTGTGAAAAGGATACGAACAGAAAAACTTAATAAGTTATAAAATGGCTTCCAACTGTGGATTACCTGAGTCATATAGGTAAAAACGCTGAATGATGTGTGATCCTGAGCAATAAAAATGAAAATTGATTGATTATATAAACATAGATCTTAGAAATTTTAACTCAATAAAACGAAAAATATTTGTGTATAACCAGAGGAGTTACCTCCGAGGAAGCCATGAGTTGATTGTAGGCATAAGGCAGTACAATTCTTAACTCATTAATCACGATAAGAGTACCGAGTTCAGTAAATTCGAGGGCTCCGTTTAGCAATGGTGACACAAGACGAGTCAAAACGTATGCACCTAACTCATCTAAAACTTATTTTGAAGGCATCGCTTGAATGTTCTACGCCATCTCTACAACAAAAATTAAACAAAACTACCTTCGGACTCTAAATTCCAACCCATATTAAAATCTATGTGCTTGGTATTAATAAAAAATGAAATAGCAAATGGAACGAAGCTTGAAAGACAAAACGTGTTAAGAATATGAATGCTACAGAACCAGAATTGTAAGAGAATTGAATAAGCCATATTCAAAACGATTTTAACATTCTATTGACACACAACAAATAGTATAGTGGTTACCTAGAACGATGAGCGTTCAACATGGTACTGTGTATACAAGATTGGTTAATCATACACATGATCGACGAAGAACAACACAGAAGAACAAAGAAAGTTTTACTTCCTCAGAAAAATTTCAATTGACAAATGAAACTGTAGAGTGGAGAAATGGAATGATATATCGAGCCAAAACCCTAGCTCGTCCCTTCTCTTCACCGTCCACGTGGGGAGCGATGCCCAAACCAATTCGATATCAGTTGAAAAGTGCATAGAAAGACATGAAAATCTCCACAGTACAAAACTGAGATTTACAAATTAACACCATGGTACGCATCACACCAACCGCCATACGACTCTCAATACATAATAACACATAAATCGATTCTCTTAAATGATAACGTGCCGAGACACATAGCCACAGTAAACGAGGAATGGTGAGGTACCAATGAATGGCATAACATTTAAAAGGTGAGTAAATGATAGGCATACATGTACTAGCCTAGGGATTATTGTAATCCTTAAACCCTAAATACAATCCGAATGAATAAATAAGTCTTCGTTCAATTGTAATGATAAGAAATGATAACAAGTCTATAAAATTGCGATGCAAAAAGGTATTACACCATCGTTTTATTATATATAACCCAATCCTAAATTAACGTTGGATTCATTGATATCTGTATACTCTCATGCCTACAGTAGTAAGTTATTAAAACATGGCAATTCGAAGTATGGTGAAGGTGTATATAATAATACACAACAAAAATAATCATATATCAATTAAGGGAATCAAATGGATCATGATTATAAACAAGGGTTAGTAAGATATCACGTCTGAACTATAGTGAATGAGGTTATAAAGGAATTGAATATAGGAACATAGGTGTCATAAGCTTATAAACTATACTTTTAATACTATATGTAAAATAAATCTTGACTCGATATTAAAGGCTAGATATAACAACACTCTTCCCAATCCCTCTCTACATGCATCAGTACACACGACAAACTCTATGCCAGGATCTGCAATCTTCATTATAGCGGTTGTAGTGAGTTTTAACTTTAGTTGTTCAAAACTGCTTTGGCATTTTTCAGTCCACTCAATTTTAGTGCCTTTTCTCTGTAGTGAAGTTATGGGATATGCTATTGCAGAAAATCTTTCCACAAATCTTTGATAATAACCTGCAATTCCCATGAATGATCTCACTGCAGAAACATCAGTCGGCACTGGCCAGTCTCTAATATATTTTATTTTCTTAGGGTCAACAGCCAATCCTTATTCAGAAATAATATGCCCCAAGTATTGAATCTTGTCTTTATAAAATTCACATTTACTGATTTTGGCATATAACTGGTTTTCTTTCAAAGTTTGCAAAACTATCCTTAAGTGTTCTTTGTGCTCTTCCTCACTTTTTGAATAAACTAGAATATCGTCTATGAACATTAGTACGAATTTATCCAAGTACTTGTTCAAAACGTTGTTCATTAAACACATAAAAGTGGCAGGGGCATTTGTCAAACCAAAAGGTAGGACTACAAATTTGTAGTGACCATACCTGGTTCGAAAAGTTGTTTTAATAATATCTTCCTCCTTAATTATGAGTTGGTGATAACTAGTCCTCATATCAATCTTAGAAAATATTGAAGCCCCTCTTACCTAATCAAAAAGGTCATCGATTTTGGGCAATGGGTATCTATTTTTTATTGTCAAATTATTCAACTGACGATAGTCAATGCACATTCTAAAGGTTCCATCCTTATTTTTCACGAACAACACCGGTGCTCCCCAAGGAGACACACTCGGTCTGATATAACCTTTCTCCAACAATTCTTGTAATTGAATTTTCAACTCCATGAGTTCAAGGGGGCTCATCCGATAAGGAGCTCTGGAAACGAGTGTTGCTCCAGGCACCAAATCGATTGAAAATTCAATCTCTCTTTTGGGGGGAAGATGAGGAATCTCATCTGGAAACATTTCTTTGAACTCCCTTACCACTGGTAAAGTGTCTAGTAGGTTTCCTTCAGGTTGCTGTCCTAATTCTTCAACATGTACATCATATACTTGATAACCTTTTCTAGCTGTTATTTTTAATTGCAGAGCTAATATTTGTCTTACAGAAATTGGCTTTGGCTTTCCTTTGAGTATAAAGGGTCTCCCTTCCTCATATATGCAATGTAGAGTTTTATCCCAACAGTTCATCATAGCCTTTCTCTTTTCTAACCAGTCCATTCCTATCAGCGAGTTATATGAGCCTAAGGGAAAAATGTTTAAATTTACTTCTGTCTAAAAATCATTTAATTTAATTGCGGTTTGAGGGAACTTATGAGTTACTTTTCTATTGGTGCAAATGGCTAACTGGACCAACCAAGACTGCTGGAAATTTTTAGTTTTGAGATTGCATTTCTCTACAACTTGTGGACTAATGTAACTCAAAGAAGCACCCGGATCAATCAAAATTGTAACAGATTGGTCAGCAATCTTACCTTCCATCTCCACCATAGTAGCCTAGTGTTTTTCTTGTCAATTCTCCAAGGCTGCACTAATATTGGGTATATTCTTTGCTATATCATTCACTGTGGTAGCTTCTCGATCCCTCATAATCATCTGAATATTTCGGTGTGGACAGTACCTCAACAGATGAGGTTCTCCACAGCCCCAACATTTCAAAGGCTACCACATTTTAACTGTTCCTACCTTCTTATTATCTCCATCCTATTGTTTTGAACCAACTTGGGACTGAGCAGTTTGACATTCTTTGGGTTTTTTAAACTTTTTCCACTGATGATCCCCACCAAAGTTCTTCAAGTAAGCTGGTTTCTCTTTCTTTCCTTTTAATTCACCTTTGTTTACCCAACTTTTCCCATGCTCACCCTTTCCTTTAAACTGCTGGTAGCATAATCTAGCTTTCCTCACTGCCTCATCCATAGTTTTTGGATTATCGAACTGTATTTTCTCCTTGTACACAACAGGAAAATAGTTCAAAAACCTTTGTACCTTTGCCTTTTCTTCATGAATATAAGGAACATACCTTATCATATTTGTAAACTTGGTGACAAAATCATCTATGGTGAGTTGTCCCAATCTGATTTCATGGAACTCCTTTGCTTTATCATCATAATAATGTTCGTTCAAATAGCAGTTTTTAAACTTGACTTGGAAATCTTCCCAAGTCAGTTTTTTTTCATCAATGGCATGGACCATTTCTGTCTCCTCCCACCACAAGGTAGCCTTACCCTGTAACTTGTAGACAACTAATATGGCCTTCAGATTGCTCTCATATTCATAGACCTGGAAATACTTAATCATATTCAACAACCATGCCTCAACATCTTCCTCCTTCTCCCCATCATAGGAGGGAGGCTTAATTTTTTGTAATTCCCCCTGTAATTCCCTCTTCTGTTTATACTGATGTCTAGTAGTGTCATCTTCCTCAGATTCATCAGAGAAATTTCTTTTCTTCCTTTTTCCAGAACCTTCACCTTCTTGGCTATTCCACGAAGTCAGTTCTCTTATGAGCTTTTCCTGCTCCTCATGGGCTAATGACAGCCTGTCATTCTAGCTTCTTAGCTCAGCCATCTCCTGTTGCAACATGTGCAACATAGCCATCAAAGGAGCATTGGGATATAACATGTTATCTTCATCACACAGATCAACATAAATTTCATCTCCTTCAGCCATTGAATTTTTTGTTTCAGTACCGTTGTACACTAAACACACATCAGTAATAGAACCAAAAAAAAAAAAAATATACAGTGAGCACAACAACAACCCAGTTTTCTAACATGAGATCTGATACCATTTGTAATGTGTCCCAACTTAACCACAATTTTTTTTTTTCCAATATATCTAGCCTTTATTATCCTGTCAATATTTATTTTCCATATACTATTAATAGTATAGTTTATAACCTTATGACACCTCTGTTCCTATATTCAATTCCTTTATAACCTCATTCACTATAGTTCAGGCATGATATCTTACTAACCCTTGTTTATAATCATGATGCATTTGATTCCCTTAACTGATATATGATTGTTTTTTTGCTGTATTATTATATACACCTTCAACATATTTCAAATTGCCATGTTTTAATACCTTACTGCCGTAGGCATGAGAGTATACATATATCAATGAATCCAATGTTGATTTAGGATTGGGTTATATATAATAAAAATATGGTGTAATACCTTTTTGCATTGCAACTTTATAGAATTTTTATCATTGCTTATCGTTACAATCGAACGAAGACTTATTTATTCATTCGGATTGTAATTAGGGTTTAAGGATTACAATAATCTCGGGGATAGTACATGTCTACCTATCATTTACTCACCTTTTAAATGTTATGGCATTCATTGGTACCTCACCATCCCTCGTTTACTGTGGCTATGTGTCCCGGAACGTTATCATTTAAGAGAATCGATTTATGTGTCATTATGTATTGAGAGTCGTATGGCGGTTGGTGTGATGCGTACCATGGTGTTAATTTGTAAATCTCAGTTTTGTACTGTGGAGATTTTCATGTCTTTCGATGCACTTTTCAACTAATATGAAATTGGTTTGGGCATCGCTCTCCATGTGGAAGGTGGAGAGAAGTGACGATCTAGGGTTTTGGCTCGATATATCATGCCATTTATCCACTCTACAGTTTCATTTTTCAATTGAATTTTTTTTTAGAGGATGTAGAATTTTCTCTATTATTCTGTGTTGTTCTTTGTCGATTAGGAGTACGATTACCCAATCTTGTATACACAATATCATCCTGAATTATCACCATTCCAGGTAACCACTATACTGTTCGTTGTGTATTAATAGAATGTTAAAATCATTTTGAATATGGCTTATTCGATTCTCTTACAATACGTTTTATTTTTCAAGCTTTGTTTCATTTGCTGTGTGCTACAGCTTTCATTATTACGAGCTATTTCCTTTCGTTGTTTTCATGAGATTCACCATAGATAGTATGGGTCTTCATTTTCGATTAATACCAAGCACATAGATTTTATTATGGGTTGGCATTTAGAGTCTGAGGGTAGTTTCGTTTAATTTCTATTGTAGAGATGGCGTAGAAAATTCAAGCTCTGCTTTCAAAATAAGTTTTATATGAGTCAGGTGCATACATTTTGACTCGTCTTGCGTCGCCATTGCTAAACAGAGCCCTTGACTTTACTCAACTCGGTACTCTTATCGTGATTAATGAGTTGAGCATTGTACTCCCTTATGCCTGGAACGGACTCATGGCTTCCTCGGAGGTAAATTCTATAGTTGTACATAGAGATTTTTAGTTTTATTCAGTTAACATTTCTAAGATATATGTTTATATAATCAGTCAATTTTCATTTTATTGCTCAGGATCACTCATCATTCAATTTTTTTACCTATACGACTTAGGTAATCTAAATTTGGAAGCGATTTTATAACTTATTAAGTTTGTTTGTTCGTTTCCTTTTCACAAATCATGGTATAATGGTTTCTTCATTTTTTTGCAATGCCTAGGGAACGTATAAGTTGTTTTCGACTCCAACTTGGGGCATTTTGTTGCAAACTATTCGAAGCTTTAGGTAGGCAATCTGATGCATATTTATCTTCTATTCATCAGGTCCTAACTTCGCTTCGATTCCTTGGAGAGGGTTTCGACACTTTGCCCTCTTATACCTCTCGGAGCAGGCTCTTGCTTCAGTCAATTTTCACATCTGTGGTTATTGTGTTATTATGACATTTGTAGTCGTAGCACCGAGAACTCATGGAATGTGCCACAGTGTTAAATATAATAATCTTTTTTCATAGGATGTGATTTGGATTATTTATAGTTAGTGATGAATTAGCTTTTGGGGTTCTCTACCCGAAGGTCCTTCGTAGCTAATTTATATTTTTATTAGTACTGAGATGATGCTCATCTACAATATCTTTCACCGATCTACTTTTCATAGGTAATTTTTCTTTAATTCCGTACTTGTGAAATTTGACAGACAGATTCTTTTGCTATAGTTGTTCGAAATAATTTTTCAGTTAACGAATAATTTATTTTATTTATATGATAGGAGTTATTCCTCTCCTATATAGTATATATCTTAGGTGTGTTGTTAATATTTGGGCAGTGTATGAAAGAATTTAGTTCTCTGCCAGTAATTGCATAGGTCTTTCTTCTATATGTACCTTAGAAGTTATTTCTCCTTTACTCATATTCACATATAATTTTTTTTTTCTTATGGAGTCCCATTGCTATTCTAGTATAAAACAATCAATATTAAATCAAAGGAGATATACTCCTGTGACTCATGTGTTAAAAGTCCAATCTATTCAGTGGTATACGGATGTTAGTGAGATTCTGAAAATTATTACTGAATTACAGAGGTCTACTTGAAGGTGTCCAAGTGGTTTTTGTTAATGTCTTTCATAATTTTACTTTTCCCTATAGACCATAACAAAGTATTTTTATGATGCAATATATCTATTTCTCTTTCAACTATTCCCCTATAGCTTTTATTGGTTTTCATCTCATCTTCAGTTTTCTATTTTATATCTCATGAAGTGGGTCAATTAATTGAAAGAATAAGAATGGAGTTTGATTTTTCAACTCTATATTTACTTATAAAACATATTTTTACCAGCCTTATGAGCAATCCACCTGTCATTATTGTTTTATAAATTCCTTGTATGTGGTGCAACTTTTCTATTTTGGTATATACAATTCAAGTAAACGAAATTGTTTCCTTCTGAGTTCTTGTTTTCCCTTTTTGCAGAAGGTTACAATATATATAGATATACACTTCAGACCTTTATATCTGCCATGTTTATACAATACTTAATGTCTATAAATTCTTCTAAGTTCATAATTTTTTTTTCATCTGCTAAGTCTACTTTCCTAGTTCATACTCAATTAGATTTAGACTTTCATAGAAGCATATTAAAGTTACAACTTTAATGATTTATGGGAGTAGTATAAATATCTAGATTTAAACCATTAGCAGGTTTAGAGCTTCTGGATGATTTTCCCCATAATTCCTATTCCTACAACTATACAGAATTGAGAGGATTAAATTCTTCTAAACAATTCCGTTAAAGGTATGGAATACCAATTTCAGAATTTTGAAATAAAATAACATCTACTGTCATTAATCACACTACACAATAACAAGTAATTCAACCATTCATAAAATTGTGGGCATACCACTTCTGCAAATGATCAGTCCTCCCAACCTTAGAGTTCCTCTGTCTCCAGAACTCACCCCCGAGCTGAGATCATCTCCTAGAACATACCAACCTCGATCCATTCTGTAGTAGCTTATTTAAGGTTATGCTCCCCAAAGCATGTTTCTAATTCTGCGTCCAGAATTACAGGATGCTTTTATTCCTGTTTGCCCAGGTTTCCCTTATTTAGGGAATTTTAAAGCTTCTTTCTGCTTTTCCAGCTTTTTACCTCTTCCCAACTACTCTCCACCTCATTGGGGAAATCTAGATTTTTCCTCAAAAATCTAAATTAGAAATAAATTCTTTCAAGGATTTTTGAAAGATTTTTGGGGAAAGTCTTAGCCTCTTTCCATACCTCATGGATTTGTCAAGTGATCTCAAAATTATCATTTGGTCAATATGCATAGAATTATTTTGTTTATTTTTCATAATTAAATAATTAATTACATCAACACAATAATCATCCATTGGGGTCCACTCCCTTTTGGATTGAAGTTCACATATATTCCCCCTCCGAAAACAAACATCGTCCTCAGTGTTAACAACTAACTATTAGAGTTCATTTTGAAAATAGATATGGATATTTCTCCATCATCTCAGCTTCTCTTTCCCATGTAGTTTCTTCAGCAGTAAAGTGCTTCCACTGCACCTTTACTATTGCTACTGTTCGGTTTCTCAATTCAATTTCTTCCCGCTCCATTATTTGAAGCAGTTCTGGAAGGAACTCCCCTTCTGCTTCCACCTATATCACATTCCAATCAACAATGTGAGAAGCATCATGTACATATCTTTTTAATAACAAAACATGAAACACATCATGAACTTTAACATGGGGCAGTAGGGCTAGCTTATAAGCCACTGGTCCCACCCTTTCTAACACCTCAAATGGCCCACAATATCTAGGAGCCAATTTTGCACAACTTCCAACATAAAGTGTGCTCTTTTTGGGTTTAATATGCAGGTACACATGATCACCCACTTTGAACTCTTGATGTATCCTCTTCTTATCAGCATATTTTTTATGTCGATCTTGTGTTGTCCTGATGTTTCTTTGTATTTGTTTGACAATCATTTCCATTTCTTGTAAAGTATCTGGTCCCAGTACTAGCTTATCTTCAGGTTGGCTCCAACTTAAAGGAGTAAGACACTTCCTTCCATAGAGTGCTTCAAATGGACTCATTTTGATGGAGGATTGATAGCTGTTGTTATAAGAAAACTGAGCTAAATGCAAGTAGTCTTCCCATTTTCATGCCCTATCCATCACATACATTCTCAGCATATCTTCCAAGATCTAATTTGTTCTTTATATTTGACCATCCGTGTCTAGGCTTCCATGCCCTTCTTCAAAACCTCAATTTCATTTTGTGTTGCTCTTTACGAAAGCGAAATTTGCTGCACTTATTCTTGTAATTTTGATATGTCATGTTGCGCTTCTTCTTCTTTTTGAGTCATATCTACTCTAAAGGCTTAATGGCTGTCGAATTATTTTTAGATGGAATTTTGGAACCCAATACTGATACATATGCTTAAATATTCCCTTGGAATCACTTAAGACTGATTTTTCAAACAAGACTTATGCAATTTGTAGAAAAAATAAACACTTTTTTCTTTCTTTTGAGGAGCTCGATATTGAAACTGAATTACCACTATGATTTCGGATCTTCAATATCTGAAATTCGGTCTTCTAGTAGCCCTTTGAATCTTCTTTCGAATTCCATAGGTCTGACCTGCTTTGGATGCTTCAAGAAAAATTTATTCCCAATCTCCCACAATGACCTAATTTTGGACTAGTTCAGTAGAACGAACTTGTACCGCGTGCCACGTGTCCATGTTTCCTCCTTCGGTTCTAAAATTGATACAGATAAAACTACAGCCTGTGTACTTTTGGCCACTTTTTTCAAAATCCCAATTCGATGCTCATAGAGAGATTCATGACGATTTTTCCGCGGTTACCTCTTTCAGATGAAATTCGTGAGCCCAAAAAAACACTAACTTCCACACATCATATTTCCACAAATATTGCGAAACAAGATCTAGATTTTTTACACGATTTTCCTCAAGGTTATGGCTTCGCGTGATAAAATTTTCAGCTATGGAACCTTCGTAAACAAAAATTTATAGTTAAAATTCCACGATTCCCTATTTGGAGTAGCAAAACCCTAGAATCCGAAGCTCTGATACTAAATGTTATGAAACCAGCTCCAAAAATAAAGGATAGAGATATCAACACCTTAGAAATAAACCACTTACAGGGAGCAACCTCCTTTACATTACATAAATGAAGAATTCTTGGATGATACAAATGACAAAAACTCCTTCTATATATAGGAGTCCATGGGATCACAATATAATCCTAGCCGACCTAACAACAATAATGTAAGGGCGCAATAATAACATTACTGGGGTTACAGGGGTACAAAAATAATAATAAGGGGGCTACGCTAACAACAATAAGGGACTATAATAGTAATATAGGGACCTAACACAATGATTTTAGTGCTACAAATAGTGCCATAGTGACAGATCTTATGTTATTAATGATGCTACCTTATGTTTCTTAGTAACATTGTCTACGTGGATACACATAGGTAATATAGGATATATTTATTGTATTGGTTCATATGCTGCTAGTGTTGTTGTTGCTACCTTTTGATGTGTTTCTCATGACTTGAGTTGATTATATAGTATATTCTTGGTTGTTGAGCTTCATGGATGCTTTGATATGATGAGGAGATATATTTATGTTGCTTCTGTGACATATTTCATTGTTGTTGTTGTGAGTTGATTTTGTTCCTAATGCCTATGTGGAGCATGGTGGTTTCTAGTGGTTAGCTTAATTTTTCTTCATGATCTTCATTGTTGGGATGGTGATGGTCAAGGTGTTCAGTGAGGATGTGCTAGAATGTGGTTTGGATTGTACTTCTATTATTTCTATTACATATTTAGAGATTATGTTATTTCTCATGGAGTTCTTATGTTTTCATGCACATTCCACGTATTGCACTCTTATTGATGTTATTCTATGGAACATATTTTTGTGTACATGGATACCAATAATTTTATATCATGTTATTGTATTGATCATAGATGAGAACCCACTTATGCGTAGATGTACAAGCCATTTACCTTTAATGTTCTATCTTGCTAGAATATTTCTCATGCAAAGACTGATGGTGTCGAGTTTGTTTTTCCAAATCAAACATGTATGGGGTATTGGAACTCCATTTCATGTCCTATTTTGCATGTCACTAATGTAGCCCTATTGGGTGAATGATTTAATATTGGGTCATTAGACTAATTGGTTGGTGATAGTTTCATTATAATGGAGTCATATGTTAGTCTTATGTACTTGTCAACACCATTTATTTTCTCCATGAAGCATTTTATATGTATTGTAATTCATTCTAAATCATTGTTCAAAGTTAGTTGAAGTCATGGTTCATGAGGAGTAGTCTCTTGCATTTATAAAGAAAGATTATTGCAGTGAAGAGGATGTGTTTCTACAACAACAGAGTGAGTGTGAGTGCGGTTTCGTTACATGCTTAGGGGGAGCATATGTTCATCTTTATGAGAATGTAAGGCATTAGCTAGTGATATGTTGGTTGTTGAGTTCATTACTTCACATTCTTATCTTGCACGTGAGACATCTAAATGGTTTTCATCATTATGGTGTTGAGTATGATAGGGGGAGTATTTCTCTCACGTGACACATTACTGACATTATTCTTCATTGTTGGAATGTCTCTTTTCCATTGATGTCAAAGAGAGAGATAATTTGGATTGTTGGAACTTTAGAGTTGGAGAGTGTATGGAGATCAACCAAAAATATTTGAGATCAAATTGAGGTTGTCATCAATGCCAAAGGGGGAGCTTTTTGGCATTGCAGTTTTGGAATTGATGTCAACAAGTTGATGGTGTTTCTTGTCATATATCTTATGCCAGTTATATGATGTTAGTAGTCCTCCTGATGATGAGTGTGATGAGTGTTTGGTTGTAGCAGTGCTCAACTTATTGATCTTGTTGGTTGGAATTGATGTGAACATGTTTGTGACATGACTTTGTGCAGAGTGTGGAGGTTGAGTAGAGATAGATGCAAGTCATGTTCATGATGGATTGTTATAGGTTGATGTTTCTAAATTTTTTGGAGGTTCCTCTACAAATGTTTTAGGTAGTTGGATGACTTGATGTTGTAGTTACAATTGTTTGACATGCTGCTAAGGTACTAGAGATGTTCCTACAGGTGTTGGAGTTGTTTGGTCAGGGTGTTCTTGCTTCTTGAGGAGCTGGAGGTGTTGGTCATGATAAAGAGTTTAGAAAAATAGGGCTTTTATGTCATTGACTTGTCACAGATGTTTGGAGTTGTGTTTTTGAGTTGATGACGAGTCCCCATAGTCTTACAAAATGTTTTTAAGCTGTGGAGCAAGTTTGGGAAGGTTCTGAGTTGAGTAAAGTTTACTTTGACCATCCTCTGGCCCAACCACATGGATTTAAGCCCATGCATGTAGTTGAGAGGTCTCATCCACTAGGAACAAGGCTTATCCATGTGGTTGCAACCTAAATCCAATAATTTTGTGCATACGGTTGAGGATTTAGATAGAATTTCTCCAGATTCCTTTCACATATGAGGTAAATTAAGTGTTTTGGTGATGGTTCGTGTTTCGAAATGTTATGAAAATGGTCATGAAGCCTTAACCATGTTATAGAAATAAATTAACATTGAAAATATTATGTATGAAGTGGATTTAGTGGCTTCATCAAGTCAATGAGTTGAAGTCCGATCAAATCAAGCATATGAACAGAGTTTGTGGAGCTAAGTAGTTCTTGGTAATTATTGAGTTGAGAACCTTAGTTCATCCATTTATTCGAGAAATATCAATGATAGTATGGTTGATTCTCTTGATGTATTGAGTGAGTGAGATATTGGAGGGTTGTGTGCAATCCGTGTGAGGGTTGGGTAATACTTTTTTTCTGAAGCAGTTTGGAGATGTTGGAGTAGTTAGCTTAAGCAAGTTTCAACTAACATTTGAGCTGAGAATGAGGAGATGAAGTAGATGTTGAATGTATATATTCTTGGTGTTTTTTAGCAACTTGTTTACTCACTAGTTTGTGTTTGTTTTCTGCAACATTTATTTGTTAGCAGACACATTATTGCAGAGAGTTTTTTGCTGATGTATGCTATAGATTGTTTTATGCGGTGTTGATAATATTGTGTTGAAGTTTTTGGTGTGGATCTGGGTTTTGATTGTGTGCCTTGAAGAAAGGCTATTATGATGCTCACGTTGAGAAGTTCTCAGTTCCAGTTCGAAAATGTATGAACCTAGAACCACATAGAGGAGTGGAGTTTGAGGATTTTGGTGAAATCAATATAAGTGATCAATTTTCTCAATCCAATGTTAGTTGCATTATTTGGCAGAAACTGGGCGAGGCGTTGATCATGGAGGATTCCAGTAGATAGGAGTATGTAGATTCAACTGATAATACAAGCGAGGATTATTGGTCATGGTGGCTTGCAGTAGATAGTAGTCCGTAGATCCGCATGAGAAAGAGATTTTCATTTGATAGTATACAATTGTAACCCTATGTAAATAATTTTCTTAAAATAATGAGAATTTGAGTGGAGCAACAAGAGCGGGTGATTTTTTTTTGCTTTGAAAAGGGTTTTGCCATAAGAAATCTATGTGTGTTTTGTGTTGAATGATTTTATAGTTTATGCTTATGTTTCATGCTCTGATATCTGCTTTTATGTTTAAGTTTATTGCTTAAATGATTAATAATCTAGAGAAATTTTTTTAAGTGCCTTCAAAAATCATTTACCCCAATTAATAGTGATCTAATTTCCAACATAAAAAAAAACTCTTAAATCGATTTTTTTTTTAATATTTAAATAACTTTTTATCAATAATATTAGATGTAAACTCTATATTGAACCATAAATAAATTTCACAAACTATACATTTAAATTTTTTCCAATTTTTATATTTATATAAAATTGTTATCAAAATATTTTATTTAAAATGAATTTTTAAATATTTATTTTTTATTTATATTAAAATATTTTTTTATTATTAATATTTTTAAAATATAATATTTCAATTCTTATCTTTCTTAACAGAAATATTTTCTTTTAATTATCTTATTAGTCTTTCCAGCAGGCAAGAGACTATAATAATATATTTCGTAATCTAATATTAGTTCTCTGGAAAATTCGTAACATTAAACCTCAAGTTCTTACTGGATTTTATCTTTCTGCTTTTCTAATATCCTATCAACTCCTTGCACAGTCCTTTTTTCATTTGTTATATTTTGTATATGAAATTATACAGCTCTCATGTACCGAATTACGAAGAAAATAATTCTTTATGAAATGATGATCTTGGATAGATCTTCCATATATATCTCTTCCGCAAAACGAAATAGATATGCCTCTCCTCTTCCTAAGTTGACATTTTTCTGTTGGAAGCGTGCCAGGAAAATTGATAATGCTAATCATATTGAGCTGGAAATATGGAACCCGGCCACACTCTGAAATTGGATTGCTAATGATGTGAAAGCAATCTCTCACCCGTAGAAGCTTCTTTCTCTGTATTTCATTTGTTTGCTTGGTGTCCTTGTAGTCATTCCCTTAGGATTATGCTCTCCATGTCCTTTCACAATAAGAGTTGTATTTTTAATGTCATTTCTTAGCTAATATAGACAAGCCTTCCAGCAATATGTGGACAGTTCTCCCCGGAACAATCCAATCCAGGGAAATAATTATAGCCTGAGTCGGTGCTATATTTGTCTACAATTCCTTCTGCCTCAAAGCATTGTTGTGCCTAACTCGTTTATCACGTTCCTCACTATATTCTTCCACTTGCTGTGGACTTACAAGCTGAGGATGGGCCTTCTCGGCTTGGTGTCTGTGCTCGACATCCCGTGGGAAATGATCATCATCGCCCACTTTGTGTACACGTGAATAGCCCCAAGTGGAAGTACAGGTGGATGGTTTATCGTTATTCTCTGTCACTTCTGCTAGACCCATGTGCTGACACACTTTCCACCATCTTCTCGTTCTCAATCTTTTCCACATTCTCTGCTTTATAATTTTTTGTTTTCCTAATGTAGAGAAATTTCTTTACTTTTCTGGAATGTAGCGGAACATGGTATTCTCATATATTGATCTTATTGGCCAATCCTCTTTTGAAAAAGAGAAAAAATTACATCAAAATCACTTTCTATATGGTATCCCAGTTTCCTTTTCATATCATGAAATTTCATAAACATTACCTGTGAAATGTGGATTGTGATTATCTTTCATTTTTATTGAATTTGTCTTTACATGTTATGACTTTTTTGGGTTAAAATTTCTTTTCGCAAAGAGAGCGGAACATGGTATTCTCAGATGTTGATGTTATTGGCCACGCCTTTCGGACAAAAAAAACAAAAATTACACGTGAAAATTGTCTTTACATGTTAATGACTTTTTTGGGTTAAATATATTTTCTCAGCAGAACATGGTATTCTGATGTTGACCTTATTGGCCAGGCCTCTCGGGATAAAAGCAAAAATTACATCAAAATCACTTTCTATATTGCACCCCACCTTCCTTTTTATATTATCAATTTTCATAAACATTGCACGTGAAAAATGGTTGTAATTACCTTTCACTTTTACTGAAATTCTCTTAATTACATTTTTATGAAATTTGTTTTCTTAAAAAGAAATATATAATAATTTTCCATCTAAAAAATATTTAACGAATTTTCATAAATATTTAATTAATTATGATATTTTTAACATTAATTATGGTCAAAAGAACTTTTTAAATCATTAATAATTTTGTTAAACAAAGTTGTTTAAATTTTTATTGATATTAAAACTTAGATAAAAGATAATTATCTAAAAAAAAGTTGGTGATAATTTTATTAAACAAAGTTGTTTAAATTTCTATTGATATTAAAACTTAGATAAAAAAATATTACCTTAAAAAAAGTTGGTGAAAAAATTATTAAAAAATAATTAGAAGAAATTATTAAAAAATAATTGTTATACTAATTTTACTTCTTGATGTATAAGTAGTTTTATTAATTTTTGTGATTTAATTTCATTTTAAATTCAAAAATAATATAGTATGCTTTGATGTTTAGTTTTCTTTTTTCTTTAAATATTATATTTATTTCTTAAAGATAAAATAAATTAATTTTTATTTTATTTAATTAAAATAAACAAATTATATTAATCTTAATTATTTATAAAATATATGTAATAAGTAATATTAATATGAAATGCATTAATCCACTATTATAATCATAAAAATGTGAATAAAAGTTATAAATATAATTTTATTTGATGCTATGAAGTAATAAAATAAGTAGAGATGTTATTATGTTATATGAGAAATTGTTACTTATATTTATATGGTTGTTTGGGTTATCTTGTATTTTGTATATTGACTTCTATGTTCAGTTTATTTGGATATCTTTTAGTGGAAGTTGCTTTTTTGTATTGTTTTATTTGCACTTGGATTATGTTGTTTTGTTGTTCCATTAATAATTGTGTATGATACAGACTCTTTAGATCATTATAATGATCTCTGTATATAAGGTTTATGTTTAGAAATTTGTGTTCGTACATAATATTAACCAAGTTTTTTTCAAAAAAAATATTTATATATTTGTAGTTTAATTAATTATATATTTATTAATTTAAAAAATATTAGAAAAAAAAAATATTTCATATATTAGAGAGACAGGAAAAACATAAGTAGAACTTTATAACCTTGAGAGCTCCGTTGAGATTTCCACGGGGGATTTTCGAGATTGTTGGACAATAATAGCAGCAGGAAGTGAGAAAAATCATAATTAGAAAAATTGGACGTTCCAAAACTCCCTTCACATGTCGTGCCCGTGCTCACCAAACTATTCTTTCGCTATCTGGCCTGAGTTTCTATTAAGTTTTTGTGGCCAGGGTTATTAGCCTACCCGCAACGAGTTTGAAATCCAGGTATTCCTTTTTCTGACCGTATTCTTTGGAAAAGCGCATTCGAAGCCAGAACGTGGTCGAGAAACCAGTTCCCATGCTACAAGAGCTGTGACAATTACTTAATGCCGTAGTCTAACTAGCCAGAGGAATCGTCTTGAAAATCATGAAAATTCCCATAAAATTTTCAGAAAATCCGGCAGGATTTTTCTAAATCCATGTTATAACTATTAAAGTTTAATATTTTGGGTGTCTCACAGGTTTTTGATGGTGCTGAATCCATTTCCAATGTCAAAATCAGGATTCAAACACTGTTTCTGCAAGATTTTTAAAACTTTTTTGGCCCAGATTCCAGCCACTTTTGACCGTCCGAGCAATTCCTCCCGCTCGTTAGATGACTCCTTAGTTAATTGTGTTTACGTGGGTTAAATTTCCAAAATTATCCGAAATTTTGCCATTGACATAAGATGACTTTTAATATCAATCTAACAACTTTATTCAAAAGTCACAAGGACTAAAGCGGATAAGAATTCACATAATTTCTAATTATGTAAATGCTGAATTTGTTAAGAACTTGGTGATTTGTAAATAATAAGGAACCACTAAATATAGTGTTTTATAATAAATATAATGAAAAAAAAACATTTGATAATTTTAAAATTAGGTCGTCTTGTCTAAAATAATAGAGAGGAAAGTTCTACGTTGTGTGAATTTTGAGGTCATGTTCTAGAATTTATTGGTTTTTAATATTGAGTGAATTATATTTAAGTGGAATATTTATTCTTTACGTTGTTGTTTTTATCTAGTTTATAGTTGTTTTTGCTATAAAACAGGTTTCTATTGTGTATTCATTGTGTGTGGTGGTGCATGATCTTGATTTAATAAAAGTTTTATTTTATATATATATATATTTTGTTTTTATTTTTTTATTTTGGTCTCCTAGCTAAAGGGTCTAGATCAGAGAGGTCTATATTATTATAATGTTTGACATCCATTTCAATGTTTTTATAGTGGAAAAGGTGGAGGAGTCAACTCTCAGGACCTTCCTTACTAGTGGGACCTAGTTTGGTAAAATGAGATCTGAAATCTTGTAGAAGTGTTTTGAGGTATCACAAGTGTTTTTTGGGGATACAAATTTTTTACTTTAGCTTTATATCGTTCTATATTCTTTACACGGAGACATTTCCAACAATGCAAGAATCACATCAATGGAAGTATGTATGAGAAAATTATGCCACACAAAATTTGACCTTCCTCCTTTCACCACAATAATTGGAGAGGATGCAACTTTAGCCACCATAATGCAAAGAAAATGGGCTCGCCACGTGATTGTGGTGAAAAAAAATATAAAAGAGTTTATATTGTAAATCTTCTTAAAAGCTGAGGTACTCAAACCTAACCACTAGTAATTTATCAAGTTTTTCTATAACCGACTTACTATGAGGAAAAATGATTACATCCCTTCAGGTGCATTTGTTCCATCACTTAGAAAAAATAGCCAAGAAGGACGTGATAGGGCACACAAAGAGGACTTGTTCGTTATAGTACCTGATAAGCCACATGCCATACTTCTTTGTACTTGCAATCAATTTCTATTCGAAGAAAGAGAGAAAAACGACACCACCTTCCTCCTAGGATTTTCCCCTAAAAGAGCTTCCCATGTCATATCTTGTGTCTAATGTGTGTGTGATCATATTTCACTGTTTTCTATTTTATGCATAATTTTAATTTGAATTCATAGATCGTTAAGAGTAATATAAAGATCTACAAATATAAAGAGAAATAATATTGTAATAATGTATAATTTTAAAATTTAAATATAATTTTTTCAAATCTATTGTGACAAATTGTCCAATGTAATATTCACAGTAGTTTATGACTCATCTAATCCTAGATATGGGTTATTAGAAAGGGCATGATCTATCTAAATGAATTTTTTATTTGCGCACATTGTTTATGGTTATGAGTGTGTGTTGTTCAACACTACTGTGACTGTGTTGATTTCTCTAGGTAGTTACATTGACGAGGGAATATAGATTTGTTGGAGTAAATACAAAGAATGAGATGAATTATGTGGGTTGGTGCAGAGGTCATTGACTCCGCTGGTATTCCAACACTAATTCATATATATGGAAGTGACACTGCTAATTTTTTTCCACAATAGCTACTGAGAAAAGGGTGGTCGCTTCTTTGAGAACTCACTCAATAGTTGAGAGCAAGAAACCTCTTGAATACCATTATTTCCTTTAAAAGGTTTTAATAGGATCAATCTCTTCTAACTAAACGAATCCCAACCCATGATTTGGAATTCTACTTCTTGTGTCATTCATGTTGATCTGCAAAAGTAGCTTCTACCCAATGATGCTCATGGGAATTGAGTTGTAGACACTTCATCTAATTGTGCAACTTAGATTTGTGAACTTGAGTTCTTAAAGAAATGTTACGCGAAGTTTTTGGTGTCGGCTAAGAAAGAAATATATTTGCAATGAAATCTAAAAGGTCCCACCAATAATTGATTTGTAATTGATTTGATAATGCCAAATAATATTTAAACACCATTTGTGATGACAACCAATATTTGTGTAGCTATAGCCCCATTAATGTATAGGGGTAGTATATGCCACCCATTGGATTTTGTACTCGCCTAAATCCAATGGTTATCATGTTTTTCCCCATGTATAAATGGAGCTATAGCTACACAAATATTGATAGCCATTCGCGACAAGAGAAAATTGGGTCGCATCTTTGGTGGCCACATTGGACATTGGAGCACAAAGGCCAACAGAAATAGAGGGATGGAGCCAAAATATTTTTGGTTTTGGGAAAGTTGTCTTTATTTGATGATGTTGGAAGGATTGGATTGTGATGTGGTTGCAGGTGTAAAGTTGTTGCAACAGACATTTTTCTCGGAAATATATACTTATCGCTATGCTTAATATTTCATTTTTTTCCTTTTGTTGTTGTAAGCCTCCTTTATTTTTGGATTTGTGACATAATAATTTTATATCATTTATGTTGTTTGGAGATTTGCAAGCGTAATTATGCTTGTTTATTTTGAATGAACTATTTATCAATAGACTTTATAGAAGTGGAGTGGGGCCATAATATGACTGTAAACTATCTATTTTTTAATTTACATCCCTCATGTAAGGAGTGATTTTTTTTTATGGATACTACACTATTTCGATTTATTCGAAGCTTTTTTAATTCAAAAAAGAAAAAGAAAATCATATTTGGTTATATGATTAAATTTAGATTGGTACATTCTCTTTGATTTGGGCGTATTTCATATATTTTTTTTAAATGGTGAATTTATTAGGAGATTCGTATCTAAATGAGTCCACAAAGATAGATGGAGAAAATTGTAAAAAATGGAATTTTAAGATGTATAGGTTCATGGAAGGATATAACATTTGGTCAATAGTATCATGAGCTAAAAATAAACTAACAACGCAAACAACATCAAATCAAGATTTATAAGTACATATGGTCAATTTTCTGACAGTTTAGTTCTAACAGTTTTGATGTATTGTCGGAAAGTTTCCCAATTTTTCTCAATTTTTTTAATCCCACAACCCGGTGTCGCTCTTGCGACGTTTATGGAAACATCGTCACTCTTGCGACACTACGAAAAAGTGTTTCTCTTGTGACACTACGAAAAAGCGTTTCTCTTGTGATGCACCTGAAGAGGGTGTTGCAATAGCAATAGTAATAGAAGACAATGTCGCTATATGGAAGTCCATGTTATGTGCATCAGTATACCAACAAATATGAAAAGATTGGTCACTTTCCCTTTGACAAAGTCAAATTTGACTTGGTCATCTAGTGTCACAATAATGACAGTTTATTTTAAATGTATAGGACAGGTTGGGAAGATGTTTTCTGATAAATCTATAGTCCTTAACCCCCTAATTCCCAACCCCTAACTCATTTAACCCCATAAACCCTAAACCTCAAAACCTTTAACCCCTAACCCATTAAACACTAATTCCCAACCCCTAACCCATTTAACCCCATAAACCTCTAAACCCCTAATCCATTTAACCCCTAAACCCTAAATATCTAGACCCTTAACCCCTAACCCCTAACCCATTTAACCCCCTAAACCCCTAACCCATTGAACTCCTTAAACCCTAAACCTCTAAGTCCTGAACTCTAACCCCTTAAACCACAATTCCCTACCCCTAACCCATTTAACCCCGTAAAACCCTAAAACCATAACCCATTTCACCCCCTTAACCCCTAACCCCTAAAATCCTTAACTGTTAAATCCTCTAACCCCAAAAACCTCTAAACCCCTAACCCATTTAACCCCATAAAACCTAAACCTCTAGCCCCTTAACCCCTAACCCCTTAAACCCTAATTCACAAACCCTAACCCATTTAACCCCTATACCCCTAGACGTATAACCCATTTAATCCCCTAAACCGTAAACCTCTAAACCCTTAAACCCAGCTAAACCTCTAAACCCTTAACCCCTAACCCCTTAACCCTTAACCGCTAACCCATTTAACCCCCTAATACCCTAAACCCTTGGCCGACTTAACCCCTAAACGCTAAAACTATAAACACTTAAGCCCTAACCCCTAAAACCGTAATTCCCTACACCTAACCAATTTAATCCCTTAAACCCCTAACTCATTTAACCCCCTAAACCCTAACCCCATTAACCCTAACCCCTAACCCCTAAAATCCTTAACTGCTATATCCCCTAACTCCCTAAACCTATAAACCCCTAACCCATTTAACCCCCTAAACCATAAACCTCTAGCCCCTCAACCTCTTAATACCTTGCCCATAGGCCCTAAAATCCTTAATCATTAAATCCCCTAACCCTTAAGCCCCTATTCCCTAATCCCTTAACCACTAACTCATTATTCACCTAACCCCTAACTACACCTAAATCCCCTAACCCCTAAGCCCCCAATCTCTAATACCTTAACCACTAACTCGATATTCCCCTAACTTCGAAATGCAACTAAATCCCCTAACCCCTAACCCTCCAATCCCTAACCCCTTAGCCACTAACTCATTATTCTCCTAACCCCAATCCTTAATCACTTAACCACTAACTCTTTATCCCCCTAGCCCCTAAATGTGCCTAAATCCCCTAAACCCTAAGCCCCCAATCCCTAACTCCTTAACTACTAACTCACAATTCCCTTAACCACTAAAACCTAAACCTCTAACCCATAAGCCCCTATTCCACTAACTCTTAAACCCCTAATACCTAATCCGTTAACCACTAACTCATTATTCCCCTGACCCTTATAATAGTGCTTAAAACCCGTTGGGATTATCCATTTCAAATGAGAGCAGGTATAGTTGGGACCTACGATCAGGTTAATTCCCCCTTGTTGGAAAGGTGGAAATTTTTCCCTATCAACAAGCCTATATTCCTTAATCCTTCTAACATATAATCTATACTATTTTTAATTCATATGAACTTTAATCCTAATTCCTCAAAAAATTATAAGACCCAATCCTTATAACCTCTGCCACAATTGATGCCTAAAGATTACAACCCTTATCCCCTAAAATAATTTACCTCTCTAACATTTAATACATATATTCATTGACACCTGACCACTATACTCCTTAACACATATAAACCATAACCATAATACTATCACCATTATATCTCTTAACATTTTAACATCATAAACTCTAAAATTTATAACCTTTAATCCCTATCTCTTTTTAAACTCTAAAACCCAAATATAAGCTTATAACTCATATTTAAATAACACATAATATTTATAAAATTAGTCCTTATAATCCTTGAATTGAAACCTGTAACCTTATAATCCATATTTCCACAATTCTTAGCCTTCACAACCCTTAGTCCTTATAATCCTTTCATTATAACACCAAAACCTTATCCTTATAACTAAAACTATCACTTAATGACTATAACCCTACATTACTAAAATTAAAACCTTTTTAAATCCTTCAACATCTAACATTATAACTCTTAGAAACTATATCCCATCATTAAAAGAGATACATTTTATGTTATACATCGTGGATGTTGTATCTGTGGTTTTGGTTAATCATAATGTACAGTTAATCCATTAGAGGGCCAACATATAAAAAATTATAGAAGATATATATCCCCTTTTGGGGAATTTTACCATGAGCTTCAATTTAAGCATACTACAACTACCACATTCCTAGACTTTCCCAATAATCGACTTCATTATGTCTAGCTAAAAAGTCACCCAGATTCAATGTACCGAGGTGATATGAAACTTAATGACACCAATTTACAAAGATTAGAATATCATGGAAAGCCTAGTATACTACAGGACAAATTGGAGACTACACAACCAATATTGGATCTTAGGTTAGATGGGCTACACCAAATGGGTTTCGACCAGGTTGATTAGATTTCACCTCCAGTCCAACAACCCATGCAAAAGTATCATCTGGAATATTGATGAAGATCAAAATAGCAGCATGCCACCATATTACATTGCAATCAATTCTCGTGTGCATGTGAAATAGCATGTCCGAAGAAAAAGAATACAAATTATTCTTTACAACCTTTACCATATAGTAAGTTGTGTTTCTCCATATCTGAGATATGTTGATCCAACACAACTGTCTCAACGTGATGGATTTGGATATTCTTATATTGGAAATTCTATTTTAACTAATGAATATAATTGTAGTTCTCTAAATCAAGGGGATTTATCTTCATCTTTATGCCAATCTGGGTAAGGTTAGTTACATGCACAGATGCAATAAGCTCACAATGCTTAAGATCTTGATCAAGAGCATAGTGACACAAATATAAAAAATTACAATGATCTAGCTATCAGTGCTTCTCTCTCTTCAACATCACATATTTATAATGAAAAATTCCCCCAATATGTTGTTTATCAACACAATTTACCTCATGAGAAGGTGTCTCATCTCGAGGAGAAATTTTCTCATTAGCAGACAATTGCCAAAGAAAAAACCTTTTATTAAGTAATTTCAAGGTGCATGTGAGGAATACAAAAAAGGCTTATGGTTGTAGTGCTTGAATCATTCTCTTCAACCAGTAATTAACCATAAGTATGAAGATGATCAAAATCAACACCATGAAAGGTGAATTGGTTGCCCTTGGTGAAGAGATAGAGAGGTCGTAGAATTAAATAGAGGTTGGGAAACTAATGAAGCTTTCACCCATTGGTTATAATTGTTCATTGGTTATTTGAGAGGAAATTTTAATCTTCCAAGTTATTCCTATAAATTATTCAACAAATTGAACTCTCTTTTCCTACATTCAAGAGTGTTGGAAGGGAAGAAAATCCCTGTGTCATCATCGAGCATAGTAGGGGAAGAGCTTCCTGATGTTGTGTAGGGAAGTGGAAAAGAGTTCCATTGATATTTGTGGGTTAGATTATATGTGCAATGTTTTGTAATGAGTGAATTAGTCATTCCATGAGAGAAATGGGTGTTTTTTAAGGAGTGGGAGCCTATATCCTACATTTATTTTCCCTAGTGACCTTATAACCCAACTTGGGGATGGAATATATAGTGGATGCCTATGGCTAGGAGGAAATTTTTCATATGCAACTCCCTTCCCTAGACCATTCTTAGTTAAAATATAAGTGTCTATGAAATTCAATTAAATATTATTTATTGTAATAAATTTATAGGGATTATGCATGCTATTTTTGGTTAGGTTTAATTTAAACATAGATTATTGGTTGCTATGAAATTTTAATCAATGCTTGTTTAATCTCATTACCTTTTTATTACTACACTTTATGTGTGCATTTAAAAAAATTAGAGACCTCCCTAAGGAAACCATATTTGTGTTTTAATGGAGAAATAGTCCCTAAGGGTCGAAATTTTAATGGCCTATAAGTGGCTATCCATTGATGGTTGAAAATGCATGGGATGGAGTTGCCGTATCACTTTTTCTATCCCTCAAAAGTTTTGACTTTTTAATAATGTCTAAGTGTCACTTTAACATGTGCAACCAATTTCTTAAGTAAGAATACCATTTTATTTCTCAATTTACCTTGCATGTTTTAATTCCATTCATCCCATCATAGAGTCATCTCCCATATACACAAACAACATAAATATGACATATCCACAATCTTGAGTTTTCTTAGTCATTTAAGATCCAATATTATATGAATTGGCATAATTTCATCGTATCTCCATGGATAATTGAGATGATTCCTTTGACCCAAAATTGTTATTAGGTTTAGCTTCAAATACTACAATTAATTTTGTTCAAGCCCTAATTGTTCTACCGGAATTGGTTGTGATTACATTGGATTAAGAGGTGGACAATGAAAATATAACAATTAAAACCGTGATTTCTTCATCCTTCCAACTCAAATAAAAGTTACTTTGTTTAATGAGAAAATATTGCATGAGAAGACAGTGACATAATCTATGTTTATGTTTAAGTGATCCCATTACCAATCCAATATATTCCATTAAAGAACACACCACTTTAATGTTAGATAAGTGTCCAACCTATATTGTAAAGAAATAAAGGGAAGAAAGGTAATATAATTCAAGAAACCTAGAAAAATCAACCTTCAACTATGTACTTATACATTTTTTATAATTCTTAATTTAAATTGTTAATATTTTGTCAGATCATTTTTAAAATTAGGTTTTTCAAAAAAATTTAAGATTAAAACATGAAAACAAATTATCAAAATTACTCACCAAAATTTTACATAATTTTTTTTTAACAAAGTATCCATGGTCACATTAAAAATTCCACCTATTTAACAAAGATGTAGGAAATTTAGTCACACCGTAATTATCAAAGGGACTTATCAGGTAAATGTTTGAGTTACACAATAAACAATAATTTCTAATCACTACTCAACATCAACATGCACATTCATGCCTCCCCCAGATCAGGGAATTTGAATTTTTCTCCCTTTATCTTCCCGGATTTTCATTTTCTAAATTCTCACACGACCGTCACTAGCACATTCTTCAATCCATTTAAGACAGTGGGATTCTCAGGTTAGCAGTCTGTAGGGGTCAGTGTAAAGAGTTAGGTTTGAGATTGCATACTCCTACAAACATTGTTGAGATTTGCAGATAACTATTAGGGTTATAAGATAGGTGAGAAATATGAGAGAATTGATGGATGTTAACATCGACTTAGGCCTCATGAAATATTCTCAAATGTATAATGGATTTGAAACCTTGAGAAAGGAACGAGATCTGGTGGGAATTTAGGTTGGTGATGAGGAGATCCCCAGGTTAATGGAAGCGAGGAACCAATTTCAATTGGATGCGATGGAGGTTTTTGATAGAGAAATGGAGGCTTTGAACAAGGCTAAAGTAGGAAGTGCCTTGCGAGTGTACTATAACATCAGGGAATTGAGGTTTGCTTTAGAGGCCATGATTAGTAAAAATAGGTCCCAAGCTATTGAGCATGTGAGTTAGGTGTTGGACATGAATGCCATATCGGTTAGGTTTTTTTCAGTCTTTGTCTTGCATGGGATTCAAAGGAATGCAAAACACATATCGAAGGGAGTCTGAAGGAAAAGTACGCTTTATGGTAGAGGATGGGATCTCATATGGACTAGTTGCATTAGACTATCATTACAGTGTGTCATTTGCAAAGGGTTTTTTCGAAGAAGAGGGATCCTTTCTTGTATTCTTTGTTTCCTAAGGAAGTAATACAAGTATGTGCTTGTAAGTAAATGGATACCATCATCTTCTTGATCTTTATAGCTAACACTTGTTTTGGTGAATACTTTTCTTTTTATTTTTTATTAATTCACATGGGATGTTACAGGGATTTTAATACAAAATATCACTTAAGCCATATAAGATGACTACAAATTATCCTCAAGATATTCATTTTTTTTTATAAAATCTACTTGATACCATTATTGGTTGTGCTTTCTATTCAAACTTTTCATAACAAATCCCTTCATATGATCAACCCTATGATTTATAATTTCTTGGTTTGATACACATAATAGAAACATTCTCCCAATGTTCACTACACAAATTATGATCTCTATTGCAAACACCTGATAAAATGAAATCAATTTTCTGCTTCTACATAATATCGGGTAGTTTACTAGGAGACTGTATATGATATTGATACCAAAAGGGAAAAAAAAATATAGCATTTTGATTTACTACATAGATATATTTTCCACCGGATATTTCTAGCCTACAAACATAAAAAAATCCTTCATAATCCTTACCTATGCCTTCCAGTCACTTGGTGGCTAACTTGAAGATAAGGTAATATATCATGTTCATATGCAACTGTATGTTCCCTTGCTTTTTTTTGGATCTTACTATTCGGCTTGCACGTCTTGATCATGGTAGATTTGATATTTCCATTTGTATGCAACAACATATTCCTCTTCATGTTCTCCTTGTTGAATTTCTTCTCAATTATATGAGCCATAATATCTATAAGGAACACTTCAATACCCAAGCATGCAATTTATCAGAATACATAAATCTATTAATACAAAGAAAATAAACCAATGTGGATGTAAATGAGAAAATAAGTTTTGTTGATGATCCATCTATGTTCCAACTAGTTTATGTACAATGGAATGTACTTGCAATCAATTAAGAAACTAGTGTGGGACATGAGTTTGAATTGAGAAATTGTTTGAATTGAGTATGGAGGAAGTCTGAAGGCAGTGGGAAACTATTTTAATTGATAGAACATAAGTTATAAAATGGAATTTCAAAGAGGAAAAAAGAATCTTCTTAAATTATACCAACTTCAAAACGTTTCTCCTTATTATGTCTGGTGTCATAAGAAGGAGGCATTCTCAAAATTAAATTTATCCAATAATTGCTACATGGTTGCAATTGAATGTATTATTTTATGCAATTTTGGGAACTAGCATGCAGACGGAACAAATTTCACTCTCCATCCATTTTTCACTTTTCAATAGGTTCTAACACAACTTTCATTTCTTCTTTATTCACTTCTTTCGTCCTTTCCTCATTTGTTCCTAATCCAAGAATTTTCGGAAGAAGTAGACCATGTTAGTTTTTTCCCGATTATTTACCCAGTGGCACTTGGTAAACTTGAAATGTGCTACCCCTAGCTGTTCAATCTCTTGAAACCTATTTTTTTTACTTCCCCTCCTATATGTATTTTTTCTCGTGCTTTGGTTATCTTTGAAATAACTTTGTGTTCTCATCCCATTCATAGAATTCCCTCTCTTTTGCATTTAAAGTTGTCATGCAATCCTTGATACGAAATGATTTATTCTACTTTGATAGAAGGTTTGGTTCTGATATTTCATAAAATATAAAATACAATTTTCCCTTATGAATACAATCAAAATACTACACTTTCAAAGTATAAAACATTGAATTTGTAAAATTCACGGCAAAGGGTATTTAATCAAACATAAAAGAGGACATATATAGGGTCAAAAGGCCCCACCATTTCCAACCTATTCTGGCTTCTCACTATTTTGAGGAAGATAGAATAAAGTACAACTTCTTGCATCAATATGCTATAAGTTGGATTGCATGATGAAGTTATAGATGAAGAATGGTGGCCTCTATGAATAATGAAAAATTATAATATAGCAGTTGTTATATTACATTTAAGAGTCAGGAATATATGAGACATTGAATGGAAAAAATTTCAATGGAGTGGAAATATAGATTTTCTAGATTCAAAATTAGGTTAATATTTATGCTGCAAAACAACTCAAACATTACATATTTTTTTAATTTTTGCAGAAGCTTATAGTGTATGAGAATTTGGAAGTTGAAGGTGGTGAGAATGGTGTAATATTTACTAATATCATAAACATGGTCTGTGGTTGCGTTGTTAATGCAGTGCGATACAGGTAATATAAGTTTTTCCAATTTCCTTTGCATAGGCCAGAGTGTGGAGTATATATAAATAATTTTTTTGAGTATTCATATACATAATATTTTCCTTTTAAATTCCATTTCTATTTAATTGCAACATTTTTCTACAAGTTTTGAAGGTGCTTCTATTCAATTAAGTTTAGAGGTATGTTGATCCTTTGATTTTATTTTGTCTAAAGGGTCTTAACATTGAAATTTTGTAATGTGTAAGGAAGCCTTTGTTGCATATCAATGCTACGTAAACAACATGTTTGAAAAATTTAATATACATTCATATCATAGAAAGCCATTGTTGTTTAGGTTTAATCAGATAGGTAATACATGCTTCTGTGGTCTGAGTACATATGCCTTTACTTTTTAGGAACACAAGGTTTCACATTGTCCTTTGTATTTTCTATCGAATAGAAAGAAATGTTTTTGTTTATATTTAATATTTTATTTATGGTTTCAATTATGAAGGATTGGTTCCCTTAATTGTTTTTTTGTGATTTTATCAGAAGACCATCACTCTAAAATATACCTTTTTAAAATGTAGTGATATTAAAGAGAAAAATATATTATCTGTATTATAAGTGGGAGGACATACATATCAAATTCGAAAAACTTCATTGAAATACGTATTCATATCTCCCTTCTTGGTCAACTCCTCTTCCCTAAAGAAGAGATCAACAAGGCAGTTATGGATGACATCTATTGGGTCACCAGTGAATATTTAGAGCATTGGAGTTCTCCCCCTTAGATTCTTGGGCTCAAGAGGGCCTTCTATTATGAACACTTCATGTAGATTGAATATGGTCTCATTTTTTTTCCTGAACAGTGTTATTGGGACATCTTGTTCCCCACCGCTGAAACTACACTCCGGGCAGGTGCATCTTGGGTGTGCCCTTGGGTCAGCTCGTCTTCACTCAAGCAGAGGAGATTAAATTGGAAGCTAAAAGTGAGTGGCTATTAATATGACACAATAGCTACTGCATTCAACACATGCATAGGCAATACAACTTATATGTTGATGGAAATGTATGGGATAGAAACAAATATCCTAGATGTTCATTGTCTCACAACAATTAATTCATATTTTACATATTGGTATGATGTTGTGGTGAAGTTCCTAGTTTCTAACCAAAAGAAAAATTAATAGATCAACATAATATACACTACCAACATGTAATATAGCCAATGGCTTCATCATATGCTTCATGCTAGGAATTTTATTTTGCATACTATACTAGCGGTAGTGAGGTTATAAATTTCAACATGATTATTTCAGATAGCGTATGAGCAGTAGTAAGCTGGGATTGAGAAAAAAATCTAGTGACATCATGGCATCACAGTATGGTGTCCCTATAAAAGGAGACCAAGTTTGTGACATGCCAAAGTCTAAACCTTCCATATAGCTGGGTAGCTAGAGTGCAATTTCCTGTTGCAGCATCTTGTCACTCAAATACAATGTAGAATTACTGTTACCAATAGGAGCCAATAGGCCAAGCATGATGCCTTATGTGACACCGTTGAGATGGTATTCTTCAACCAATGTAGCTGCATCCAAAAGGATATCCAAAATCTCCTCAAATTAACATCTCATGATCGGTATTGTGTCATTACGATTGATACCATGTCAGGTAATAGCCAAAAAATGACCTCGATATGTCATTCTGTCACATAGAATGGCTAGATTCCTGTAGTTCACATATGAACCATCAAAATATATCACAACTCAAAGCTCATCCAGAAGATCCCTCCTCACAGCCTCAATTACAAGCACTTCAATAACATCAATCAAGTGATTACTAGTTGTCCTATTAGCATCCACATCTTCATGGCACATCACAACTGACATATTGACACCTTCTGTTTCTAGCATCCATTCTATATTAGTCTGGAATCCATCATTCTCGCTAAACTTGTTGATTTTTTGAGACATGATAAACACTTTATTGATATATGGAATTCCCCTTAAAGCCATTTATGTAAGCATGTTACTTTCATATTTTTTCAAAAACTCATCATCTTCAGAATTTTATTTATGTACCTCTCCTTTAGGACCATCTTCATTCATAATACGTAAACGTAGAATAATTTTTCCTACATTATCGTCACTAAAAATGCATCTCAAATCATCATCAAAATAAAGGTTAATATTTTCCACAATGTCTATAATACTTATTTTTTTATCAACCATCATGTCTCTGTTCAATTCTACATGGAGCAGCCATGGACATATTTTTTCTAGTGCAATATCCTTATCTGGAATTTCATAATAGGATTTGACAACGTCAACATCCTCATCAATGATATTACTCATTGGATCTAGATAATACCACACTTCAGTAGCCTCTGTAACACTTCTCAATGTTGTGTACTCTAAATCACACTACACATTATTGGCCCTTTCCTTTTTCATGTTAACCTTAGGTTTTAGATACACACATAGTGATTGCATTTTAATATTATTTCCCACATTTATAATTTCCCTCAGCCTGGGGACATCGAGAGTAATATTTTTTGCACTAAAACCAACATAATGGAAAGTATTCAGTGTCATCTAAGTAGCTAGTTCACCAATGGATTATGCTACAACACATCCAATCATCTCACTGAGAGCAATTAAGGACTATAGAAAATGATAGTTTATCTCATAAATTATTCATTGAAATGCTTCCCTTGTAAGGTGGTACTCCTCCAGCACATGCTTACACGAAAATGAACTTCGAAGAAGAATGTTGAAAAATAGAGTGGCATTATTCTATGCTTCAATACTCATGGCATCATCACCGGGAACAACGTTAGGTATTTCCTGAAGCCTGCCAATTACTTCTACAATCTCCATCGGATGCATATCTGATGATTTTCTCATATCAATTTTGAATGCATTTTAGTTTTTCTAGATGAGCATCTTAAGATTTATAGGTAGAAGGCATGTGTTGTCTCTAGTGGTTACAATATATGTACCTAGTTGTCATCTATCTGACTCCAGTTTCCCTGTGAATGAATGTTTTTTTTTTAAGGGTCCTATTTTATAACTGAAATTAGCTAGCTCATCTCAGATCCTTGGAGAGATGACTCCCTAGGATATGTTTCTAAAGGTGCTGCAATGATTTTCTTCGTTGTATATGTTGATTATTGGTTGGCTTGCTTCCTTTTTGACCAATGTCCTAGCGATCTATTTAGCTTCAATATTGTTCTCCCTGTGGATGTGAAGAGGATATATGCTCACATCTGATGATTTATGTTGCTTACATGCTTTGAGGTAGTTAGCCATGGATTCATGTTGCTTACTTGCATTGAGGCTGTTAACCATGGAATCACCAAATATCTCTATTAACGTGATCCCATGCTCTTGGGAAATTGATAGAAGGGTTCTAGCAATGAAAATTTCTACTTTATAGTTATAACATTGCTTGGACCAAGCTTGAGGCATGTCTTTGAAGTGTCTTGGAGTTGTATCTAAGCGTCTTCTTTGCTTGGGGTTATCCTTAGTTGCTCCATAGGATCTACATTGGGCCATCATCCTTTCTTGATGGGGATCTTCATGCCCTAGTATATTTTTATATTTTTTGATTTGGATCTAGAACAAGGTTTTGGGTTAGCCAATGGTGAATTTCTAGTGGAGGGAGGTTATTTCCTTGAAATTTGGAAGCACTGTGGGTGAGTTAGATTTGATCATAGGACTTATATAGGAAGGGAAAACTTTAGTTTCAAGCCTTTTCATTGACTTTAGAGAATTGTTTCCCAAGCTAATAATCAGTTGTGGGAAAATCTTGTGCTCTGTTTCCCAATATTATAATCAGTTTAATTTTTCTACCAAGCTAATAATCGGTGCACCATTGTGTATTTTTTGGCATAAAATACCAAGGAATGTGCATGGGAACTCATGAAAAACATTTTATATTTGAATATATGAATGGTTTTTCATGAGTTACCATGCACATTCCTTTGAATTTGATGCCAAAAACTAAAAACTAGTTCAATGATTATTAGCTTGGGAGAAAAAGTAAACTGGTTATTGGATTGGAAAACAGAGCACAATATTTTCCCACAACCACGTCGCAATTTTGAAAATTGTTTCTATCGCACATCTGACAGTTGTTACCATCACTGGTATGACCGAACCATCGCAACAATGTTATGCAAGTTTTCAGAATAGCGATGACTATCATGTCACTTCCGATGGTTATTTTTTTGGGTGGAAAACTAATAGAGAAGGATGTATGAAAAAATGTACGGTAACAAACCATCCATATTGCAACACCTTCTGGGAAGGCACCAGTGTCGTCATACTGACATCTCCACATGATCTTGTAATACTGACAATAAACAATGCGATTGTAAGATTGACTAAATCAATACATGTGTCGTGTCTTTTGTTTCTCTACTAAAAGTTATTTGAAGTTTCTGAATTGCGATGGAATAGGAAACGACATTTTTCCCAACCTCAAAGTGTCACCCTTGGGACACCTATGTGTCTCAAGAGTGAAATTTTGGTAATCGAAAATTGGGCCAAATGTGCTAGTGATTTATAGTGCACAGAGACCAAGGAGAAGGTAATATTTAGATTTGTATGAGATCTATATTTAAATGTGCTTGAGGTTTTCTCAGTTGCAAGTGTTAAAATTGACTTTTATGAGCTTTTATGTTAAATTTGTATACACATAAACCTTGAATTTAAACTATGAAATAGAATAAAACAACAAAAATATACACCATAAAAATAACCACAACATAGAAAGTGATGAAGGATTGCACCCCTCCTGGACTATGTCTCTTAGTCCAACTTCTAATGAGTGGCCCTTTTTCATTATGCTCAGAAAATGGTGGTTACAAATATTTACAGTGCTCAATTGGCTTCAGTACCTATTCCAATTATTTCAAAGCTATCAAAAACCCCTGTCTAGCTTCTTTCTGCTCCCAAAAAGGATAAAAGCTGAAGAAGTTATGAGTTTCCTTAGCTTTACTACTAGTCACTCTACAAATTCCCCAAAACCTGGAATTGTCCTACAATTGCCCCAAATTTTGCTAACAGAGAAACAATTAGGAAGATTTTTGGTGCATATTGTGGCATTATTAAAATTCATAATGAAACCTTAAAACTGAATTTTAAACGATAATATATGGTGGTTGAAATATTTTTTTTATTAAAAAATTTGGTCGTGCTCAGCCTTCGCCATGCTCATGGTTTCAGGTCAAGGGTTGTATGGTAAATTTTGTTGGGGGGATGGGGCTAAGATCTATACCTTGTCCCCCAAATCTGTTGCATAACATTTAAATACAGTTTATGGGCTATGGTTTAATAAGAAGCATGCTAGCCTGGTCGGTTAAGGCATTGTGTTGTTTGTTGTGAGGTCTGGTGTTCGAAACCGCCGAAGGTTAATTTAGAATTAAACCCAATTTTTAGTGGCCCCATGCTACCATGTGGTAGCCTTTGGTTCGGCCACATGGCATCATGTGGTTGGCCACCATCCAACCAAAGAAATTCTCCTAGACCAGGTATGATTCAGCGCCTGCCACATGTTAGGTAGTGGTTGGCCCAAAAAAAATTAGTTTCGACCAATCACAAGAGGCCACATGACAACATTCCATTGGCCAAAAATTTTCCCAGTCAGTTGTCCTTTTTGAAAAACTTTCATGTTTTCGAAACCATAAATAACTCATTTCCAAGAGCATATGGTGTCAGTTTTCCATGAAACTTATTCTGTCAGATTCATAACAAGGATATCTACACGTTCGTTGAGTTTCCACACCATTCCAACAACTTTTATTTTTTAGCATATTGTTTAGCACTGGGTCACTCCTCCCCACCAGAAGATTTTGTACCCCAAAAGATATTTTACTAGGGAACATTTGGATGAGGATATAACCCCCTCACCCTTCTAGTCTCAACCGACTATAATTTTCCCAAATTTAAAAATTTTAACTTATCATGAAAACTAAACTTTTCCCCTGAGTTTGGAGACCATGTCTTGCTGTTCTAGATACCATCTTGCTGAAATATCCCATAATTTGAAGAACATCAAACTGTCCTGGAAGAAACAAACATGTTCCCTCCTTGGTCTTCAATCAGAGGAAAGTTAAACAACTTGAAATTTTTCTCACCTCGAACAGTGTCGACATGAATATGTTTAACATGTCTCGCGTTGTGCTTGGCTTGACTCTTGACCAAATGTGGTTGCCATCACCATGAAGCATCCCATTTCAAGGAAAATAATTTTTGAAGCCCACAAAAATAAATTTTCAACCCAATTTCCTCTTGGTAATTAATTTTTTATGCTTTCTATTTGACCTTTCCACTCTCTTGCACTAGGATCTTGTTCACATCACTGCTCAACAATGATGCATTCTGTTGTAATTTTACAACATCTTATTTACCTATTTTGGAGGGAAAATTTTTAGACTCCTGAAATGTCTTATCACAACCATTAGAAACCTTAATGAAATCAGAATTTTCATTTTATCTGTCACCCTGAAAGGCCTCATTCACAACATGTTGATGCTTGAACGTTAACAAAGAAAAACTTTGACTAGAATTCACAATTCTCTTCATTTGTCCAACATGAATAAAAGATGAATTCATATTCTTACTATGAGATATAACATTGTACTCAATACCATTCTTAAACAAGTGATACTTATTCTCATGGCTATGTAATATTTCTCTCCTATCATAAAGTTATGGGCTACCCACAAAAATACCAGAAATATCAAGCAGCACAACATCAAGTTCAACTTCATCAAGAAAGTTTGTAGTGATAGAAAATCTAAGTATGACCTTCCTTGTCAGTTGAAAATTTGCATTATTATATATCCAACCTAAAGGATAAGGTATTCTATGAGGAATGGTTTCTAAATTAAACTTCTTCACTAAGTCTTCTGAAATAAGATTTTATTCTAGACCATTATCAAATAGGATGTCAATTTTGGTATGTGTTGAAATAACTCTCACATGGAAAACATAAATTCTTGTTTCAGCATATTGAGTACAATTGAGGAAACTTGAATAACTAGTACTTGCAATGTCCTTACCTTTAAAACCCATTGCAATGATCTTTGTTTCATCTCTCGAATTAGAACCTAAATCACGTGTTATTGTTGCAGTTATGTTTTCCCTCTCCTTGTTTTTAAGCTTGTTGGGTCTCATCTTTGGATGAAGTTTCTAGCAATGATCTTCATCATTTCCATATTTGCAACATTGTTTGCATGTGAATTTTTCTTTCTCCACCTTGATGGAAGAATTATTCTTACCTTTACCCTTGAAAATACCCTTTCATTTCTCTTTAGACTCAAAGGTATCCTCAATTGTCTCCTATGAAAGACATTTCCATATTGCCTCTATATGTGTGGCATATACACATACTTCATCTAAATTTGAAGGATTAAACATGAGAATAGTATGTCTTAGGTAATTGTGGAAACCTCTAATGTATTTTAACAAATTTTCTTGATATGTCAAATATACACCCAAAATTAGTTCTCTTCTCATAAACTCTTGAGTATGGAATTGCACACTTTGTCCTTTACCTTGCCTAAAGTTTTTCCAACCCAAAATAGCCTTCTTCATGTTTTCCAATGGACAAAATTTTCTGCTTAAGGTAGAAACAAAATCATTCCAAAGGTTAATACCCCCACCATGTTTCTTCTTGTCCTCTTGAGTTTTTCCTTCCAAAAAAATAAGAGTCGCACTTTGCAATATTAGTGAAGCAAGTTAAATCTTGGTGTCCTCATCCTTGATTCTTTGTATCCTACAATAAAATTCAATATGACGTACCTAGTTCTCTAATATTTCAAAAAATACCTCTCCATCATACTTAGGAAAATCAAACTTAATGTCAAGCTTTAAAAATGGAGTTTTACCATGAATTTTTGGAGAATTTGGAGGTGTTTGTGAAAGGATTTTTGTGGAAGAAGATAATGGTGAATATGGGGGTGAGGATGGAGGTGAAGAGAATGGTGGTGTCAAAGGTGGCTTTTCACAATTCCCATTACCTTTTGGAGGCTTTTATCTATCTCTTACATCTCCTTTTGAAGACTTATCTCCATTTGGAATATTGGAGGTCTCACCTTGCATTCTTGTGCTTCTCTCCTCATAGAGATGTTTCACCATTCTTGTCATATAAAAAAATTCTTTACTAAATATTTTTTCATCCTCTGACATATTGTGAGGCTCTCCTTCATTTAACATACTTACTGAAGCTTCAACTACAATTTGAGGAATAATTTGTGGTGGACATTGTGGAAAACTTGCTCTCCTTGTCCTTGACCTCACTTGAGGACTTGCAACAACAAGATTTCCTTCTGCTATCTTAAGATTTAACGTTGTAAGCATCACATATAATTGTAAAAAACTAAACTCCTCACAACAACAAATAAAACCTAAGATCTGATACCAAAATTTATATTTATGAGATCTATATGTAAATGTGCTTGAGGTTGTATAAATTACAAGTGTTTAAATTGAGTTTTATGATATTTTATGTTAAATTATTATACAAAAGGCATGAATTTAAATTCTAAAATAGTAGAAAACAAGAGAAAAATACACCACAAAATAACTACAACACAACAAGTGATGAAGGCATTCACCCCTCTTGGGCTACGTTTCATATTCCAACTTCCATTGAGTGGCCCTCTTTTATTATGCTCATGAAATTGTGATTACATACATTTATAGTGCTCAAATGGATTCAATACCAACTCCAAAAACTTTAGAGCTATCAAGAACCCCTCTCTAGCCTCTTTCTACTACCAAAAAGGATAAAAAATGAGGAATTTATGAGTTTTCCTAAATTTTCTGCTAGTCCCTCTACAAATTCGCCAAAATCTAGAACCGTCCTACAATTTAAACTTGCTTTTCTCTAACGAAGAAAAAATTTGGTGGATTTTAAGCACAAATTTTGGGATGGTTGAGTCATAATGCGACCTTGAAATCAAATTTTAAACCATAATATATGGTGGCCAAATTATTTTTTAAATTAAAAAATCTAGGTAGGCTTCACCTCTTCCATGACCACGGTTCTGGGTCAAGGATCATATGGTAAATTTTGTTGGGAGGCTAGGGCTGAATCCTGTTCCCTTACCCCATAACTCTGCTGCAAAACATTTAAATATGGTTTGTGGGCTATGGTTTATTAAGAACCATGGTAGCCCATTTGGTTAAGGGGTTGTATTGCTTACAGTGAGTTCTGGTTTTCAAATCTATTGGAGGTTAATTCAAACTTCAACCATGTTAGGTCCCTATATTACTAGTATAGTCCCTTACTATTGTCAGTGTAACCCCCTTATTTTTATTATTGTACCCTTGTAACCCCCATATTGTTATTATCGTGCCCTTAAATTTTTATTATTAGGTCGGCTAGGATTACATTATGGCCCCACTAGGATTACATTCTCGCCCCATGGACTGCTATATATAGAAAGGAGGTTTTGTAATTTGAATCATCCAAGAATTGTTCATTCATGTAATGTATTGGAGGTTTCCCCCTTGAAGTGGCTTATTTCTAAGGCGTTGATATCTCTTTTCTTCTCTTTTTAGAGCTGGTTTCACAACATTTGGTATCAGAGCTTCGAGATTCTAGGGTTTCGCTGTTGCAAACAGGTCATTGTGGAATTTTCGCTATAACGTTTTTTCTACGAAATTTTAGAATCTGAAATTTTTAGAGCGTGAAGCCAAACTCCTGAGGAACATCGTCGCAAAATTTTAGAGCTTGGTTCGCAATACTTTTGGAGATATGATCTGTGCAAGTTAGGTCATTTTGTAGGCTCCTAAATTTAACCTAAACATGCCATCGTGGTATTTTCGTAATAACGTTTCTTCTATGAAGGTTCAGAAGCTAAAAATTTCAAAGTGCGAAGCTGCAATCCTGAGGAACATCTTTGCAAAATTTCAAATATTGGTTCGCAATATTTTCGGAGATATGATCCGTGGAATTTAGGGCTCTTTGAGGCTTATGAATTTCATCTCAAAGAGGTGATCGTGGGAAAATATTCATAGCTCTTTCTCTCTGAGCATCGAATTGGAATGCTGTAATAATTGGCCCCAAGCACACAGACTATAGTTTTTGGTCTATCAATTTCAGAGCCAAAGGAGGAAACAGTGACATGTGGCAAGTTGTAAAAGTTCGCTCAACTAAACCAATCAAAAATTGGGTCATTCTGGTAGATTTGACATAACTTTTCCTTGAAGAATACAAATTAGATCAGACCTATGGCATTTGAAAGAAGCTTTAGAGGGCTACTATAGGGCTAAATTTCAGATATTGAGGATCCAAAATTATAGAGATAATTCAATTTCAATATCGATCTCCTCAAAAGAAAGTAAAAGGTGTGTATTTTTTTTTCGAATTGGATAAGTCTTGTTTGAAGAATCAAGTTGAATTGATTCCAAGGGCATATTGTAGAATAGATATCAATATTGGATTCGAAAATGGCCCTTAAAAAGAATTCAACACCCATTAAGCCTTTATAAAGCTCTACTATGACTCATGAAGATGAAGAATGGCAACATGACATATCAAAATTACAAGAGAAAGTGCAACAAATTTCACTCTCTCAAAGAGCAAAAAAAAATGGCATGGAAGTTTTGAAGAAAGGTGTGGAATGTAAGATGGATGGTTTGAAGAATGGCATGGAATCTAAGATATATGGCATGGAATCTAAGATGGATTGTTTGAATAATGGCATGGAATCTAAGATAGATGGCATGGAATCTAAGATGGATGAAATGGAAGCTAAGATCGATGAGAAAATGGAAAAAATGAAGAATGATTTAAAAGCAAACATTGAAGGTTTGACAAAGTTGATACAAGAAATGTTTCCTAATGGTGAAACGATAGTAGAGGAAACTCATGAAGTGAACAAAATAAATGTTAATCATGATTTCATAAAATCTAATGTTGGCAGGAAGAACCACAAATATTCCAAAAATGGATATGAGGAAGTTTGATGGAAAGGATCCTGTAACATGGATACTATATATGGAGCAATATTTTGATCTCCATAATGTACAAAACACACAAAAGGTACGCATTTCAACTTTAAATTTAGAACAAAATACATTTGTATGGTATCGATGGCTTTGCTCCTGTAAAAAAATTGTCACTTGGTAAAATTTTACAGAGGAAATGATAGCACCTTATGAGGATACAAATAGCAACACCTTCTTTAGCCAATTGATAAATCTAAAACAAAAGGTTTTAATGGGGGAGCACATTGAGGACTTCCAAAAATTGAATATAAGGGTAACTGATATTCCAGAGGAACACATAATTGATCTCTTCATAGGTACTTTAAAGGATAACATCCAACATGAAGTTCGCATTATGGAACCTGATTCATTGGAGAAGGCATTCAGGTTGGCAAGAAAAATTGAATGTAAAATTATGGCGACAAGGAAGCTGACCACTCACTTCTATAAAGAGGGAACTGTTGCTACTCCTAGATTTCCACAACCTACAAGGTTGACACCACAAAAATTGGAAGAAAAAAGATAAAAAGGGCTTTGCTACAGTTGTGATAGCAAATACACTAAAGGTCATAAGTGTGCTGAGAAGAAATTATTTTACATAGATTGTGAAGAGGAAGAAGAAAATGAACAAGAAGAGGATATACACTAGGAACCAACCCAAGAAGAGGAAGTAATGAGTCCGACCATATTGTGTAATGCATTGGCAGGAATTACCACTCCTCAAACTCTCAAGATAGAAGGACATATCAGGAAGAAAAAGGTAATAGTGTTGACTGATTCATGTAGTACCCATAATTTTATTCATTGTAAGGTAGCCAAGGAATTGAATTGTTTCTTATACCTAGCACCAGAATGTCAAGTGATGGTTACAAATGGAGGAACTATAAATTTCTCTGTAAAATTCCATAGTCTCAAGCTAACCATGGGGGAATATGTATTGAATATTCCAATGCTTTCCATTCCTATGGGAGGTGTTGATTTTGTACTAGGAGTACAATGGTTACAATCTTTGGGGACGGTAGCTTTTAATTTTCAAGAACTTTTCTTGATATTTTTTTCAGAAGGAAAGGAAGTTGAATTATGGGGTATTGCAGGGAATCCAGGAAAGATAATAAGCTCTAATGTCATAACAAAGCTTATAAAGAAATAAAAATGAGGCATAATTGCACAATTATTCTCGCTAGAAGTTCCAACATCAAAATCATCTATTTCTGCAGATCTCCAAAAAAGTCTTGGACAATCATTCCAAGGTTTTTGAAGCTCCAAAAGGACTCCCACCTATTTTTGATCATGATCATGATATTCATTTGATTCCAATAAGTGTTCCTCCAAACATCAGGCCTTATAGATATCTTTATGTCCAAAAGAGTGAAATTGAACGTATGATTGTAGAAATGTTAGAGGCGAGTATAATTCAACCTAGCCAAAGATCTTTCTCTGCTCCTATAGTATTGGTACACAAGAAGGATGGATCATGGCGCATGTGTCCGGATTATAGGTAGCTCAATAAGCTCACCATTAATGATAAATTTCCCATTCCTATGATTGATGAATTATTGGATGAATTACACGGAGAAATTTATTTTACCAAATTGGATCTTCGTTCAGGGTATGATCAAATTAGAGTGAAGAATGAAGATATTCTGAAAACATCATTTCGAACTCATGAGGGTCATTATGAATTTTTGGTCATGCCTTTTGGCCTTACCAATGAACCTTCTACATTTCAAGGGTTGATGAATTCCATTTTCAAACCCTTCCTTAGAAAATGTGTGCTAGTATTTTTTGATGATATACTAATCTACAACAAGTCTTGGAAGGATCATTTTCAACATGTTGACAAGGTGCTCAAACTATTACAGGAGAAACAATTATATGAAAAAACATCCAAATGTTTTTTTGGATTACAAGAGGTGGAATATGTAGGTCATATTGTATCTCACGAGGGTGTAGAGGTAGACCCGAACAAAATTAAAGCCATTAAGGAATGGAAAGTCCCCACAACCATAAAGCAATTGTGAGGATTTCTCGGGTTAACAGGGTATTATCGAAAGTTTGTTAAAAATTATGGGAGAATAGAAGCACCTCTAACAACATTATTGAAGAAAGATGCATTTTCATGGACTCTTGAAGTAACTAAGGCCTTTTAACATCTTAAAGAGGCAATGTGCCTAGCACCAGTCTTAGCTATGCTAGACTTCACAAAAACCTTTATTGTAGAATGTGATGCCTCAGGAAATGGAATTTGTGCTGATTTAATTCAAGAAGGAAGACCCATTGCTTTTTAAATTTTTCCAATCAAAGGAAAGTATTTATAGAAACCTATTTATGAGAAGGAAATGTTAGCAATACTGCATGCACTAAAGAAATGGAGAACTTACCTAATGGGAAGACACTTCAAGGTAAAAACTTATCATGATAGTCTTAAACAATTTTTGGAACAAAGACTATCTTTAGAAGAGCAGAAAAAATGGGTCACAAAGATGTTGGGTTATGAATTTGAAATAATATACAAAAAAGGGAAGCTAAATTTTTTTGCAGATGCACTCTCAAGAAAGAATGAAGAGGTGGAAGCATTGCTTTGTGCCATTTCTATTATCCAACCAGATTGGATAACTGAAGCAAGAGATGAATGGAAGAAGAATGAAGACGTGTTGACACTCATTCAAAAGTTGCAGCAAGATCCTAGTACATCTGATACATTTAGTTGGAAAAATGATTCCTTATGGTACAAATATTTCTTATATCTTTGTAAGAATTCCCAACTAAAACAAAATATTCTATTGGAATTGCACACTTCTCCTTTAGGAGGACACTCAAGATTTTTAAAAACTTACCACATGATGAAGAAAGATTTTTTTTGGGATGGCCTTAAATCTAATATTCAAAGGTTTGTGGTGGAATGTTTGATTTTCCAGCAGAATAAATTTGAGACAATTAAGACCCCAGGTCTTATACAACCTTTATCCATTCCAAGTCAATGTTGGGAGGAGATTTCAATGGATTTTATCATAGGTTTACCTAAGTCTGAAGGAAAGAGTGTCATCATTGTGGTAGTTGATAGACTTACCAAGTATGCACACTTTTGTGCATTATCTCATCCATTTAAAGCAAGTACAGTTGCTACTACATTTATGGACACAATTCAAAAGCTACATGGAAACCCAAGGGTTATTGTTAGCGATAGAGATCCCATTTTTATTGGAAATTTTTGGACAGAGTTATTTTCTTGTTTGGGTACTCAATTAGCTCATAGCTCATCTTATCATCCTCAATCCAATGGTCAAACTGAGATAGTAAATAAATGTTTGGAAAGATATCTTCGTTGTTTTGTATCTGATAAACAAACACAATGGTTCAATTGGTTACCTCTAGCTGAATGGTGGTATAACACTTCCTTCCATACTGCAGCAAAAATGACCCCATTTTTGGCACTTTATGGATATCATTCACCATCCATCGCATCATATTTAAGAGAAAATTTGAAGGTTTAAGCAGTGGAAGATCACATCGAGCATCAACAAGAAGTTCTCCAACTCTTAAAGGACAACCTTAATTTGGCACAAAATCGAATGAAACAATAGGAAGATCAACATTGCAGTGAGAGAAGTTTTGATGTAGGAGACTATGTATTTTTATGGCTACAACCATACAAACAAATGTCCCTCAAGCAACCTAAGAAGGATAATAAATCATCGCCAAAGTACTATGGTCCTTAAAAGGTGTTGCAAAATATTGGTACTATGGCATACAAATTGGAGCTTCATGCTTCTTCACATGTGCATCCAATTTTCCATGTTTCATGATTAAAGAAGGTTATAGGTGAAAATATTCCAGTTCAAACAATATTGCTAGAACTTGATGAGGAAGGAAAAATCATATTGGAACCTAAAGCGGTCATGGAAACAAGAACTCGACAACTACGGAATCGATAAATTTTAGAGTATCTCATCAAGTGGAAGAACTTACCCATTGAAGATTCTACATGGGAGAATGAGAATTTTATACAGAAGCACCCAAAGCTACTCAAGCATTAAGGACAACACTTTTTTGAAGGACAGGGGCATGTTAGGTCCCTATATTACTAGTATAGTCCCTTATTGTTGTTAGTGTAACCCCCTTATTGTTATTATTGTACCCTTGTAACCCTCATATTGTTATTATTGTGCCCTTAAATTATTATTGTTAGGTCGACTATGATTACATTATGGCCCCACTAGGATTACATTATGGCCCCATGGACTCCTATATATAGAAAGGAGGTTTTGTAATTTGAATCATCCAAGAATTGTTCATTCATGTAATGTATTGGAGGTTTCCCCCTTGAAGTGGCTTATTTATATGGAATTCATATTTCTTTTATTCTATTTTTGGATCTGGTTTCACAACAAACCAAATTTTGTAGGTTTTAACCTTGTACAGAAATTATCTGCAAACAAATATTAAAAATAAAAAATAAACAATAGCAAGAGCATAAAACATAAAACATATATACACAAAGATTTTCCCCTCGATCCCAAATCGGGATGACCAGCTTGATTTTTCATTATATTCCTTTCAGTGTTACAACACATATATATACATGCCGAAGAATACATAAAACCCCAATCCATTAACCCTATATTAGAACATAACCGTAGTTCCCTTAACCGAATCTACAAAATACCAGGGGCCAAAAACCATCATGCCCCAAAACATGTGCAAACCCATGCACAAAAACATGGGCAGGTCCGCCCACCAAAAAATAAGGTCCACATTTTTTTTCCTGGGGGACTGCCCCGTACCCCGAACAGGGGAGGCTGTCGCCCCCCTGTGCCACCCTATTGTGCCCGACGCAATGTACAAGGGGGTTGTCACCTCCCTAGGCATGACTAGTCGTGTAAAGAACATAACACATACTCGAGATTCTCCCATTTGTTGTTTTCTTTCCATAGGGGGGCATGGGAGAGCCGATTTATTAGCCCAACTCTACAACACCCATTGTTTCTCTACACCAAGAGAACTTCTAAGTGCTTATAGACTTTTTTAATGAATCTGCAACATTCTTCAAGGTGTCCACCTTTACCAAAAAAACCATTTTAGCCTCAACCATACCTCTCACAAAATTATATTGAACATCAATGTCATTTGTCTTTGAATGATAAGCAGGGTTCTTAGCAAGAAAATTGTACTTTGGCTATCACAGTCTATCCTTATAGCTTGCTGAGCCAACCCCATACTTGGACATAATATCTGCAACCAAAATTCTTCTTTCCTTGCACAAGTGGCTGCTACATATTCTACCTTTGTAGTTGAAAGAGCCTCTACAGACTGTTTTTAACTCATCGAAATGACTGCACCTCCAAATAGGCTAAACACATACCCACTTGTAGATCTTCTTTGGTCCATATCTCCAGCCCAGTCTGCATTAACAAAACCACGAATGTCCAACACTCTTTCCAATCCTGGTATTCCCTAGTAGCACAAGCCATAATCACTAGTGCCACGCAAATATCTGAAAACCTGCTTCACTGTTGTCCAATGCTCCTTCCCTGGGTTGGACATAAACCTGCTCAACACTCCCACTGCATGTGAAATGTCTGGTTTAGTATAGACCATTGCATACATCAGGCTACCCACTGCACTTGAATATGGAACACGAGACATATCCTCCTCTTCTTCTTGTGTCTTGGGACACTTTTCAACAGAAAGCTTTGTACCTACAGGAATCAGAACATTCACCAGTTTACTATCCTTCATATTTAACCTCTACAATATAGTCTCGATATACTTCCTCTTGTTTATCCAGAGCTTCCTCTTTGCCCTATCTCTCTTAATTTTCATGCCCAAAATATAGTTTGTAGCACCAAGATCGTTCATGTCGAATTTGGAGAACAGTTGGGTCTTCAAATCTTGAATAATTTCTTTGTCATTTCCAATCAACAACATATCATCCACATACAAGACCAAATAAATAACACGGTCACCAATTAATTTAAAATAGACATAGTGATCCTCCTTTATTTTTGTGAAGCCAAGTCCCCTTATATAGGTATGAAATTTTTGATACCACATCCTTGGTGACTATTTTAACCCATAAAGAGACTTCATTAACCTGGATACCAGTTCTTTCTTCCCCTTCACCATAAATCCTTCAGGTTGTTTCATGTAGATCTCCTCTTCCAGATCCCCATGAAGAAATGTTGTCTTCACATCCATTTGTTCTACCTCAAAATCAAATGCAGTAGCAACAAATAAAAGTAATATAATAGAAGTAACTTTGGCAACAGGAGAAAAAATATCACCAAAATCAATTCCTGGCACCTGGGAATAACCTTTTGCTACCACCCTAGCTTTGTATTTATCCACCTTGTCTTCTACATTCATGTTCTTCTTAAACACTTATTTGCTCTCGATGGGCTTCCTTCCAGCCGGTAACTCCACCAGATCCCATGCCTCATTTTTATGCAAGGATGCCATTTCATCAACCATGACCTCCTTCCAGATTTTTCCATCCTATGAATCTATGGCCTCTCTGAAGGTTCTGGGATCATCATCAGTTATAGTTAAATCAAAATTTGAACAGAAATCATATGGACTATACCTTTCTGGTTTTCTTCTTTCCTGAACTGATCTTCTCACAGATAGAGTTTGTGGCTTTTCCTCTTATATTGAGTCTTCTTCTGTTGTACAATCTGATTCATCCTCCTTAAGCTCAAAATATATCTTCACAGGTTCCATTGGTAGGATTTCATGATTAACATCTTACACCTCTCTAAAAACCACATCTCGGCTATACACAACCTTCCTTGTTTCTGTGTTCCAAAGCTTGTAACCCTTTAAACCATCATTATACCAAATAAAGATGCACATTTAATATTTATTATCCAACTTGTTCCTTTTCTCCTTTGGAACATTTACATATGCATCACATCCAAATACCCTCAGATGTGAAATATGGGGTACCTTACTAGCCCATAGCTCATGTGGAGTTTTATCCTCCAACGCTGATGAAGGTGATCTGTTAACCAAGTAACATGCAGTCTCCATTGCCTCTGCCCGAAATTCTTGTCCTAACCTGGTACCACTAATAATGCTTCATGCCTTTTCCATCAGCGTTTAATTCATTTTTTTTCAGCTTTGTTTTGTCGAGCTATGTATGGAGTAGTATTCTACCATGCTATACCACACTTCTTACAGAACTCTTCAAATTCCTTCTTGCAAAACTCCCCACCATTATCTGTCCTCGACACCTTTATCTTCTTCTCTGTCCGGTTTTCCACCAGAGCCTTAAATTCTTTAAATATATCAAAGACTTTAGATTTATTCCTCAAGAAATATATCCATGTATCCCTTGAGAAGTCATCTATGAATGAAACATAGTACATAGACTTACCCAGTGATGGAACCAACATAGGTCCAAACACATCAATGTGCACAAGCTCTAATATCTTGTCTTCCCTCTTAGCCCCAGAAAAAAAACTCACCCGATTCTACTTCCCATATACACAATGTTCATAGAAATTGAAATCCAGAGAGCTATTAGACATACCTTCTACCATACCATTTTCATGTAGTATTCGAAGGCCCTTCTCTCCAATATGTCCCAGCCTTTGATGCCATAGCAGGGTCTTTTCTCTAGAGACCGCTAGGTTTTCCGCTCCACTTTCAGGAACCACAGAAGTGTTGCACCCATCAATAATAGTGTTGTCCTGAAGCTTGTACAGAGTTCCAATCCAAACTCCCCGCGTTAATACCAGTGCTCCCCGAACCATCTTATAGGCATCTTTCTCGAACACTATTTTTACACCTGCATCATTCATCTTTCTTATAGAAATTAGATTTCTGGCTAATGCAGAAATGTGAATAACACCAGGAAGTGTTCTAATCCTTCCACCTTGCAGCTTCAGCTTTACTTTTCCACGTCCGACGATTCTGGCCTTCCTATCATCACCTAAGAAGACATCACTGTCATCATATTTCTCGTATTCACAGAACCACTCCCTATGAGGATTGAAGTGAAAGGATGCACTAGAGTCAATCAACATGAATAATGATCTACATGTGTATTTAAAGAAGAAGCCAAATACACATCCCCACCTTCATTCGAGGTGGTTTTTTCCTCTACAGAAGGAGCATCATTAGATCCCTTTCCTTTCTCAGGAGCTTTAGATCTACATTCCTTTTGGTAGTGCCCTTCCTTTCCGCATTTCCAGCATGCCTTTATAAACTTCCCAGGAGATTTAGACATCCCTCTAGATTTACATCTCCCACTCGAAACCTTATTCTTGTTTTTGTTCTGGGACCTTCCCCATATAGATAAGGCACCTCGATTCTTACCCTCCATATTTATCCATCTCATTTCCTCCAACAACAAGGTAGAGACAATGTCATGAAAGTTCAAGGTAGTTGTATTGCTACCTATTGCAATAACCAGATTGTCCCACGAGTCTGGTAGAGAACACAACAAACTGAAGGACTTATATACATCTAAGATTTTAATATCAATAGATGACATCTAACTTACCATAGTATTGAAGGTGTTCAGATGCTATGTCATCGATTCTCCATCCTTCATCCTTAGGTTGTACAGTTCTTTCTGCAGGAACAATTTATTTACCAGAGACTTAAATTCGTACAAATTCCCATGTTTGTCCCACAAATTCTTCATCGTACCTTCCCCAGATACATTCAACAATACCGAATATGAGACACACAACCGTATTGTGCTCTTCGCCTTCCGATCTAACTTCTGCCAGTCTTCATCTAACATTGTCATTGGTTTAGTACATAGATCTATTGTGATCCACTGGTCTTTATCTACCAGCAGATCCTCCATCTTGAGCTTCCACAACTCAAAACTTTGACCATTAAATTTCTCAATCTCTATCTTTCCACCGCTCGCCATCTTCTTTCTCTACAAGAATCGATCCTGCAGATCTCCCACTAAACAGGGTCTACCACAGGCTCGAGAAAAAATCCTCAGCAGCAAAGGTGTCCCTTTGAAGCTGAAACAAATATGATACCAAATGTAGGTTTTAACCCTATACAGAATTTATCTGCAAATGAATCTTAAAAACATAAAATAAACAATAGTGAGAGCATAAAACATAAAACAGATATACACATAGATTTTCCCCTGGATCCCAAATTGGGACGACTAACTTGATTTTTCATTATATTCCTTTTATTGTTAAAACACATATATATACATGCCGAAGCATACATAGAACCCCAATCCATTAACCCTACATTAGAACATAACCATAGTTCCCTTGACCAGATCTACAAAATACCAGTGGCCAAAAACCATCATGCCCCAAAACCATGTGCAAACCCATGCAAAAAACCATGGGCAGATCCATCGACTGAAGAATAAGGTCCAAAAAATGTTTCCCAAGGCACTACCCTGCACCCCAAACAGGGGGGTCTGTGGAACCCCCTATGACCCCCCTGTTGCAACCGACACAACGTACAGGGGGGGCTATTTCCCCGCATGTGACTAGTCATGGAAAGAATATAGAACATACCCAAAAAAAATTTGGTGGCCCATAATCTTCCATGTGGCGGCTTCCGGTTGGGCCATGTGGCAGCATGTGGTTAGCTACCATCCAAACAATGAAAATCACTAACATCAGTACCATTTAGGGCTTTCCACATTTTAGGTAGTAGTAGGCCCAAAAAAATTTGATTTCAGCCAATCAGAAGAGTCCAGGTGGCAGCCTGTCACTAGCCCACAAATTTTCGAGTCAGCTGTCCTTTTTGCAAAATCTTCTTGTTTGGTAAAATTAACAAGACTCTTTTTCGAGAGCATGCATTGTTATTTTTCTGCAAAATGAGTTGCACCAGATTCAAAACAAAGAGATCTACATAGTCACTGAGGTTCCACACCATTCTGGAAAATTTCCTTTTTGAGCATATTTTTGAGCCCCTAATCATCTCTCTAATGTCCTTAAAGGAGGACATTAAAGGACAACATTATTTTGTATATCAATTATTTTGGTACATCCCAGGAATACTAGGAAGAATTTACAAGGCCCTATGAGTTTTTTAATAACAATTGTGTCTTATTTTCAAAGAATATGTTTTTTCTCAATTAATATGGAGGAAAGTGAAGACGTTAATAAATTTCTTTATAAAATCAAAGAAATCTATCATAAGCTTGGTGCTATTGATAAAATATTGATAATAGTGATGTAGTAACAATTATGTTGAATGGGATGTTGGAAGATTATCATATGTTCATCATTGGACTTGTAGCCAGGGAAAATGACAATACATTTAATGAATTGATTGGAATTCTTCTCGCAACACTCCTTGACACCCCCTTTTATCATCTCCAGCTATGCAAGGTGTTAATTCATAATTAGTCTAACTTCCATCTTTTGTTATGAATATGGGGTTACAATTTTTTTATTTTTTTTAATTTGCAGAATTAAATTCTGATATCACGATCATTTCTAGCTCGTTGAGATAATTTTGATGATATAAATAGCATCTCAATCCAACTCCAAGGTTGAATGTTATGCCATTTTAAAATCTCACCAATTACTTGGTGTCACCTAAATTAGGAACCACCACGTGGCATCCAATTGTGACTGACTTGGACCTACCATGTCAACTCTTCAAGTCCTGCCTCTCTTTCTTAGTAATCACATATAATTTTTTCTACTCTCCCACCATGCCCGACCCCACCCTGATTTCTTTATATTTTCAATCGTAACCAAATTTAAGGGAAATCTAGGGGTGCATGAATAAGGAATAGAAATATATAACCAAGACCTATAGAGGTTATACCTTATTTTACCATAAGGAATTGTAGTTTCAATCATGTTTTCCACATGGTTAACACTTGTCCTTCATGACATCTTCCATCTCACTTTAGTTCATGGCTCCCACGGGGCTTGGTCCTTTGGTCCTATATTACTCTTCTTGGTTAAATCCAACATCATGAGAAATATAGGGTGCAGAAAAGTGTGCACTCTTTTGACAAACCTAGATCCTTGGATCCTCAAATTACTCACAATCTAAGTAATCCTCTACCCTCACCTACATGGGTCCCACACTAGATTACTCAAGATTCAAAATAGGCATCCAACTATACATACATCTGCACCATAAGCATGTATGCCCATACATAAAAATCGCGATCCCCTAAACCCTCTAATGGTTTTCGATGGATTTCAATGTCTCACTTTGAAGGCATTCAACACTACAAACATGTATGTGCAAGTTTCTACCCCCAGATATTTAAGACCCCCTAATGGCTTGTGGATTTAATTCGACATCTGAACTCATGAAAAATTAGTGCTACAAACATCTACGCCTAATTTTTGACCCTCGAATCAACTGTACCCATAGATGACTTGCAATATATGTGCAACATCTAGGTCTGCAAACATCTCGCTCTATTTACAAATGTAGAACTTACAAGTGAAAACTTCTACCCACAAAAGGAAGGAAACTTTGAGATTTTAGACGATAATTTCCTTAAAGTAGGGCATTGCCCAAAATATCAAATTTCATGGATGAAAACCCAATTATGGGCATTGACCATTAAACACATATACCAAGACAATAACAAATTTATTGGATCTAGAAACCTACCTTATGAGAGATATTAAATAAAGTTAATAAATTATCTAGCATTCGAATTTCACATGGAATTCACATAGTATACTCCCTCTAGGAGCTAATGACATATCAAATAATTGGAATAACATACAATAACAGGATAACTGAGGCACATCAATTAATCATACATATTCATGTAATTAACTCTATAACTTATGAAAATAATGGTATCGCATATCTATGACACAAACATAACCATGAGACCATATAAGAAAAGTATTTATGACAAGAATATAGGAATATCAACATTTCTCCATTGGAAACGTTGAACATACAAATTGATATCAAATTTTATAAATTGTTCATCATCCATCATATAAATATATATACAATTGAACACACTTATCTAATTAACTTGAATGGTTTGAAATTAAAGGACATATTTCAACTCTCCACCCACCATAGGCTAGCTACAGTAGAATATTTCTTGCATATGACCACCCCAAGGATGGATTCAGAGTTTGAGTAATTATTTTCCCAAGGGAATTTCAAAAAAAAACAAGAGGAGTCCCTTATCTAGGTGGTTTATCAACTCTCTCAGATATTAAGCACCATAGTGACTACTATGACTCTCTAAAATAAATCACAATGATTCGCCCAAGGATTAATTACATTTTTTCTCATTTCTAGGAGAATGATTTCACTATATTTCATGGTTCATTAGGTGTATTTTCAAGGAAAGCACTAGAGGAGTCTGGACCAAAATAACTAGGTGGTTTATCAACATACTTGGAAATAAGTTAGTGGTTTGTCATCTTCCTTAGCAAGCACTTAGTCGTTTTTTTGACCTTTTCAACAAGCACCTCAATGGCTTAGTCTGCTAGGTGGATTATCATCCTTCCATGAAACAACCCAACGATTTGTCATCCCATTCATAAATATCTAAGTATATTATCAGCCTTCCAGAAAAAACTTAAAGGTTTTTTCATTTTACTCAACAAACAAAGCAAATCAAAATCTCCATGAAGCCTTCATTAGCTAACTAACACAAGCACACAATAACTAGCCACACCCAGATTGCAAAGAATGATGTCCTAGTTACAATGAAATATCCTCAGACTTTTCTTATCCTACTGATTATCTTCCAATTCTCCCTCTCCTTCATTTTTTTCCCTTTGTTTCTCCCCTTTCCTTGTCACTCATCTTCTGTACTTCGCATATTGTCTCTCGTCCATGATTTTTTGTTTTGATCTCTTCCCAAAATTTTCGACGAGACAGGGAACATCATGGGCCTTGTACTCAACTCAAACAACGCATACTCAACTTCACTATCTATTTTGCATATGATTTAATTATTTAGGGTGATAGGTACGATCAATATAAATGAAGCCCCCTAGCTTAATCACATTACAAGCGATACCACCTTCTCAAATATATAAATTTGTGCCCACTCCTCAATATCAACCATAATTTCCATTTTTAAACAAGTTTACATAAATAAATTCATATAGTGGTATTTACATGAGGGGAAACAAAAATATTTTATAAATACCTGTCGGAACAGGGTCTCCTACAAGCTACGAAATTGGTCCATTTTGTATATGTTTTATTATATTTAGTCTAACACAAGGGTTTTTGGGTGGGTCAAAGCCCCTAAATAATTGTAAATGGGTCAAGGGTAGACCAAGAGTCCGAAAACCATGGTTCATATGGGTTTTGGGGTGGTTCAAAGCCCCTAAAGCATTGTAAATGGGTCAAGGGTAGACCAAGAGTCCGCAAACCACGGTTTGTAGACCATTGGATGCGTAGGCTAAACTAGTATAGGTAGTTGAACCTTTTTGAGTTGTAAGATAGACTTGGAATAGAGATTGATGCTAAGTGTGAACTGATATATCTGGTTAGGGTTGTTGGGGAAATGCTCCTGCTACTGTGTGCGCGGAGATTCCCTATCCTACTGTGTTCAGACCCTGCTGCTGTGTGCGGAGGTTGGGTTTTTGGGTATTGTAAGTAGAACTGAAGGATTAATGAATACGGAAGTGTTTTTGAATCTCTGAATCTATTGGAATTAATATGATGTGAATCTGTGATGTTTGGTTAATATATACTGCTATGTTATTGATTTAAGTTGTGAATATACTTGTGTTACTTGTTTATGCTGTGATATGGGTATGTTCTATTGCACTTCATATAAATAGTTGCGTTATCATGATCTGTTGATTACTGTGAATATCATTGCTATTTTTCACGTGGATGCGATGGGAATCTGTAGATCTAGGCTTTGTGGTATAAGATCTGGTCATTATAGGGTCAAATGCAGCTCTGCTTGACTTACCTACCCTCTCCCAGGGTGCGAAAACTTGGTTCCAACACCCACCCATACTACTTCGGGTGAGAATTTGGCTTGCGCAAGCAGGTTACTGCCGAAAGGGCTAGTAGTATAGGGGTTTGTTGGAAACCCTTGAACCTCCGAACCTGGGTCAGGACCCCTCAAGCCAACAAACGGTTCCGTTGCCAAGACCAGGAGAATTTTCAGAGAGGGATCGGGTAATGCCAAGGCCATATTGGGAGCCTGAAAGAAAGGAAATTGATGAATGGTTTGAACAACAAGTTTAGGAATTTTCCATAAAAGAAAACCGCAGTGAGAGGTTGACCACCGAAGAGTGGAAGAATAAGTACATTTTTACAGAGATCTATGAAATCTTCTTTGTAACGATTGCGATCGAGCTCTAGGAGTTGCTCGCAAGGTTGGTGGAATTTCAAAAGTGTTGGAAGGACGAACGGGTCACAAAGTGGACCCCCAAACTAATCCAACAGTTGGAAAAGGATGATAATACCATCACTTACATATTTTACCATTGGATAGATAGTGGATTAGGAGGATTTATGATAGAATTTGCCATTGATCAGTTTGTCTCCTACTCTAAGCAGAGTGAAGGTTCTTCAAGGGGTTCTGAGGTAAGTTTTTGAAGACCTTACCATTGTTGATCAAGATATTATTATGCAAAAAGAGTATTTTGTGTAGTCATACCGAGTGAATGACCTCCGATCTGGATGGGAGCACAATGTTAAGTGGCAAGTACTACATAACCAACGTAGAAGGAGATAGATTGGTTTATAGTCTACTAAGAGAAATAGCTTTGTAGAGTCCTCTAGCTACACTGCCTTCAAACCAGCCTAGGGGTAAGAATTCACCTACACCTCCGCCACCGGAACATGACATGGTTGCGCACATGAAGTTTCCGACCTTTAAGGGTGTGGGGGGTGAAGACATGGATCAGTTCTGGTTTGTTGCGGGATCGGTATGGACTGCGCAGAATGTAGCTAGCAATGCGGTGAAAAGGGCACAACTATCCCTTACCTTTAAAGGAAGAGCTATGGATTGGTACATGGGATACATCTGCCAAAACAAAAATGTAGCCATTGAAGATATTAAGAACGCCCTGAAACAACAGCTCAAGAAACCTAAGTCCTACTCTCAAATCACAGTTGATCGAAAGGATTTCAAGAAAAGGCCTTTTGAATCTATGTGGGAGGCTGATCAATGACTGAAGAAGGTGATCAGAGAAGGGGGATTCCAATATGATGATAGACAGCACATAGAATGGTTCATTTCTATGTTGCTACCTCACCTGTGCGTACCTATGGTGCACCAAAATTTCGAATCGTAGGAGAAAGCCTTGGAGGTTGCCATGAAGTTAGAAGCTGTGCCTCGGGAAGAGACTCATATGGATGTTCAATAGATCCAGGGACAGCTGGAAGAAATGCACATAGAGATCCAGAACCTGTCGAATGAATGAGGGGAAGAGGATAGCCCCGAGAGATGGTGCATACGATGCCTGGTGAATGGTCATACCAAGGATAACTTCCCTCTGTTAGTAGACTATATATAGGCTGGGGGACCTAGCCCATTGCGCCCTAGGGAAGATGTGGGACCTAGTGGGCCGACGCTATGGTGCGATGATTGTCACATTGCGGGGCTGCACAATACCAACCACTATCCCCGCCTCGCTACACATGTTCCAGAGGTAAAGTAGCAATGGTGTAGGTTCTATAGATTGGTGGGACATGATGAACAGAACTGCCGGATGTATGATTTGATGATTTATTGAGGAAATTTATATAGAGTACAATCAAACCCTGCATCACTAAGAACCCACACAGGCATAGGTGGCTCCTCATCAAGGGGTAGGGAAAGATGGCAAGGTGGAAGTTCAGGTCAAGGATGAGATCAGTTAATCTATTATAACTGTGGAGAAGCATGAAACTTTGTAAGGGATTGTCCGAACCCTACAAGGCAATCCTGCCGGTATTGCAGACAGCTAGACCATACGACTGAATATTTTCCAATCTTAGTAGAAAAAATGCAGGAAAAGTAGCGGACACCTACACAGAATGTGCAAAGAGTTAAGGCTAAGCTACGAAACAAAGATCCAAGCGTGAATGTTGTGACATGCAATGAATGGCCAATAGGAGACCTGAGGAGGAGGCTGCGATGGAACCTCTGATCCAACAAGATTTTATTAAAAAGGAAGGTTTGGACCTAAAAAAGGGAAAAGAAACATTTTTCATAGCTTGCAAGGACTTTGCCGGGGCGGAGGCAGCTACTGCTCGGAGCCCTGCAAACCTTAATGTAGATGAGCAGGTCGATCCCTTTTTACAAACATGTATGAAGCTGCTGCGCAACCCAAAGGTTGTGGAGAATCTTCAGGCATTAATAGATAACTGCACAACTTGACCCAATGTACGCCTGGAGGTAATGGATGTGCACAAGCTATACAGGTATAAGAAACGCACCAGGAGAGGAATACGGTTGACTGTGCAGATTGGTGACTACAAAATGAATCAGGTTATTTTGGACCTAGGGTCAGATGTGAACATGTTACCTAAATAGACTTGGCAACTAATGGGAGAGCCTAAGTTGGAATGGTCCACTATTCAGTTGCGCATGGAAAATCATCAGAAAATCATCCCACTAGGAAGGTTGTCTAAAATTACAGTGGATATCACACAAGTAAAGGCCTGAGATGACCTTGAGGTAATTGAAATTATAGAAGATGTAGACCCCTACCCTATGCTCTTAGGACTGGAATGTGCCATATATATCAGTGGTATCATCAACCTTAAAAAGAGAAGCATGGTGTTTGAGAATAACGGTACAAGGGTGATAGTACCATTAGACCCTGCAGAAGGTGAACGATACACAGAGCCAGTGCGCGATGAAGAAGAGGTGGATCATATGTACAAGTTGATTGCGTAGGACCAGGATTGGATCAACCCCACAGCAGGAGGAGTAATCTGCTAGGAAAAGGAAAGTGAATTCTTCTCTGACTTTGATGGGGAGATGGAGAATTAGCGAAACTGGTTGCACAGTGTCTCGACGGTAGGATGTCTTCGAGTCATAAGGGACTTCCACTGAATTTCCTCAGAGGTAGGAGACCTATCCTACTTTGATGGTTTTGGTAGAATTAAGGAATTTTTGTGAGCATTCGAAGTAGAGGTTCCCAGGGGACAAAGGCTGTGGGCCCTTAAGCTAGCCATGCATGGAACACCTGCACGCTGGTGGGAGACGCATTTGGAGGCATTCCAGGATTGGGAAGAATGTTAGGATATGATGATCCTGTGATTTGAAGCCCTAACTAGTGTGCGGGTCAAGACATTCCTTGGATCAGAAGATCCATGTGAATATATGTTTGCATGGGAAGAACAATGGTGTGACAGGATGGCTAAAGAGTGGGTTCACCTGTTGATTCATGCCCTAGGTCCACTTCCTTATTCATGGTACTTAGATGTGGAGCTACATCGGCACACCCGCCACTGGGGTACGTTGAAGGAAGAGTTCCTAGGAACATTTGGGTTAGTAGGCGGGACAAAGGTGCTTGACGCAGTCCCGTGGGACATGAACATTGGGGTATGGGGTGAATCACACCAAAAATACCCACATGGGAAACAAATATACCGCGCATGGTCAACTACCATAGCCTAGCCATAATAAAGGGTAAGGATGATCCGCGAGCTGCTTTGGACTCAAAATTGGAAGGGGTGCGCATGACTACTGGGCCTCTCAGGCTGTGAATGGGTAGCAATAGGACGCACCCTACATTTGCTAAGAATGGGGATGTAGATACAGAAGCCAAAATTATCATATATTCAGAGACTCTCATAACAAGGAAACAACTGCATTCACTCCTCATCCATGCAGGGTGTTACAGAAATTTTGTTTTAGAATATGCGCTACTTACAGTGCCTCTAAGAGACTTGTTTGCGTAGAGGGACTGGTTCATTTGGGATGACACCTATCATAAAAACATGTATTTGTTTGTGAAGTACCTTAGGAACAAGCATGTTTTGGGGGAGGATGCATAAGAGGCATAGGTGTTTATTCCAAGCTCAGCAAGTACACTGGGTGCACATAGAGAGCGAAAAGTGACAGTTGGAATAGTAAAATCTAGTAAAGAGTAGAAGTTACCATTGAGTGGAGCGCGCGATTAGCAATTAATGGGGTGATTCCTTGAGATTATTTTTCCATTTATTTGATGGTAAGTTCCAAGTGACATTTACGCTACCGTTGGGTGGCCATAGGCACTATAAAGTAGGAAAGCTAGCTCAGACAAAAGGTTTGTATCATTTCCGTAACTCGTATGTATTTTCTCTATGCTACTTGGTTCTTTGGGTCTGTAGCATCCTGTTCATGGAAAAGAATCCCACTCCTGCTACCGATAGGCCCCCATAATTGAAAGTCCCTTTTCCCACTAAAATAATAGCTCCTAGACCCGCGGAATCTTTGGTACCTACAGAGCCCGAACTTGAGGATGTCATGATTGGGTCGGGGGACGAAGGAATCGATTGGATAATTGCGCTATGGCTCCCTGCATGGAGGAGTGGCTTCATCCGTGGTGAAAATAGCATCGAAGGGACATGTGCAACAGGAGTGACCCCCCTATCGACCATAAGGAAACTACAGGTTCGAACAAGAGGGGCTCGGATGCAGCTACGGAAAGGAACTCATAGCTACCACTGATCACCGCTAAGGATGCCGTGGCCAGTCCGTAGCTGGAAATTAGTGTGAAAAGGATGAATAACCAAGATACCACCTCCCTCTAGAATACAAAGTGGCTAGGCAAGCCTGAAAAGGGACCCCAAAAAAATTGACATGCCCAATGCCAAGAATATGATGCGACGGTCACGCTAACTGATGGTGACCTCGAACAAATCACATATGTAATTACGCTAGATACAAAGGATAGATGATAAACCATAGAGGAACAATATAAGGTTTCAATTAACACCTTTTAGATCGAGATCTGCACCCTCCAGTGGAAGGCAGATATGTTGCAAACTAGCGTAATTCAGAGACAGGCTCCCTTGGCAATCAACAGTACAGTGCTAGTGCCAGAAGAAAGCCATCACTGTTCTTTGCTTAGCACTACCCTTGTAGGAACCTAACTCAAATTAGATACAACGATACACTTGGATCTGGCTAAGTTTCCCAATGAGGCATTATAGTGTCTCCACAATACCATGATCTGGGAGACCCACCAGTGAGACCTGGTGGTGCATCAACAACTCAGTGTGGCCAAGCAGGCCATCGCATGGAAAAATGCAGAAAAATCCATTGATATAACATAGAAGGTGGAGCTTGAAAAAGTGATCCACCAGCTCTGCACGGAGGTTCTGGACGGAATATCGATCGCAGCTACACCGCAGGCCAAGGTAGAATGTATGGTTGCAGCAGTAAAAGTGTCTCGGACAAAAATACAGATCATCAAGGCACAAATGGAGAAGCAAATATCCGACTTACGAGCCACATTGCAGCCTACCACACTGCTGGAGGTATGCGCCCAACGCGCTGTACTAGTCGCCGAAGCTATGAACACTATCACAGGGTAGATTTCTTAGGGTGTCTAGTTGCTAGAATCAGCCATGCAGCTCTGGACCACGGTCCAGTTCAATTCGGTCCTCCGAAAGGTCAATAAGGACTTACGACAGCAGGAAGAAGCTTTCACATAGGTCGAGGCTACATTTCCCACCTTGGTTCCTGCACAACGGTTAGCACATTTAAGGATCAGCAGCACTCTCCAGGATGCGGTTTAGAAACTCCAGCGCAGGATGCATGTCATCGAGGAATGATTAAAGCAATGGGCTTCCACAAACCTCTAGCTCTCACATGATGCTTATGGCATGGTCACACGACTAAACTGGACATTGGAAAACATCATTGTGGAATCTGAAGGACCAACATCCCAAAATCTTGCGGACCTTGCGGAAAACGTTGTGTCTCAGAGTCAAGAAGTGCTTCCTCCACTAATCACCACCCTCATTGCACTACGCGTGCAGGTGGAGAACCTACCATTGCAGTGACTCGGGACAAGTCACAATATTGTGTTGGGGGACTATTAGAACAGGGTCTCCTGCAAGCTGCGAAACTAGTCCATTTTGTATATTTTTTATTATATTTATTCTAACGTAGGGGTTTTGGGTTGGGTCAAAGCCCCTAAAGCATTGTAAATGGGTCAAGGGTAGACCAAAAGTCCGCAAACCATGGTTTACGGACCAATGGATCCATAGGATAAAACAGTATAATTAGTTGAACCTCTTTGAGTTGTAAGACAGACTTGGAATAGAGATTGATGCTAAGCGCGAGCTGATAGATCTGGTTAGGGTTGTTGGGGAAAGGCTCCTACTGTTGTGTGTGTGGAGATTCCCTCTCCTGCTATGTGTGGACCCTGCTGCTGTGTGTGCAAGTTGGGTTTTTGGGTATTGTAAGTAGAACTGAAGGATTAATGAATGCAGAAGTATTGTTGAATCTCTGAATCTACTGGAATTACTGTGATGTTTGGTTAATATATACTGCTATGTTATTGATTTAAGCTGCGAACATACTTGTGCTACTTGTTTATGCTGCGATCTACGTCTGTTATGTTTCACTTCATATAAATAGTTGTGTTATCATGATTTGTTGATTACTGTGAATATCATTGTTGTTGCACACGTGTATGCGAAGGGAATATGTAGATCTAAGCTCTGTGGTATAATATCTAGTCACTATAATGTAAAATGTAGCTATGCTTGACTTAAATACCCTCTCCCAGGGTGTGGAAATCTTATTCCAACACCCACCCATACTACTTTGGGTGAGGCTTTGGACCTCACAAGCAGGTCACTACCAAAAGGGATAATAGCATAGGGGTTTGTTGGCAAACCTTGAACCTCCGAACCTGGGTCAGGACCCCTCGAGCCAACAATACCCCACCACTTGAAGTAAAATTCCGCTCTATGTTTTATAAGTAGAATGGAAAATACAACCATGAGCTTCATATTTATAGCTCTTGCATCTCTTACACAATAATAAAAAATAGCTAACATACCCTCATTTGATTAGCCATTTCCAAGGTAGCTCCATAAGGTCCAGATTGCTTCCATTATACCTTGAACTACTCTATTACATGATCCTTAAGCGCAATATGCCTCCAGTCTAGAATGCATTGTAGTTCTGGTTGGAATTATCCCTTATATTCCACCTATATCACAAATAAATAAACAATATAATTAGAAACATGTACATACTTTTGAATTGAAGAAATGTGGAAAAAAATGTGTTTTAATTGTGGTGGTAGGGCCAATCTATAACCCATTGACCAAAAACTTTTGAAAATATAAAATGGTCCACAAAAACTTCATTCTAACTTATCACAAGACCCTATTATCAGTTAACTTTTTATTGGTCTAATGGGATTACAATTTTTCCTATTTTAGTTTTCCTTCAATTATTCCTGATATTAATTATATCCTGTCCCATTTCCTTTAGAATATATGGTCCAAGAACCACCTAATTTATTATATCATCCTAAGTTATGGGCGTGATACATTTTCTACCATATACAACCTCAAAAGGACTTGCCTTCAGTTACTCTTGATACCCATTATTGGATGAAAATTCACCTAAGGGTAGGAAATCATCCAACCTTTTTGGTTGATGCATGGTATACATCATCACCATGTCTTCCAGAACTCTATTTAATCTTTTAGTTTTTCCATCCATTTGAGGATAATATTTTGTCGTAAATGTAAAATCTATTCTAAAACCAACAAAAAATGTTTTCCAATACTTTGAAGTGAATTTGGCATCCTGATATGAAATGATATTTTTGGGTAGTCTATGTGGTCTAAATATTTTTTACGTAAAATTTGGAGCAATGCCAATTCCATTATAGGTAGACTTGACAATGATAAAATTATCTTTCTCACACAACCTATCCACCGCAACCGTTACAAAATCATGTTGCTGTAATGTACACCTCCCCTCACATCTACCCAAGTAACCATCCAACCTAGTTACACATGAGGCGACGGAAGTTAATAGAAGACTCAAACTCCTTGGTGACTCTAAGAAAGCAGAATCAACACAAAAAACCATAACATGGACTCCCTACACATATCACATGCTCCCAAAGGCTATCCTAATCATCAAGATGACTTGTCCCTGGGTCCCACTATTGTTTTTTGAAGAAATAGCCCTGAATTCTCCCTTTATATGGGAAATTTTGTGTTTTGGAGGCTCTTGATGCACCCAAAACATATGAATGCATGTGTTCATGGACTGAATTTACAATACCTTATTTTGTGTCTACGATATTTAAGTCATTTTTTAAGCCCAAAATCCTAAACACTACCTAGAACTTCGTGTATATTTTAAAAATAATCAAACACGTGATGACAAAGCCAAATAACGAAAAATTGACTTCAGGACTAGGCTCGACCATCCCCAACCACGATTAACATTCTGCCAAACAATAGGCATGAATGAAATCTATAGTTCTAGGATACAAGACAAAGCATCAATGACTAAAAACTCTTATGAGACATTACAAGAAGGACCACTGCCCTCTTCCTTGAATAGATATGACCTAAATTAGGTCTTTCATCCATTATTTAAATAATTACAAGTAAATCCATGAAGTAACCATGACATGAAGTAGTGATTTAAAGATTCTTATAAACAACATAAAACCATGGAAATAATAGTGAGATAACATCCATTAAATCAACACATTAATAAGTACAAAATCCAGAGAACTTAGCTTTCATTAAACATAGGCAACAAATGTTAGGTCCCTATATTACTATTGTAGTCCCTTATTCTTGTTATTGTTGCGCCCTTATTGTTATTTTTGTACCCCTGTAACCCCCATATTGTTATTATTGTGCCCTTACATTATTATTATTAGGTCGGGAAGGATTATATTGTGACCCTAGGGGCTCCTCTATATAGAAAGGACATTTTTTTAATTTGATCATCCAAGAATTGTTCATATATGTAATGTAAAGGAGGTTTACCCCTCGAAGTGGCTTATTTATAAGGCGTTGATCTCTCATTTAATTTATTTTTTGAGCTGGTTTCATAACATTTGGTATCAGAGCTTTGGACTCTAGTGTTTCGATAATTCAAATAGGTCATCATGGAATTTTTGCTATAGATTTTATTCTACAAAGTTTCAGACACTAAAAAAAAAAAACCCGTTTCAAATAAATCCTGAGGAAATTCATGTAAAATTTTTATATCTTCTTTCACAATATTTTCAAAGATATGATCTATGGAAGTTATGGCTTTTGCGGGCTCCCGAATTTCATCTAAAATAGGTGAATATGGGAAAATCATCATAACTTTCTCTATGAGCATCAGATTGGAATTTTGTAATAAATTGTTGAACGCACACGAAATATAGTTTCCTTTGTATCAATTTTTGAGCCGAAAGAGGAAACACTAACACATGGCACGTTGTAGAAGTTGGCTCTACTAAAACAGTCCATAATTAGGTCATTGTGGGAGATAGTGCATAATTTTTCCTTGAAGAATCAAAATTAGGTCAGACTTGTGGAATTCAAAAGAAGAGTCATAGTGCTAATAAAGGACCGAATTTCAAATATTGAAGATCCTAAATCATAGAGATAATTTAGTTTCAATATTGACATCCTCAAAAGAAAGAAAAAAGTGCGTATTTTTTTCAAATTGCATAAGTCTTGTTTGAAAAATTAGTTTGAAGTGATTCCAAGGGCATATTGAAGAATAGATATCAGTATTAGGTTCTAAAATCCCCCCTACAAATAATTCAATACCGATTAAGCTCTCACAAGCCTCTACTATGACTCATGAAAGGGAATATTTGAAACATGATATATGAAAACTAAAAGAGCAAGTGTATCAATTTTTTCTCTCTGAAAGAGCAACAAAAAATGAAATGGAAGTTTTGAAGAAAGGCATGGAAGCTAAGATGGATGGCTTTAAAAAAGGTGTGGAAGCTAATATGTATGGTTTGAAGAAAGGTATTTAAGCTAATATGGATGGTTTGAAGAATGGCATGGAAGCTAATATGGATGAGATGGAAGCTAACATGGAAGACATGAAGAATGATCTAAGAGAATACATGGAAGGTTTTAAGGAAGGTTTGACAAAGTTGATACAGCAGATGATTCATAATGGAGAAAAGGTAGTACCGGAAGCTCATGATGAGAAGAAAATAAATGTTAATTGTGATTTCATAAACTCTAATGTTGGATTTAAGACCCACCATATTCCAAAGATGATTATGAGTAATTTTTATGGAAAAGATTCTTTAGCATGCATACTACATATGAAGCAATATTTTGATCTCCATAATGAGAAAAACACACAAAAGTTATGCATTGAAACTTTACATTTAGAACAAAATACATTTCTATGATATCAATGGCTTTGTTGTCATAAAAAAATTGTCACTTGGTGAATTTTTATGGAAGAAGTGATAGCACATTATGAGGATACAAAGAGAAACACCTTCTTTATCCAATTGATAAATCTCAAACAAAAGGGTACAATGGAGGAGCACATTGACGACTTCCAAAAATTGAATATAAGGGTAACTGATATTCTAGAGGAATATAAGATTGATGTCTTCATAGAAACTTTAAAGGATAACATCCAACATGATGTTATCCTTTGGGACCACGATTCATTGGCGATAGAATTCAAGTTGGCAAGAAAATTTCAAAATTAAAATTATGGCGACAAGGAAGCCTACCACTCACATCTATAAAGATGGAAGTGTTGCTACTCCTAGACTTCCACAACCTCCAAGGTTGACACCAAAACAATTGGAAGAAAAAAGAGAAAAAGTTCTTTTCTATAGTTCTGATAGCTAATATACTAAAGGTCATAAGTGTGATGAGAAGAAATTATTTTATATAGATTGTGAAGAGGAGGAAGAAAATGAACAAGAAACATCAAAAGAAGAGGATATACACCAAGAACCAACCCTAGAGAAAGAAGAAACGAGTCCAAACATATCTTGTCATGCATTGGTAGGAATTTCCACTCGTAAAACTCTCAAGATAGAAGGACATATCAAGAAGAAAAAGGTAATATTGTTGATTGACTTGGGTAGTTCCCATAATTTTATTCATTGTAAGGTAGCCAAGGAATTAAATTTCTTCCTATACCCAACCGCAAAATGTGATGTGATGGTTGCAAATGGATGAACTTAGAATTTCTCTGAAAAAATCCATAATATAAAGCTAACCATGGGGGAATATGTATTGAATATTCCAATTCTTTTCATTCCAATGGGAGGTGATGATGTTGTACTAGGAGTAAAATGGTGACAATTTTTTGGGATGGTAGCTTTTATTTTTCAAGAACGTTTCTTGAAATTGTTTTTGGAATGAAAGGAAGTTGAAGTACAGGGTCTCACAGGGAAGTTGGGAAAGATAATAAGCTCTAATTTCATGACAAATATTCTGAAGAAATAAAAACAAGGCGTAATTCATTTTTATGCTCACTCGAAGTTCCAACATAAAAATCATATATTTCTCTAGATCTCAAAAAACTCTTGCGCAATCATTCCTAGGTGTTTGAAATTCCCAAAGGAATCCCACCTATTCGTGATCATGATCATTCTATTTCTTTGATTCCAGGAAGTCTTCCTCCAAACGTCAGGCCTTACAGATATCCTTTTTTCCAAAAGAATGAAATTGAACGTATGGTTGAAAAAATGTTAGAGGCTGGTATAATTCAACCGAGTCAAACTTGTTTCTCTACTCCATTAGTATTGGTGCACAAGAAGGATGGATCATGGCACATATGTCTGAATTACAGGGAACTCAATAAGCTCACTACTAAAGATAAATTTCCCATTCCTTCGATTAATGAATTATTGGATGAATTACATGTAGCAATTTATTTTACCAAGCTAGATCTTTGTAGAGGATATCATCAAATTAGAATGAAGACTAAAGCTATTCTGAACACAAAATTTCAAACTCATTAGGGTCATTATGAATTTTTGGTCATGTCTTTTGGAATTACCAATGCACCTTCTACATTTCAGGGGTCGATGAATTCTATTTTCAAAACCTTCATTACAAAAATTCTGTTAATATTTTTTGATGATATACTAATCTACAATAGGTCTAGGAAGGATGATGTTCAACATGTTAACAGGGCACTCAAACTATTGGAGGAAAAACAATTATATCAAAAACCCTCGAAATGTTTCCTTGGAGTACAAGAGATGGAATATCTAGGTCATATTGTATCTCAGGAGGGTGTTAAGGTAGACCCTAAAAAAATTAAATCCATTAATGAATGGAAATTCCCCACAACCATAAAGCAGTTGCGAGGATTTATCGAGTTAACAGGGTATTATCGCAATTGTTTTAAGGATTATGGGAGAATAACATCACCTCTAACAACATTATTGAAGAAATATTCGTTTTCATGGACTCCTGAAGCAGCTAATGCCTTTTAACAAATTAAAGAGGCAATGTTACTAGCACCAATATTAGCTATGCTAGACTTCACAAAATCCTTTATTGTGGAATGTGATGCCTCAAGAAATGGAATTGGTGTCTTTTTAATGCAAGAAGGAAGACACATTTATTTTGAAAGTTGTCCAATAAAATTAAATTATTTACATAAATCTATTTATGGGAAGGAAATGTTGGCAATACTACATCCACCAAAAAAATAGTGACCTTACCTAATGGGAAGACACTCCAAGGTAAAAATTAATCATGATAGTCTTAAATACTTTTTGGAACAAATAATATCTTTAGAAGAGTAGTAAAAATGGGTCACAAAGATGTTGGGTTATGAATTTGAAATCATATACAAAAACGGGAAGTTAGATGTTGTTTCAAATGCACTTTTAAGAAAGAATGAAGAGTGGGAAGCATTGATTTGTGCCATTTTTATTATCCAACCATATTGGAAAAACATACAAAGGGATGAATGGAAGAAGGACAAAGAAGTGTGGACACTCATTCAAAAGTTGGAGCAAGATCCTAGTACATCTGATATATTTAGTTGGGAAAATTATTCCATATGGTACAAATATCGTCTATGTCTTTGTAAGAATTCCAAACTAAAATAAAGTATTCATTTGGAATTAAACACTTCAATCCTAATCACATAATGGAAGATTTTTTAGAATATGTTATGATAGATAAAAAATTCACACTGGATTTCAAGACAGAAGTGATTTCCAGTTGTTGCGGGACATTTTTATGATCAAGTGAAAAATGAGTGCATATAGGTCAATTTCTCAATGTGATATAAAACACAAGCCCCTCTGAGGCTTAGTTACATTCGATAATTGAAGATTGGGAGGTAATGTGTTCTTGAAAATATGTCACAATCAGATGAAATATGTGAGTTTTAATTATTTAGTACAATCATAATTTTATTTTAAGGGGGGTTTGAAATGATCAGCCAATGGTATAAGGATATAAATAATGAAAATGAAACTTCCAAAAAGAGTCCCTCTCAGATCCAAATCCTTTTGAATTGACTTTAGAAAATGAATTTTTTGATTGTAGAACATGAATTCAACGCATGGATAGTTTTAGAGTAATTCTGCCATAAATGCATGAGAAAAAAGAATTAGTGCTACCCTCATAACACTGTAAAGATAAAATATATTCCTATGAATATCAAAATTAATGCCACATTAGTATCCATATGAAGGTCCTACATTTAGGGTGCTTGGCAGAAAGCTTGAATTCCCTCATTAGTTATTATAATTTCATATGATTTAGATGCTCTGACGTTTGGGTTGGATTATAGGTTGTGCTGACACGTTACATATATTCTCTTATAATTATTGTTGCATCTTATTGTTAATGCAACCAGACATTCTATGGAGGGAGAGTTTGAAATTAATTGTTTAGCTTACAAACACTTCTAACAAGATCATTGGCATGTCATTTCAGGCACATTATATAATTAGTACCCAACCTTAACAAATTGTTATTTAAGTATGTTGTATTTATCACTTCTATTTTGAATTGATTATATTAAAATGTGATTTGAGTTTTTTATCCTTACTAATGATGTTGTGGTTTCAATTGTCGAAATGTCTCAGTGGTGTTGAAATGGTATTGAATCATATTCCTTATCATATGAAATTGGGTAGTGGAGTTGCAGAAATTGCAACTTATTGCAAAAACACACCTCCCTTGATACCATCTAGGGTTTCATATTTATATAATTTAGCTAGCCACAAGAAACTTATCAGGGGGCAATTCTTGTAAAAACCACAAAATTAGGCATCAACGTAAGCTCTATAATAAAATTTAGGCCAAATTTCACAAAGATATTTGAATTCTGATTTGAATTTTTGTTGTTTTATGGAATGGCATAAAACCATGTTCTATTTCATTGCATTTTCAATATTTTTTTTAAATAAATGATTCATATGGGAAACAAGCCCATGTAAAGGTGGATTTCATTTGCACTGAGATATTTATAGGGTGGAGCAATTTAGAAATCAATTGAAATTGTGGCTCAGATATTTTTTAGATTCCCTTTTTCCTTTATATTTTCAACCAATTTTTTCCAACTAGATCCCTCATGAAAACCATTTTTTTTAATATGGAACTTCTACTAGTTTTGGGATAGAGTATTTCCCTATCACACGCTCCTTAAATGGGACACACACTATAGAAAATTTGTCTTCTTCATAATAAGGTTCACTTATATGCATTTTTTTTCTCTCACCCTCTTTCGTTTGGAAGGTGGGTCCTTTACACTCACATGGATTGAGAATGGACCATATTTAGACAATACCTTTCCCAGCTATAGGTATTTAACCAACTCTATGGTATAAGCATCTAAGTGGATCTGATCCGACTAAAAGGTAATCACATTTAATTTAGTTTCTAGAACCTTGATTCCCTTCAGGGCACCAATCAAATTCCTAGAGAGATCCACCCACTTTTCACATCTATATAATTCTTTTCACAAAAAATCTTTTATTTTGTCGATGGTCTCTTTTTAATTTATTTTGTTGATGGTCTCTTTTCTCCCAATAGATTGAAGGGATAGTAGGAGCTAAATCAATATCACTACTTCAAATTAATAAAGGCTTTTAGTTTACCATAAAAATTGGCCTGTATAGGAATAACTTCTTATATATGTATTATGGTCTCTATATCAAGCCAAGAAGTGTAACCTATACCATGAATAATAAATTTTAGAGTTCATTTGCGACTTGGAATGTATTAGATAGTTATATTATATTTATTATTAATAAGTAAAAAAATTTAATAATTTAATTGGGTTTAATTGTGATCTGAAATGTACTTGATGGCTATTTACTATTTTTTACTTATAAATAACAATATTGATAGTATAATTGATCCTTGACTATGAAGTAGTTCTCATATATATACATGTAAGTTTTGACTTGGTGGTTTGAACATAATAATACCATTTATATTTTATAATTTATAGCTTATGAAAGGATCAGAATAACCCCCCAAAAAATGATTATTTTCAGTTTACATCTTCAAAGGAAGGATGTATCAAGTTCAATTTTCCATGATTTATCCTCCGCGGAACAAATAAAATTGAATGAGTCATTAGAATTTTTTAAAATATTTGTACACAATTTTAAATTATGAAACATGTACCCCTTCCCTTGCATAATCAGACGCATCAACAATAGTATTATGCAAACAAGATAGTATGCAATCTTCACTTTCCCAAACACTTCATCTATTGAACCTAGTGACTACCTTTTCTCTGTTATCCATAGTGTTGTGCCTTCATTTAGTTCACTATGGAATTCGTTGTCTTCAACCACTATATAAGTCCCTAGAACCTACAAAATTAAATTTCAAAGATTACAAACCCATTAGGAGAAACCCAAACAAAAATGTTATAGGGAGATGAGAAAAAACAATTTCAGTTGTTGAAAAACATTAGGTATCCTTTCTCTTGGATTGACTTGTTGATTGCATTTGAAAAGAGGAAAAATTGTCTATTTTTTGTTGTTGTAAATTATGTTCCAGATCGGGCCTAAGGTTGTAAATTCACAGGGACTAGATCCAGGAAACCTCTAGCAAAGAGGAGATTTTTTTGCATTTCCATTAAAGTATTAGGAGCAGAGATTCCTACAACTATCATTTTGTAACTTTATTCCATATTAACCCTTGATTACCAAGTACCAAGAGGGATCAAATTTCTCAAGATTAAAATCTATTTTTTAGTGCAAAACTTGAGGAAATGCTTGGATCTCAAGAGATTTGGTTCTTCTGGGCACTTGGTAGATCCATAGTTAAGATGAATTTGTGTTGGTTCTTAAGTTTTCATTAATATCTTTAACCATTTGTTGTTATTAACTTATTACTATTACCAATAGTAAATTAATTTATTAACTATTCTACCAACCTATTGAATTCTGGTTATGATTAAATATTAATCCTTGAGGTATTTTCCTCAACCTAAGGTTTCTATGCTCACATTCTCTCCTCATTCATTAAACTATATTTTACTTCCTGTTTTATTTTACTTGTTTTTATAAAAAAAACTAATATATTTTGTTTTAAATTGAAAATATAACTTTGTTTTTGAAACATTTACAAGGCCTAACAAAACAAATCATCAACATTAAGAGTTGTCAAGATTGTGCTCCCAACCTAATTTTGAGAAAGTGTTTTGAAAATTATTTTCTTGTCATTATGAAAATTAATGTTTAATTTTTCTTTTTGACATAGCTTTCGACGCCAAAAATATTACTTATTCAAATTTTGTGACTTTGCAATTGAACTACATTATTTTAAGTGACCAAGGCATTTCTAAACTTCAAGAGGAGGCTATAACAACTATCTCTATTGTGATTTTTATATCTATAGTTCAGCTCAGGATTCTTCTGCATCAATTTATGTGTTATATTTATATATTATTTATATTTCACTAAATATGGCTTCATTTATTACATTTAATATTTTAGTTTAATAGTTGTATGGATATATTATTAGGTGAGTGTCTTTCACTTATTTTACTAGTTATATATATATATATATATATATATATATATATATATATATATATCTGTGTGTGTGTGTGTGGAAGGATAGAAACTGTAGTGAAACATTGATAGTAATATAGGCATTGGAAAAAACTTCATTTGATTCTATATGAATCAAAAGAAGCTACTCAGAAAACCTTCATCTATTTTCCTTGCCCTTTAATCCAAATTCAACATCATAGAGCTCATTGATTCTATCATCAATCTCATATTTAAACAATTGATTTTCCTCTACCTTTCTTCTTACAAATCGACATATATTGTTTTCTAGATCTCCACAAGGTCAAATGAATTTCTACCTCTATTTTAATGGTTGTGGATGTATTTTAGAAGCTTCAAAAAAAATATTTAAGCATGGGAGGATTACGAAACATGTTTTGGGTGAGCTTGAAGAATCAAGAAATACAAAAATTCCATAGAGTAGAGGACTGACCTAAAACATAGGTACTCACTTTTTTATTTTCATTTTGGTTTATATCTTAAAAAAACTTTAGTTTATGTTTTAAATTGTATCTATGTTATATTTCATCCATTGGAGTAGATTTTTCAAATAATTTTCAAGTTGCGTAAATTATATGATCAATTATCAATTGAGAATGCATCTTTTTCATGTTTGCATATTGCAGTTGAAACACCACAAGGCTATGTGGTGCAATGGTTGTAAATTTCACATCAAATAGTTGGATGATAAATGCTATGAAAAAAAACATGTTATCAAATTCTCATATTTCTCTTCGGTGATGAAATATTTCTTCCTATTTCAGTCCTTCGCTAAATTTTATCCACCATCTCAGGCCATGGAGACCCGAGAGGCTTAATGTCTACATCTAAATTTATGAGTATAGATCCTTCAATTGTCTCAACCTCCATTGTACTGACATATTTACCATGAATTTTCTGAACCTCAGAAACCTTGTTCTTTTATTGTTTGGATTCTTTAACCTCCAATATAAATCATTCAACATTAGTTGATTCTGAATTTGCATATTTCTATTCCATCAGATAGAAGGACCAGGAGTAATGGACTTCAACACTCTCATTTGACCCTGCCTCACTTGCATCCATCTATCTTAGAAGAAACATAGAATATAGAGGGAGGATTATTTGGTTCATGTAGAATTAATTTCAACATGAATGACGTTCTAAAATGTATTCAAGAAGTTCCCTTTGAGGGGCTACCAAATAAATACACAAGAATTATTTTTTACAAACCCTTGTTGATTACACAGGCATGTGGTTTGTTCACCAAGAAATATATAAAAATTTTCATCATTTGGAAATCCATCATGGGTATTAATTTCCAAAGAAATATTTATTTTCCAGTCCAAAGATTCCTTATGTCTCTTCCTCTCTTTTTCTTGTAGGCAGTCTGAACATCCACACTTGAATCTTTGAGATTCTTCTACATACCATAATTTTTTTTTAAGGTACTTGTAAGAATCACAATTAAGCTTAGTATAAAATCCTTTTCTCCCTACGTACTCACCAACAGAAAAAGGACATTTTCTTTTAAGGATATTATCACCAGGAGATTTCAGTTCAACACATTTAGATACTAATATATTTACTTCTGAAAGTGATGATGCATTCCTCTTTCTTAACACAAAAATATTGTTTATAATCCCATCCTTTGTGGATAAGCATACTATGCTCACTACAGAGTTAAGTATTGTTATTAGTTCACCATGTGTACTATATTCATAGGCTACTAGTAATGCCAGTGTGATTAAATGATCCCTCTGTAAATCATGAATTGCATTAGTACCAAATGCCCCATAGTACCAAATTGTCTCTTCACAATCTCCTTGAATACACCCTTTTATGAATTTAACTCCATGAATATGAGCTTAAATATCGAAATCCTCCCAAACTTCTGTATTTATCTTTGCACTAAGTCCAGATATTCATAAGTTCTACTATCTCCTTAGATCTGAGGTCATATAGGAATTTGAGCAATGTTTTACCACATCTCCCTACCATTATCTCTCGTTAAAATGTACAGCTATCACCAAGGATATATATTACCATAGTGTTAATAATGTGACTTAGATGTTCATCCTATGGTTGGATAATCTCAATTTTTAACATGTGTGGAGTTAGAATTAGTTTGACAATCAAACTAGTTACAACATGATGTGATGGGATTCCTAGATCTAACCAAGTAATTACAATACCTTATTTCTTCCCGACAACCATTTTACTTGGTAATGGGGTTGAGAGAACTTGACAAGGAAGTGTAATAGATTAAACCTGGTTAACCTCTATTCCATAAACAAATATCCCCTACATTTCATCGTTTGTTACCTCATCTTCAACTCTGTTCATAAAATAAAAAAAAAATCATCGCTTCATTTCCTCCTTTGATCTTCTTCCGTGCTTTGCCACATTGTTTTTGGCACTATCAATAGGGCAAAACCAACCAAATTATTGTAGGAGAAAATCCCCATCCACCTATGGTGATAAATGAGGATATTCATCATCAAATATTTTAATCATCCTTCCACTTTGATCAGATTCATCTGGAAGCTCATCAAACTGACTTATTGGCCCTGGGTCTTCTCTAGAAACTTGAGGGAAAATCACCTCAAATTATTTATCTGATTTAAGTTATACATAAAAATTTAGAACATGGTTACCCTAAAAACAACCCAAACATCGATATCATATTCAGGGGCAGAAAATATTTTTTTATTACTAGATTTCCAAGGCACGATTCTTTCCCCAGAGAACCCATTTGGACAATTGAATGAGAGGCAATCAACCTATATTTTTTGGGGATAATGTAACTTCCTCCTTATGAAAAATACACACCATTAATGAGGTCACTATTAACGGTATTTAATTCCAATTTCATATTGGGAGGAGGCCTATTTTCCTCTGGATAACTTCCTTGATTTACGATACCTCTTCCACCTTTTACAGTCTTATCAGATTTTATATTTCTTTTTTTCTGTCTGGAATCAGAATCTGACCCATAGTCCTTAACTTGGTTAGAGGGTCAAACATAGGTCATTCCCACAACCTCAATATAATTTAATGATGTATTTACAACAAGCCCCACTTTAAAAGGTGAATTATAGGCTAATTGAAAGAGATTCAACTCCTCAGGTAATATTACCAATAGAGTTGGAATCCATTTACAAACTGAAATTTTTTACAAGCCCCAGTGTAAATATCCTTTCATATTTGTAACCAACCCTTTTTGGACCATTCCTTCTATATTTCCTGTAAGAGAAGGGGGTTTCCTGTTCCTATATTTTTTTCTGTTGAGGAACTACATTATGCACTTCTATATCAATAAAATTCATGATATTTTTCCTCCTGTTAGGAAATTTGTGGTCCATATGTAATATATCACACCTTCTCCGGTGAGAGTAGTGAAGTGTTCTAGTCTTTCCCACTCCTTCTACAACATCCCCTTTGAGTGTATCCTTCATGCAACTTCTCCTAAAGTTTAGCCAAATATATTCCTTTTGAAAAATTGATTTTCAAGTTTGTTCTTTCCTTCTCAACTTCTTCAAGTTTCCGTTCTTTAGCGTAGCTAGATTTACTAGTGTTCTCCCAGCATTTATCTGGCTCAGTTAGTATGAGAATGGATGCCGATATATGTATGAAATTTTATATGTTGTAAATTTTATATTGAGTATAATTTTGGAGTGAGATTAAGTTTTTTGGTTGTTTTTTATGTAGTTACATTTAAAATTATTCAACTTCAACATTTTTTAGAATATTGATAGTTTTGTGTTTTCTTATTTTTAACATGCCTCTTTCGACGATTATGTTTACTTAGTGAACATCATTTTTTTCTTAAAGAACTTATGTTGATCATTATCATAGTTTTTATTTTCTTATGTATTGATGTGATCCTCTTTATCATCAGCACTTCAGTTTTCTTGACTGCTTTGATGACACCACTTTTTCCTTTGTTGTTAATATGCCCTATTTTACAATGATATGTTGTTTGTGGAATTGCTTTTGGCTTGATTTGAGCACTCTTGTTAATTTCTTGACTCTTTCCTAATTAATTAGATCACTAATAGCTTCCAATCCATGGATACTATTATTTAATATATTTATGGATGTTGAAGGTATCCCTTCGAATTGGATTTTCCAATATTTTTGTAGTTTTTAGTTACCAATATGATACCATTTAAAATTCAACACATACATATGAAGGTGATTAATATAGAACTTGTTCGGCAATAGGTTCTGATGTAACATGATATATAACTTGTCATTAATATTGCCTAAGAACAATCGAGACACAAATTTTAACAATGGTGTTCAAATAAGAGATGATAGCAACCATAAAATTCATTGAGTAGAAGTGTTGGAACTGCCTCTAGGACTTTGAGATAGTATGGATGTACTAATTTTCACGAATATTCACACAAAGGGCTATTAAAAGGTAGTTTTTTTAAATGAACATGCCCTTGATATTATAAAAAAGGTACCAAATTATTACCATAAATACCTCCGTAGGGGCAGAAGTAATCTTGAGATGATCATCCACTTTAGGAAGGAACACAAATTTCGCTTCTAGCATGATGCAAATAGTTGATAAATGAGAAACGAAGATGGACGACCTCCCAAGTGAGCTAGGCTAGGATGCAAGATAGCCGATTCAATTGTCTTGCATCCTAGCTCCCTTGGGAGGTCATACATTTTCCTTTCTCCTTTATCAAATAATGTTATCATGTCATAAGATAAATATGAGTTCCTTTTTAAAGTGGATGATCATCTCAGGTTTACTTCTGCTCCCAAAAAAAATTCTAGGAGGCGCGTCACAATTCTAACGCTTGTTTCCGTCGCTGGTATGTTATGCCCAGTGTTGGAACAACGATGACTGTGGTGGCACTTCCAACGGTTGTTTTTTCGGTGGGATGGACCAACCATCTAAAAAATGTTATGCCAAGTGTCAAATTATTGATGACCGTGTTGTCACTTGAGATGGTTGTTTCCATCACTGATATGACCCAACGGTCACAATGATGTTATGCCAGTTTTCGGAACAACGATGATTTTTGTGGCACCTGCGACGATTATTTTCATCTCTGGAAAACTAATAAAGTCGGACATGCAACGACAAGTGGGATGACAAGCCGTTAGTATTGTGACACATTCCAGAAGGCATCGGTGTCTTAATACCAACGTCTCCACATGATTTCATAATAGCGATAATAAATAGCATGATTTAAGGATTGACTAAATGAATACATGTGTCGTGTCTAGTGTCGCTCTACGGAAAATTATTAGAAGTGTTGCATATGCGACGGTACAGGAAGTGACTTTTTACACAACCTCAATGTGTCGCTCTTGGGGTACCTATGGGTCACAATAAAGACATTTTAGCCATCATAAACTAGGCCAAATATGCTAGTGACATGTTCCATACCAACTTGTAAAGACGATTTTCCTCCCAACCATAAGATTCTCCTTAGAGCTCTCCCCCAAGGAGAGATCCATTTTCCTTAGTGTTGATAACCCCTTGTAACACTAGTGATGGAAATTTTAAGCCAACTTTCCCCATCAAGTTTCCATAAGAGCATCCTGTTATTATGGGTTGTTGTTTCCCATAGCCTAGGCTTTACTTCTTTTTTTTTCGACAAAATTTTTCTTTAAAAATCACTTTTCCTCAGCGGTATTTTTTCTTACCTCTTCCCAGTAACTTTATTCTTTACTGGGGATTTCTTAGATATTTTCTTCTATCTAATTTCATTTTTATTTTTATTTCTCTCCAAAGGATTTTTTTGGAGAATTTGGGAAATTATGAAATTCTATCCTATCCTCATGGACAAGAGTTTCCATATCTCTCTATTACTTTGTATTTATAAAATTGATACAATTTTCATCAATAATTATTAATTAAAATTTAATATTTCCTCCAAAATCATATTTTTTCCATAGGTCCACATAGTCTTTGTCCTATTTACATAAACATAATAGTTGTAAATCAGGGGTAACCTGGTTGTAGCATGTTGTACCAAACCCTGACAAGAAAAGGGATTGTGGTGAGGATAGAAAAAAATTTAGCTAAAAATTTTGACCTATCAGAAGTTAGTTACAGGTGGTACCTATAAAGCAGCCCTCAGTTTCCATCAGTTCCCTATTATCGACAACATATTTGTAGCGACGACGAAGTCTTGGGAAGGACACAAAAATAGATGTAAACCTCACTAGTAGGGGTATTGTATGTGAAATAAGGAAAAGACTATAACATTGGGTTACGATAATATTACCTATGTTGTTGAAGGAACTGTAGGAATAATAACTTGAATGTCGTAGAGTCAAGTTGCAAAGATGGAAAACCTAAGGGAGAAGTAGCAGAATGAGGATGGACCTCAGAACCTACAGAGGGGATGGTTACCATAACTAAACCCTCATCTTCTGAATTGTCCGTTCAAGAAGTACATAAAGGAACGGAGGATGTGAAGCCAGATGACAGGGGTACGTGGCACACTTATTAAAAATTACTTGAAGCATAATTTCTTGTATGTAATGTTTGACTGATCACTGGAAACTAAGGTTATTATGTTAAATATTTAATATAAAACTAATGTTGGTACAATGCATGTTTCCTTTGGATCAGTGATCACTTACCACTAAAAATATGAAAAGGTTGTATTCATGATTAGGATGTAATTAAATATCCATAGTTAATTTTTACAATGATAAATATTGTTTGAATGATGCATCTTTACATTATAAATCCAACCATGTCAATTGCGTATGTAAAGTAGTGTAGTAAATATAATTTTTTATGGGTTTAGTGGAAAATTTTATACCATACCAACTGTAAATTCAATTGTTGGAGAATTACAACAACACTTTGAGTTCTGTTGAACCATGTCAACAAAATTTTGATTTACTCGAGCATTACAGATCATGTGGAACCTCTTCAGGTTACTTTTATTTGATTTTCAACGCCATAATTTGAATTACTTCTACCTTAACTTAGTTTGTTCCTATACTTGCATTCCTTTGTATTGCAACTACAACTAATTGTCTCAAGAATGCTTCATCCTATCTTCTAATTATCACATTAAGCTCCAATGCAAACATATGTTTTTGTTCTTCAGGTTTTCTTGCACAAAGCTATGGCCTCGTTCTCCAATATTTATTTCAAATTTTTATTGGGTGCAAATCTTGAAAAAATTTGAAATCTAAAGATTCTCATTTGGTAATTTAGGTTGAGACTTCCAGTTAACAATATTCCAATTTAAAATCATTTCGCTACCTACAGTCTAATAATCTAAAAATCACTTTCCATTATGTTCAATTATGAACTAAAGTAGGATCACTTTCTGTTAAGTTCAATGATGAACTAAATTATGATTTAAAGGCTAGAATTACACTATAGGAATATTTCGATTTGACAAAACTACATCCTAAGCTTTGTTACATACCTAAATTCTTATTTTACCAGTCACATTCTATTTTCTTGAATGAGTACCTAAATTATGATCACTATCTATTATATTCAAAGATAGGACTATATTATGATTTATTTTTCAACATATTAAATTCATTAATGTAGGAATATTTGAATTCTACAAAACTCACATACTATGATTTTGTTATAAACATAACCTCTTATAAAAAAAGGATTAGCACCGAAGTAATCAAACAATTATGTAATACTTCGTGAAACAAAAAAACCTACCAATGAAACAGGTGATATGAGAAGATGGCATATTCATGTTGAATAACTAGCAGCTAGCCAATTGTTGGGGACATCAATTTTTAAGCAGAGGGGCATGTTAAAGCCTATATAAGCCCCATGTTAACCCACAAAACACCATAGATATTTAATGATTAAATTATTATTGCTATCTAGAATAAAATATTTCATTGTCTCATTTTATTATAATTTTACCCTATTCAGCCTCATGTATATGTAGTAAGGAAACTTCATCTTAATATCATCAAATATTTGCAAACCATTGTCACATACCCCAGTAACCTCGCAAGAAAATACATGGAGTTAGGAAAAATTTTCAACATTTACCAATGTCTAACTTTCTAAATTAATTTCTATATTCCCTCAATGACCATTAGAATAACCATGATCATTACCTAGAGAAATATTTAGTAAAAACATAGTGCGTTAAACAACCATTAACTACAATTTTTGGAGCATATTAGCTTAAATTTCCTACTATAACTATGGATCGATTCCGTTGTTTTTTTAAATGAATTAGTAAATTACATACTTGATAATATAATCATAAAATAAGGAAATAGATTAACATCATGAAAATGACACAATTAACAATCACATCATTAGATACTGATATTCCCTTTAAACCCTGTAGGGTGAAAACCAACAGATGATTACTTTTATTAGTAAAGTGTTCACCCCTAACTCAATGGTTATAAGGGAGTCCATCCCTTGACCATTGTCATAAAATATTACATATTAAAATAATATTAAATGCAACATAACTAGCTATAATTTATTACAATCATCATGATATAATTTACCCACAAATCCTCGATCTCTATCTTTCTGGTCAGACTCTTTCCATCAGTGTGTCATCTTGTAGTTGGAACTCTTAAACCTGCATGGAGTAACAAATATTTATCTGCAAAAATGTTAAACATGAAAAATCATTTGCTAAAGTCACCATCCTTTCCTACCATCGCTTTCGTTACCACACTTGATATCATGATTAGATAAAATATTAATAAACCAATAATCAACATTTATTTGTGACACTTCAACAACTATGTGTATGCATGTATAAAACATATACAGACTATCATGAAATGCATTCTTTAAAATCATTTCACATGCATTAGTAACAAATAAATCACTATCAAGCGTCATCTTTGCAACAATGCTAATAAAATCTTTCATGCACTTTCATATTATTTCCAAAAGAAAACTAAAATACTAGATAGTATTCTTTTGCATGAAAATGCATAACAAGGTTTCAAGATAACTATCCCAAAAAGAAATTTTATTTGTGCCTACTATTATGTTTTCTTTTCCAAAGGGATTAACACAATATATTCTATACTTATGCATCTGAATGCGTGTTATTTTCCAAAAACATCTTTTCCACATGATAGCGGTTCACAAAAAATGAAGGCTCTTTTTCAAATAAAGTTAGGATACTAGCTATTAATTTCATGCATGCAAATACTTGTCCTCTCCAACAGAAAATGACATGATAGATTGTTATTCTTGCATGTAAAACATATGTTTTTTTCAAAGGAAACTAACTAAATCTTACAGGGAAAATTAAAAACATTTCGTTTCCAATGGATCAAACACATAATATTTATTCTTTGATGCAAAGAAACATTTTCATCTTACCAAAAGATCTAGCATAATAACTATACATAATATTCACCCAAAAGAAAACTAATACCATAGTTATTCCATTTAGGTGTGTAAATGCATATCCCAAAATAAGGTTAACACCATCAATATTATGTGATTTCACCTTCCTTTTCTCTAAAAATATAATATCAAAAATATACTTATCCATGCATGCAAGTGTATACGTTTCTATAAAGAATATTAACATAATAAACCCTGTGATTACTAGTTTTCCTCTACGAGAACATAATTAATTAATTCATACAAGCATATGTTTTTCTCTTTTATTATTTTTGAAGAGTTATAAAAAAATAAATTCTTCCTTGCATACAAATATGTATTTATTTATTTTCCAAGGAATCTACCACACTAATCATATTTTTTCCAAAATTTGGATAACTCACTTGCTATTAAGCATGCAATACAAAATATTTTCTTATCATTTCACACATCAACCAAATTTGTAGTATTTCCTCAAGAAATAACATGAGTAACAAGTCCTTCTAAAATAACACAACCAATTTTCGTTTTATGCAAAGGTTTTATGTGAACTACTTCTCACAAAAGTTATTTATCTCTTTTTGCATGACTCAAGCTATTTGATTTTTCTGCCAGGTAACAATATTTGTTTATCTATATATAGAGATAAATATTTTGGTAATATTATTTAAAATAAATAAACTAATTACATGAAAAACCAAATATAAAAATTATATTGATATTTATTGAAAAGAAATAAGTTATTCCCATGCAAAAAAATAGAACAATTATGTTGATAATCCTTGAAAATGAATTAGGTTATTTCATTTATAAATTACCAAGGTTGTTCTCACGATGCATATGCATTAAAATTTTTAAATATAAATATTGGACTCTTGAAGAGAATATGTGATTAGGTGCATAGGAATAATATCTCGTGTATCTGATCATGTATTTGTATATCTCGTACAAAGATATTATTTAAAAAAACCTCTCTCATTTTTTACACAGGTTTCATGATTTACAAGATTCAAATGAATCTTTGTAGCCCATTTTTTCAGATTTAAATATTAAATATTTTCCTTTTTTGGTCATCAAATATGAACATGGTTGTCAAACATATGGAAACCAATATTTTAAAACAAAAAGTGTTTTTTGTTTGGAACAATTTCATTAAAAGAAACCTCTCTCATTTTTTACATGAGTATAGCGGTTTGGAAGTCTCAGATGAATCTTTGCAGCCCATTTTTCCATTTTAAAATATGAAATAATGCCCTGTTTTTGTCATCAATTTTGGACACGATTTTTGAGACATGGAAAAACAACTTTCAAATCTGAAAGAGGCCTTTTGCTGGAACAAGCTCATTTACATAAAATATATATCCATTTGTACACAAATATCATGATTTGGGATATACGAAGGCATATCTAGACCCCATTTTCCAATAACTCATGCAATTCAGAGAATTATTTAGCCATGAAAAACTTTTAAGAATTCCAAGAACATGAAATCTTCCGAGAATTGAATGAAAAAAACACTTATTCCTCTATGCATGAAATTCCATAGAGGATTTCTCAAGACAATAACCTTGAATCTTCATCATATGAAAATTTTCAACAAAATAGATTCGATTATTATTTCTTCATTGGCAATATGAAAACACAATAATTTTCAAAGAGCATAGTTATTTATCTCTTAATTCATGCTTAGAATCCTTCCTTCCTCTATCTTGGCTCTATTGTACATGTATTTTGTCATTAGTTCTCCTATTTCTCCCATAGGCTTACAATAAATAGAATTGAAAAAAAGGAATAGTTTTTCTAAACCTTAAAATAATTCCATAAATCACCCATAAATCACTCCATAACGTTCATTTTCCATAAATTTTGAAATCACTCCACAAATCATCCAAGATTTTCCAATGTAGATTTTCTTTTTCCTTATGGAAGAAATATAACTTGCCCATAGCTTTTCTAAAACTATTAATCATTTTTCTAAAACTCATAAAAAATACCAACTTGGAAATATAATTTATTTATATAGAAGAATATAAATTCTTCTAAATAAAATAATTAAGTATTAACTCTTGTAATATTCTTATAATTAAGGATTGCAAGAATATTCTTCATGTAATATCAATATAATAATTAATAACATTTAATAATTCAACAACCCTCATTTTAGGAGAGTTTTTCCAGTATCTTACGCTACAGATATTACATGCTCCCTCCTTAAAGAGAACACCATCCTCGTTGTTCTTTTCTTTTTGGAGCATTAACTTTTACTTTTCATTTCGAAATATTTATGCAATGTCTAATAATACTTTAATCACAATAATTCCACAATTACTCAGACAGCCTCAACCCGCTAATCATCAAAATTATAAAAGAAATTTGTATCAAGTGAATGTTGTCTTTTATTTAAGACTCACGCCAGGCTTTCTTTCCCATAGTAACTTAAATCAAATTAAAACTCATGGCATTTATATCCAACAATTTTCCTCTAGTTTTTCAGGAATTTAGTGTTCAATAACTCACTGTTTTAGGTAATACGAATTATATCAATCGCAGATATATATTTAAATTTATTTCCTCTAGGCATGGATATAGATAATTCATATCTTACATGTTCATTTTCTCATAAAAGCCTAGAAATACAACCTATTTCATCGGAATTGTCCCTTAGATAAATTAATATATCACGCATGCATAACTATAACACCTACAAAAAATTTGGGACATGAAATTTAAAGTCTCTTGTAACATCCAACATATTTAGATAAATTTTAAATCAATAGTAGAACTTTCTGGATTATCCAGAGTGTTAAGAAACAATGGTCGACGTTTCGAATCCCAACGGGGATCCATCTTCAGGACAAGATTTTGAATGAAGAATGAAAGAATAGCACAAGGTCATGGTGAATATATTGGTAAGGAGAGAAAAATAGCCGACAAGAACTAACTAATTAATTAATAATTTATTTATTTTAACTCATAAATTTTAATTAATAATTTTTTACAATTTTTAATTAACTTAATAATATTAATAATTTTATTCGATTTTAATCTATTCTAATAACTTATAAAACCTAACTAATCTCTTTAATTCACTATAATAACATTTTGTTAAATTTAGTATAATAAAATATATTAAAATTTATTAAAATTATATAAAATACATAAACTTTTAAATTTATATAAAAAAATAAATTTATTAAAATTAGAATAGATTAGTTATATTTTAGAAATATGATAGATTAGTTAGGTTTTATAAGTTATTAAAATGGATTAAAATAGAATAATATTATTAATATTATTAAATTAATTAAAATTTATAAAAATTTATTAATTAAAAATAAATAAATTATTAATTAATTGGTTGGTTCTTTTAGGCTATTTTTCTCTCCTTATCAATATATTAACCCTGGACTTCTACTCTTTTTTCATTCTTAATTCAAAATATTGTCTTGAAGATGGATACCCGTTGGGATTCGAAACTCCAACCATTGTTTCTTAACACTGTGGATAATCCAGAAATTTCTACAATAAACGATAACTACAAAAGCTTAAAAACCAAAACAATAATAGAACATAGACAAAATTTCATCTAACCATAGTTAACTTCTAGGAATTATTTAGGGACCGAGCATATTCCACCCAACCGTGAACTATATCAAATAGTTCCCCACTGAGCTAAGATCTACATTCCACTGGAATCAACGACCTCATTTACTCCTAGGGGCTTTATTTTGAGTTTATTTTTTGTGATATCCTGCTCTAAGGTCTGCCAACCTTTTTCCTAGGCCTTTTTGTTTCATATTTTTCGAAAATATGTTTTAATTTTTCTTTAAAGCATGTCTTTCTCTCCCATTGTTCTTTATTTTAACACACTTATTTTTTACCTTCAACTAAGTGATTAAAACAATATTTATCTCCGATTATGTTAATATTTTCCTCTTTATTATTTTATCTAGGAATTTTTAGGATAATTGTATGGAAGGTCCATCTTGGATTTGACCACCAATAGCTTTTCATAAGCTGGCAAGAAGTCTTCTGAAAATCTAGAGTTATTTCTTAAATATATGTTGTCTAGGTAAATCTTCTTTGCAGACAGAGACAATCCCTCTAGCCCTAGAGTGGGTTTAACAACAAAGAGAACAAGAAAATACCTATTTTCCGATATTATAAGTTAAACATACATTGAAGATATGGCCTACCTCGGTTTGATGCCACGATGTTGCTCTTGGTAGAAGCCCTTTGGTATTTTTTTCTTCCAAGCTTGATCTCCACTCCTACCAGCATTCGATTACCTGCACAAGTGACCAAAAAATAGCAAGAAACATAAAAGTGCAACATCCATATAAAAAAATAACCTATCTAACTGATCAACGAATGTTATAATTCTTATAACTAACATGGACAATAATGGAAAATAAATATTAGTTGTGTCATCTTATTAAAAAAAAAAGAGTTACAACCTGTGCCTTGATGTTGAAGCTCTCCTTTGGTGGGTTTGAATCCAGGCACGTCTCGAAAGAAATCTCTTTCAACTCAGTGTGTGAAGGCTAAGAATCTCAACTCTCTCCTTCTATGTCTATGAAAATCTTTGAACCTTTCTCTACTATTCTTGTCATATATTACATTCTAACTAGCAGAGCCATTGTAACATGATCAATTTATAGTGATGGAGGAGAGGACATGGATCTACTTAAGGTGGGAAAAAGGTTCATCTCCTTGTGTGGTTCCTCTTTTGTAGGAAGAAGAGGCCTAAGGGATTAATCTGGACCATATCCTGATAAACAGACATCCAGCTCTCCGCCCTCGAAGCTTCTAGGTCATGAACTTCGTTTCCATTTCTAAAAATTTTCCAGAAGTAGATCAGCGTGGCTATGCGGTCCATACCAATGCCGATCAATGCTAGTCATAGGCTAAAGATTTTCCATAAGCACTAGTGAGACACTAAAGGGTCACAACGCTCCAAAAAAGTGGTTTTTTAGGGAGCTACTCTGGTAATGATCAAAATATATATTGATCTTCAGATTGTAATGGATCTAAAGGCATGTTTTATGATGGAAAAGTAAATAGGGACCACTATAGGGGTTTTCCAAGGTTTGGAATAGGGAGTACAGAGATAGTGGCAAAATGTTGTGTAATAGTATCCCAAACAATGTGTTCATTAACTCAATAATAGCATAAAATATTACATCATAAAATTAGTCCCATCATGGCTTCCATAGTCATTCAATCCAATAATAATTCAATGTCTAAAATAGTAAATGTCAAAAAATCCATTATAATTTACATAATTTTCCATTTACATATTATCGTTAAAGCAAAGGAAAATTTATGCGCACCATGCATCCACAATTGACCCTCAACACGGGTCCCACATTTTAACAAAGTACGTTGACAACAATTCATCGCATGTAATATAGGTGGTATACATTATAAATTTCCACATAATAACAATCACGCAAGTTAGTACAAAAACCTTCACATATCTTGCATACCATAAAATTATACTTCACGTAAGGTCTTGCCTTACCAACCATTAATATTGTAGAAAAATAATAGTCTCATTAACACTAGGACAAACAATGCATTTTTTTTCTTCTTTAAAATAAGCTTGTAGCCATGTAAATGACAACAATTCTAGAATTTTGGGAAAATAATTTGCAATATTCAACCTACAATCACTGTGGAATTTTATCAAATATTTTGAAAACATGAAACCTACAGAGAACCCAAAATTATGCTACTATGAGTTGTTCATTGATTTAAGTTCACTATATTAATTCAACTTGTCTCATTTCTCATTTTTAACATGTAAGGATATTCTTTAATTTTTTTTTTTTTACAACATTCCCATGTCCTCTTCAGGGTCAACCCCAAATTCTAATTTCTTTAGTGAGCACATAAACCATACATGCACTCATTCTTTTTAATTAGTGCATTCTAACTTTAGTCATGTTTTTTTTTTTTTTACACCAAAATCATTGTTGTAATAATAAGCATGAAATTTTTGTAATTAATCTCCATTATAATGAGTGAGAACTCAATATTTTTCATAGGTGAAATAGAGGTTTTATTGTCTTTTAACCGCATCCGTATTCAAATATCATGAGCACAAATTTTAAAGGAACATGATCACTTTCTACTCTTTAATGCAGTCATTAATCATGAATCCTATATCTCATGTTAATTATAGTCTACTACAAGTTCAAATAGAATCGTACCTAAGATGATGTCGACTAGCATCATACCTTTACTTATTTTTTTCTCAACAACTCCCAAAAGGCACCAGTGTTGCAACCTTTGCTCTGATACTATTTGTCAAATCCCTCGGTAAACTTGCAAGAAAATGCATGGAGTTAGGAATTTTTTTCAACATTTACCAATGTGTAACTCTCTAAATTAATTTCTATATTCCCTCATTGACCACTAGAATAAACAACATTATTACCTAGAGAAATATTTACTAAAAACATAGTGACTTAAACAACCATTAATTTCCATTGTTGAAGCATACTAATATAAATTTCTTGCTATAACTATGCATAGATTCCATGAGTCTTTTAACTCAATAATTAAATCACATACCTGATAATATAATCATCACATGAGGAAACAAATTAAAATAATTAAATGATACAATGAACAATCACATCAATACACACTGATATACCCTGAAAACCTTGTAGGATAAAAACCCACTAACGTTTAATGTTATTATAAACACTCATGAAGGTGTTCACACCTCACTCAATGGTTATAAGGGAGCCCCTCCCTTGACCATTTTCATAAAATATTACATATAAAAATAATAGTAAATGCACCATAACTAGCTGTGAGCTATTACAGTCATCATGATATGATTTATGCACGAATCCCAAACCACTGTCTTTGTACTTAGTCTGTTTTCATTAGTGTGTCATCCTTCAATTGGAACTCCTAAACCTGCATGGAATAACAAATATCTATCTTCCACAATGTTAAACATGAATAATAATTTTCTCAAGTCACCATCCTTCCTTGCCATTGTTGTCTTCAACGCACTTGATATCATAATTAGATAAAATATTAATAAACCAATAATCAATATTTATTTGTGACACTTCTAAAACTATTTGAATGGATGTATAAAACATATACAAACTGTCATGAAATGCCTTCTTTAACATCCTTTCACATGCATTAGTAACGAATAAATCACTATCAAGCGCCATATTTCAAAAAATGCTAAGAAAATATTCTATGCACTTCCATATTATTTCCAATGGAAAACGAGTATACTAGATAATATTCTTGTGCTTGAAATTTCATAATAAACTTTCAAGATAAATATCCCAACAAGAAATTCATTTGTGCCTACGATTATGTCTTATTTTCCAAAGGGATTATCACAATATATTCTATACTTATGCACGTGAATGCATGTTTTCCAAAAACATATTTTCCACACGAGAGGTATTCACATAAATTGCAAGCTGTTTTTCAAAACAAGTTAGCATACTAGTTATAATTTCATGCATGTAATGAATTGTCCTCCCCAACAGAAAATAACATGATAACTTGTTCTTCTTGCATGTGAAACATGCATTTCTTCTCAAAGGAAACTAACTAAATCTTGCATGGGAAATAAACACATTTCTTTTCCAATGGATGAAACACATAATATCTATTCTTTCATGTAAAGAAACATTTTCGTCTTACCAAAATATGAAGCTCAATAACTATACATAAGATTCTCCCAAAATAAAACTTATACCATAAGTATTCCCTTTAGGTGTACAAATGCATATTATTTTTCCCAAAATAAAGCTAACACAATCAATATTATGTGATTTCGCCTTTCTTTTCTCTAAAAATTTGATACCAAAACTATACTTCTCCATCCATGAAACTGTACACGTTTTTCTAAAGAATCTTAACATAATAACGCACGTGATTACTAGCTTTCCTCTCTAAGAATCTAATTCAGTAATGCATACAAGCATATATTTTTCACTTCTATTCTTTTTGAAGAGTTATAACAAAATAATTGCTTCCTCTCATAGAAATATATATATATATATATATATATATATATATCTATATTCTAAGGAATCTACCACACTAATTATTCTTTTCCCAAAAGTTAGCTAACTCACTAGCTATTATGCATGCAATACAAAACATTTTCTTATCGTTTCACACATGGGCCAGATTTGTAATATTTCCTCAAGAAATAACATGAGTAACAAATCCTTCTCAAATAACACAACCAATTATCTTTTATGTAAAGGTTTTATGTGAAATACTTCTCACAAAATTTATTTATGTCTTTTAGCATGACTCAAGCTCCCCATGCATGTAAAAGCATGTATTCAATTCTAGTAGATGAAATATACTAGATATTATTGATGTGCACCTAAGCGCATATTCTCTTAAAGAGTCCAATCTCTCCTTAAAAATTTCAATACATATGCATCATGAGAGTGTCCTTTGTAACATATGAAATGAAATAAGTTAATTAATTTTTAGGGATTATCAATTGTTTTACTCCTTTTTTGCTATTTTAGTCATCCAATTTGGACATGAACACATGGAAATGAATTTTTTAAAATAATAATAGTTTTTTGTTCGGAATGGTATCGTAAAAAAAAACCTCTCTCATTTTTTACACAGGTTTCACGGGTTAGAAGATTGGAATGAATCTTTGGAGCCCATTTTTTCAGATTTAAATATTAAATAATTTCCTTTTTTGGTCGTCAACTTTGCACATGATTTTCAAACATATGGAAATGAATGTTTAAAAACAAAAAGAGGTTTTTGTTTAGAACTTGTTCATTAAAAAACTCATCTCTCATTTTTATACATGTATAATGGTTTGGAGTATTCGAATGAATATTTGCAACCCATTTTTCCATATTTAAATATGAAATAATTTCCTCTTTTTGTCATCAATTTTGGACATGGTATCTGAGATATGGAAAATGAATTTTGAAAATCTTAAATAGGTATTTTTCTAGAATGGTCTCATTTGCAAAAACCGCTTTCAATTTATACACATATATTATGATTTGGGAGATACGAAGGAATACCTAGACCTTGTTTTTGCCATCAATTATTTGGCCATGAAACACTATTAAGAATTCAAAGAACATGAAATATTCTAATAATTCAATGAAAAAAACACTTATTCCTCTATGCACGAAATTCCATATACCTCTTCTCAAGAAAATAACCTTAATTGTCCACCATATGAATGTAACACCCCTAGTTTCATGTTTTTCAAGTTAGACATTTGAACTTAAACCCAAAGGGGGTGGACCCCAATGGATAATTATGGTGTGGATATAATTAATTATTTAATTGTGAGAAATAAATAAAATGTTTCTGTGCAAATTGACCAAATGAGAATTTTGAGATCAGTTTCCAAATCCATGAGGTATGGAAAGAGGCTAAGACTTTCCCCAAAAATCTTTCAAAAATAATTGAAATAATTTAATTATAATTTATATTTTTGAGGAAAAATATAGATTCCCAATTTAGGTGGAGAGTAGTTGAGAAGAGGTAAAAAGCTGGAAAAGTAGAAAGCAGCTTTAAAAGTCCCTAAATAAGGGAAGCCTAGGCAAACAGGAATAAAAGCATCCTGTAATTTTGGACCCATAATTAGAAACAGGCTTTGGGGAGCATAAGCTTAAATAAGCTACTCCAGAATAGATTGGGGTTGGTCTATTCTGGGAGAGGATCTCAGCTTGGGGGTGAGTTCTGTGGATAAAGGAACTCTAAGGTTGGGATGATTGGTCATCACAGAAGTGGTATGCACACAATTTTGTTGAATAATTAAATTAGATGTTGTTGGATAGTAGTGAAAAGTGTTGTGGTGGTTACGTTGAGTTAGATTGTTGTGTTATGAATTTCCTTACTTTTAACAGAGTTGAATAGAAGAAATAATTCTCCTAAACTTCTGTATGGTAGTAGGAAAGAATAATAGGGAGTACTATCAGCTAGAACCTATAAACCATTAGATGGTTTAAATATGGAGAGAGTATAAATGAGTCCCTAGAACATTTAGCGTAACTTTAATCTGCTTCTGTGATAAATAATAACTAAATAAAAAATAAATAAATATATACTAGCTCATGTAGTGAACTTTGGGAAACTGTAATAAGTTACACTTTAGATATGTACATGCATGTATACAGAAATGTTGTGCATACTTAAGAGTAGAGTGGGTGTAATTATGACGTAAGTTAAACCTGAGAATTTTGTTGTTGTATTGAATGATCACAACAATATTAAACTTTCTCTATTGGATCACGACTGAGACTACTCCTGCTAAAATTAGAAGGAAAGTTAAACTGTCAAAATTGATGCTAAGGGAAGTAAAACACTATGAGTAAATAAAGTAGATTGTTAATTCCTATGAAGATAATTTCCCACTACTACTATGTAAAAATTATAAATAAATAAAAACTGAATGGGATTTAAAAGAATACTTCTGCCCTTTAGTGGATGAATATGTTAAAATATTCCATAATAACACTATTCATGTGAAATGATTAGGTGGGAGTATTATTAATGTAAGGTATAAACTAATATTATTTATTGGCAAACATGGAAAATTATGTTCCAGCAGGAAATGTATATAAAAGTTTACCAAAGAGATACAGTAAAGGAAGAACCATAGAGCCAACATAAATAGTTTTAAAATAGGGAATAACCAAGACAATGTTAATACACATCCAGGTAATATGTATATATATATATATATATATATATATATATATATATATATATATATATATATATATAGATATCCTGGAAGCCATTCTTTATTTTGTATTACAAAGAACATAAGATAGGTACTATGAAGGAAATGATTTCAACCCTTGATAGAAAAGGGAGACCGAATTAAAAATAGTAGGCTGAGATAGAATTATGATTTCAAAACAAGTACTATTAGTCTCCTTATTTGGTTTCGAACTGATAAGAAATGAAATAAATAATAAAATTCTATACACTGGAAACCACAATATGCAATTAATAACAATATAGGGTCAGGAGGTTATGAATATGCCAGTACAAGTAACTCCATTATTCCACACCCAGAACAAGTATGGACCAACTGCGAAACTCTAGATAAAAAGGCGGGAAGAGAAAAATTAGTATAGTGAACCAATACCGGGTAGGTGTACTGGTTAAATTTGAGAATACTCCAGAGTATGTATATGTTAAAATAAACTGTGTAAATGTCTAGGATATTACACACTGAGAAATCATAAATTACATAGTGCCATATTTCTTTTGAAAATAAAAAGGGGGCGAGCTATATGAAAAAATTGAATCTGTCTTTCAAGTAAGACAAACTACTCCACAAATGGAAGACTTGCTTCCAGCCATGAGAACGATGAGTGTCTGGATGATAAGAGAGTACCAACCTGAGAGCAAATTAATAACAACGTTAAGGGTCGAATCTGGTAGCATTGCTTGAAATATCAAGATGGGGAACATGGAGAGCGTTTTGTGATGAGAGTACCTATAAAAACACAAACTAGAGAGTGAAACCCCAATCATCGAATCCGAATAATACAGTAACCATTGAACTGAGTGCGAATTGAATTAAACGAGAGTTGTGAAATCCGAATACCTGGAACGAAGGGCATAAACCATCGGCATGAATATGTTCACTGTGAAACGTAAGCCAGAGGGGTGAGAAATATAACTCGTTGCCAAATCACAACTTAATCTCAGTTAAAAAGAATAACAAAGTACCGAATGGTGATTATGAAGGAGAATGCATGAGAAGTTCGAATAGATTCAATGCCCTCAGACGTGATAACCATGAACAAAATGAAACTCTATATATACAGGCATCGAATAAATGAGATTTTCATATGACTAAGCTCATATCAGTTCAGTGAAAGGAGGCATAATACGTTCATCAATGAAAAATACATGTATAACAATAAGCTACATACATAAGTCAAAGTGGCAAGCAGACCAATACCTGAGAGGTTCAGTAGAATCTCCATCCCATTCATGCTACACAGGAAGCAAGACGAAAATAGAGAGGTTCAATGGCGAAACCTCGAAAACAAAGATGTGCGAGGGTGGAACCATCACATCCATAAAAGCTCGAAGGGAGAGACCTTCGTAAGTTCCAGAGCCGAGACGAAATGAAGCAAAATGAAGCTCAACAAGGAAAATTCATGAATTAAATTGCAATGGTTATGCCCAAACCCTAACCAATCGTCACCATCCAGATGGCGAGATCTGGAAAGGAGGTACTCCATGTTTGGGTATACAATAAACCAACAATAAGTTTTAACATCAATCTGAGGAGAAGTCCATCCCAACGATCCCTGAAATTTAATGGGCGACAACACCAAAGTACCAGAACACCCTCGAAGACAACATATTAAATAAAATAAGGTGAAATGAATTGGGGTGTAAATCCCGACAAAGAATGAGATGGATCAAAAATTAATAAGACTCTGGCGTGGTAGTACAAGAATTCAATAGACATTATGCATAGAAATCTCAACGCAAAATACGTACATGCAAGAAATATTAGTGTGAGGGTAGACCCATTAAGTTGAAAACCGTGCAACCCTAAGGCCATATGCAAGTTGAGTTCATATACAATCAATAGGTTATATGTATACACACATATAGGTAACGATGTGTTATAAGAGTGCGACTATTGAAATAGGGATCGAATCACAATTGAAGGACGGACCATATGGTAATAAAATCACATAGATATGATGTGGTTAATGGATTCGATATTTATATCGAATAGAGGAAAATTAAACCATTGCAGTAGAGACTCCTCAAATGTTTAATGGGTGTATTAAGCTCATGTATAAAAAGGTTGAGCAAGGTATTAACAAATCAAAGTGCAAATAGAAAACCATTTAATCAAGTACCTTGAGATAGGCCTTGTTAGATTAATAAAGGTGTTAATGGGTGATAAAGGTATAGTCAAGAGGATATTGTTAATGGTAATTCCAGATTTACTTCAAAATAGGAAAAAATAAAATAATATCTGTTGGAGCTATAGATGTATACCTACTGAACATTTAATACGTCAGGAAGATAGTATTGACTGAATTTTTTTTTTTTGAATGTGTGAATGTGGAGGATGTGTGAATGTGGAGGTGTTACAAATGGTATCAGAGCCCATGTTTGAAAACTGGGCTGTTGTTGTGCTCACTATGTAAATTATTTCTTGATGGAATATATATATATATATATATATATATATATATATATATATATATATATATATATATATATATATATATATATATATATTTCTGATGTTGTTTTTTTTAGTGTACAGTGGTACTGGAACTGAAAAGATAATGGCTGAAGGAGATGAAATTTATGTTGATCTGCGTGATGAAGATAACACGCCAGATCCCAACGCTCCTTTGATGGATATGTTGCACGGGTTGCAACGGGAGATAGCTGAGTTAAGAAGCCAGAACGAGAGGCTGTCATTAGCCAGTGAGGAGCAGGAAAAGCTCATAAGAGAGCTGACTTCATGGAACAGCCAGGAAGGAGAAGGTTTTGGAAAGAGGAAGAAAGGAAAGTTCTCATATGATTCTGAGGAAGATGACACTACTAGACATCAGTCTAAACAGAGAAAGGAATTACAGGGGGAATTCTGAAATATTAAACCTCCCTCCTATGATGGACAGAAGGAGGACGATGTTGAGGCATGGTTGTTGAATATGATTAAGTATTTCCAGGTCTATGAATATGAGAGCAATCTAAAGGCCAGATTGGTTGTCTACCAGTTGTAGGGTAAAGCTACCTTGTGGTGGGAGGAGAAGAAAATGGTCCATGCCATTGATGAAAAAACAGTGACTTGGGAAGATTTCCAAGTCAAGTTTAAAAACTGCTATTTGAACGAATGTTATTATGATGATAAATCAAATGAGTTCCATGAAATCAGATTGGGACAACTCACTATAGATGAGTTTGTCACCAAGTTTACAAATCTGCTAAGTTATGTCCCTTATATTCGTGAAGAGAAGGCAAAGGTACAAAGGTTTTTGAACTGTTTTCCTGTCGTGTATAAGGAAAAAATAGAGTTCTATAATCCAAAAACTATGGATGAAGCGGTGAAGAAAGCTAGATTATGCTACCAGCAGTTTAAAAGCAAGGGTGAACATGGGAAAAGATGGGTAAATAAGAGTGAATTCAAAGGGAAGAAATAGAAACCATCTTACTTGAAGAACTTTGGCAGGGACCATTAGCGGAAGAAATTTAACAAACCCAAGGAAAGTCAAACTACTCGATCCCAAGTCGGTTCAAAACAAATGGATGGAGATAATAAGAAGGAGGAAGCAGTCAAAATGTGGGAACCCTTGAAATGTTTGGGTTGTGGAGAACCTCATCTGTTGAGGGATTGTCCACACCGAAATATTTAGATGATTATGAGGGATCAAGAAGCTACCATAGTGAATGATATAGCAAGAAACATACCCACTATCAATGCAGCCTTGGAGAACCAACAAGAAGAACACCACACTACCATGGTCAAGATGGAAGGTAAGATTTATGACCAATCTGTTACATTTTTAATTGATTCGAGTGCTTCTTTGAGTTATATTAGTCCACAAGTTGTAGAGAAATGCAATCTCAAAACTGAAAAATTTTAGCAGTCTTGGTTGGTCCAGCTAGCCACTAGCACCAAGCGAAACGTAACTCATAAGTTACCTCAAACAATAATTAAATTAAATGATTTTCAGACAGAAGTAAACTTAAACATTCTGCCCTTAGGCTCATATGACTTGCTGATTGGAATGGACTGGTTGGAAAAGTGAAGGGCTATGATGAATTGTTGGGATAAAACTTTCCATTGCATAGATGAGGAAGGGAAACCATTTATCCTCAAAGGAAAACTAAAACTAATCTCTGTAAGACAAATATCAGCTCTGCAATTAAAAACAACAACTAGGAAAGGATATCAAGTATATGTTGTACATGTTGAAGAATTAGGACAACAACCTGAAGAAAACTTGCTGGACACTCTACCAGTGGTAAGAGAGTTTAAGGAATTTTTTCCAGATGAGATTCCTCATCGTCCCCCAAAAAGAGAGATTGACTTCTCAATCGATTTGGGGACTGGAGCAACACCTGTTTCCAGAGCCCCTTATCGGATGAGCCCCCCCGAACTCATGGGACTGAAAATGAAATTTCAAGAATTGCTAGATAAAGGTTATATCAGACCAAGTGTGTCTCCTTGGGGATCACCGGTGTTGTTTGTGAAAAAAAAGGATGGAACCTTTAGAATGTGCATTGACTATCGTCAGCTGAATAAGTTGATAATAAAAAATAGATACCCATTTCCCATAATTGATGATATTTTTGATCAAGTAAGAGGAGCTTTAGTATTTTCTAAGATTGATCTAAGGACTGGTTATCACCAGCTCAGAATTAAGGAGGAAGATATTAGTAAAACAGCTTTCCAAACCAGCTATGGTCACTACAAATTTATAGTCCTACCTTTTGGTTTGACAAATTCCCCTGCCACCTTTATGTGCTTAATGAACAATGTTTTGAACAAGTACTTGGATAAATTCATACTAGTGTTAATAGACGATATTCTAGTTTATTCAAAAAGTGAGGAGGAGCACAAAGAACACTTAAGGATAGCTTTGCAAACTTTGAAAGAAAACCAGTTATATGCCAAATTCAGTAAACATGAATTCTATAAAGATAAGATTCAATATTTGGGGCATATTATTTATGAACAGGGATTGGCAGTAGACCCTGAGAAAATAAAGGCTATTAGAGAATGGTCGATGCCTACTGATGTTTCGGCAGTAAGGTCATTTATGGGAATTACAAGTTATTATAGAAGGTTTGTGGAAAGATTTTCTGCAATAGCATATCCCATAACTTCATTACAGAGAAAAGGCACCAAATTTGAGTGGACTGGAAAATGCCAAAATAACTTTGAACAACTAAAACTAAAACTCACTACAGCCCCTATACTGAAAATTGCAGATCCTGAAAAAGAGTTTGTTGTATGCACTGATGCATGCAGAGAGGGACTGCGAGAATTTCTGTTGCAGGAAAATTTTGTTATTGCATATGAGTCTAGGAAACTTAAGAAACATGAACAGAACTACAGTGTATATGATCTGGAATTGGTTGCTGTAATTCATGCCTTGAAGATATGGCGACACTATCTTCTTGGAAAAAAAATCATATTGATGACTGATAATATTAGTCTCAAATATTTGTTTTCCCAAACTGATTTGAATGCTCGACAAGCCATATGGCTGTCTTTTCTGAGTGAATTTTATATGGACATCAAACATATCAAAGGGAAAGAAAACAAAATTGTTGATGCATTAAGCAGAAATTCTTGCGAAAACATAAGCAGCATTGGGAGTAGTGCTAGTTTTGATTTAGAAGAACTAGTTAAAAAGGTAGAGGATCAAGATCCCAATTATGAAAATCTGCAATTAAAAATGCAGAAAAAAGAAATGGCTGAGTACACCCAAAACCAGAAAGGGTTGATCCGCTATAAAAATAGATTGTATATCCCCAATGTAGAGTCCTTGAGAAAAGATATCCTAGATGAATATCATAAACAACCATATTTAGGACATCTTGGATATCAAAAAATGATTACAGCCCTGAAAAAGAAATTGTTTTGGCCAGGAATGAAAAAGGATGTAGCCGACTATTTAGCTAGGTTCATGGAATGTCAACTAGTCAAAGTAGAACATCAGCATCCAGCTAGTCTTTTAAATCCCTTGCCAATTGCAGAATGGAAATGGGGCACTGTCTCTATAGACTTCATAATCGAGTTACCCAAAACAAATTACCAGCATGATTCAGTGATGGTATTGGTGGACACTTTAACAAAAGTTGCACACTTCATACCTGTAAAATCTACTTTTGGGACATCCCAAGTAGCAGATGTGTTCCTAAAAGAAATAGTAAGGCTACACGGGGTCCCAAAGATGATTATTTCAGATAGAGATGCTAAGTTCACAGCAGCCTTTTTGAATGGTCTGTTTGGGGGCATGGGCACTAAGCTGAATTTTAGTACTGCCTATCACCCTCAGACAGACGGTCAAACAGAGAGAACAAATCTTATTTTGGAGGATATGCTGAGAATGTATGTGATGGATAGGCCATCAAAATGGGAATACTACTTGCATTTAGCTAAATTTTCTTATAACAACTATCAATATTTCATTAAAATGAGTCCATTTGAAGCACTCTATGGAAATAAGTGTCGTACTCCTTTAATATGGAGCCAACCTGAAGATAAGCTAGTATTGGGACCATATACTTTACAAGAAATGGAAAGAATTGTCAAACAATTACAAAGAAACATCAAGACAGCACAAGATCGACAGAAAAACTATGCTGATAAGAAGAGGGTGCATCGAGAGTTCAAAGTGGGTGATCATGTGTATCTACGTATTAAACCCAAAAAGAGCACACTTTGTGCTGGAAGTTGTGCAAAATTGGCTCCTAGATATTGTGGGCCTTTCGAAGTGTTAGAAAGGGTGAGACCAGTGGCTTATAAACTGGCCTTACCGCCCCATGTTAAAGTCCATGATGTGTTTCATGTTTTGTTATTAAAAAGATATGTGCATGATGCTTCTCACATTGTTGATTGGAATGTGATATAGGTGGAACCAGAAGGGGAGTTCCTTCCAGAGCCGCTTAAAATATTGGAGCGGGAAGAAATTGAATTGAGAAACCGAAAAGTAGTAAGAGTAAAGGTGAAGTGGAAGCACTTTACTGCTGAAGAAACTACATGGGAAAGAGAAGCTGAGATAATGGAAAAATATCCATATCTATTTTCAAAATGAACTCTAGTAATTAGTTGATAACACTGAGGACGATGTTTGTTTTCAAAGGGGGAATATGTAACACCCCTAGTTTCATGTTTTTCAAGTTAGACATTTGAACTTAAACCCAAAGGGGGTGGACCCCAATGGATAATTATGGTGTGGATGTAATTAATTATTTAATTGTGAGAAATAAATAAAATATTTCTGTGTATATTGACCAAATGAGAATTTTGAGATCACTTTCCAAATCCATGAGATATGGAAAGAGGCTAAGACTTTCCCCAAAAATATTTCAAAAATCCTTGAAAGAATTTAATTCTAATTTATATTTTTGAGGAAAAATGTAGATTCCCCAATGAGGTGGAGAGTAGTTGGGAAGAGGTAAAAAGCTGGAAAAGTAGAAAGTAGCTTTAAAAGTCCCTAAATAAGGGAAGCCTAGGAAAACAGGAATAAAAGCATCCTGTAATTCTGGATGCAGAATTAGAAACAGGCTTTGGGGAGCATAAGCTTAAATAAGCTACTCCATAACAGATTGGGGTTGGTTTGTTCTGAAAGAGGATCTCAGCTCGGGGGTGAGTTCTGTGGATAACGGAACTCTAAGGTTGGGAGGAATGGTCATCACAGAAGTGGTATGCACACAATTTTTCTGAATAATTAAATCATATGTTATTGGACAATAGTGAAAAGTGTTGTGGTGGTTATGTTGAGTAAGATTATTGTGTTATGAATTTCCTTACTTTTAACAGAGTTGAATAGAAGAAATAATTCTCCTAAACTTTTGTATGGTAGTAGGAAAGAATACTAGGGAGTATTGTCAACCAGAACCTCTAAACCATTAGATGGTTTAAATCTGGAGAGAGTATAAATGAGTCCCTAGAACAGTTAATGTAACTTTAATCTACTTCTATTATAAATAGTAACTAAATTATATATATATACTAGTTCATGTAGTGAACTTTGGGAAACTGTAATGAGTTACAGTTTAGATATGTACATGCATGTATACAAAAATGTTGTGCAAACTTAAGAGAAGAGTGGGTGTAATTATAACGTAAGTTAAACCGGAGGAGTTTGTTTTCGTATTGAATGAGCATAACAATATTAAACTTTCTCTATTGTATCATGAGTGAGTCTACTCCTGCTAAAACTAGCAGGAAAGTTAAATTGTCAAAACTGATGCTAAGGGAAGTAAAACACTATGAGTAAATAAAGTGGATTGTTAATTCCTATGAAGATAATTTCCCACTACTGCTATGTAAAAATTATTAAAAAAAAAAAATAGAATGGGATTTAAAAGAATACTTCTGCCCTTTAGTGGCTGAACATGTGAAAATATTCCATAATAACACTATTGATGTGAAATGATTAGGTGGGAGTATTATTACTGTAAGGTAGAAACTTATATTATTCATTGGCAAGCATGGAAAATTATTTTCTAGTAGGAAATGTATAGAAAATGTTACCAAAGAGATACAGTAAAGGAAGAACCCTAGAGCCAACATAAACAGTTTTATAATAGGGAATAACCAAGATAATGCTATTCTGTCCCATGTATGTATATATATATATATATATATCCTGGAAACCATTCTTTATTTTTTATTACAAAGAACATAAGATAGGTAATATGAAGGAAATGATTTCAACCCTTGACAGAAAAGGGAGACTGAATAAAAAATAGCAGGCTGAGATAGAATTATAATTTCAAAACAATTACTATTAGTCTCCTTATTTGGTTTCGAATTGATAATAAATGAAATAAATAGTAAAATTCTATACACTGGAAACCACAATATGTAATTAATAACAACATAGGGCCAGGAGGTTATGAATATGCCAGTACAAGTAACTCCATTATTCCACACCTAGAACAAGTATGGACCAACTGCAAAACTCTAGATAAAAAGGTGGGAAGAGAAAAATTAGTACAGTGACCCAATTCTGGGTAGGCGTACTGGTTAAATTTGAGAATACTCCAGAGTATGTATATGTTAAAATAAATTGTGTGAATGTCCAGGATATTACACACTGAGAAATCATAAATTACATAGAGCCATAGTTATTTTGAAAATAAAAAGGGGTCGAGCTATATGAACAAATTGAATCTGACTATCGAGTAAGACAAACTACTCCACAAACGGAAGACTTGCTTCCAGCCATGAGAACGACATGTGTCTAGATGATAAAAGTGTACCAACCTAAGAGAAAATTAATAACAATGTTAAGGGTCGATTTTGGTAGCATTGATTGAAATATCAAGATGGAGAACATGGAGAGCGCTCTGTGACGAGAGTACCTAAAAAAACGCAAACTAGAGAGTGAAACCCCAATCATCGAATCCGAATAATACAGTAACCATTGAACTGAGTGCGAATTGAATTAAATGAGAGTTGTAAAATCCGAATACCTTGAACGAAGGGCATAAATCCTCGGCGTGAATATGTTCACTGTGAAACGTAAGCCAGAGGGGTGAGAAATAGAACTCATTGCCAAATCACAACTTAATCTCAGTTAAAAAGAATAACAAAGTATTGAATGGTGATTATGAAGGAGAACGCGCGAGAAGATCGAATAGATTCAACGCCCTCAGACGTGATAACCATCAATAAAATGAAACTCTGTATATACAGGCATCGAATAAATGAGATTTTCATACGACTAAGCTCATATCAGTTCAGCAAAAGGAGGCATAATATGTTCATCAATGAAAAATACATGTATAACAATAAACTACATAAATAAGTCAAAGTGGCAAGCAGAACAATACCTGAGAGGTTCAGAAGAATCTCCATCCCATTCGTGCTACACAGGAAGCAAGACGAAAATAGAGAGGTTCGATGGCGAAACCTCGAAAACAAAGAGCTGCGAAGGTGGAACCATAGTGTCCATAAAAGCTCGAAGGGAGAGACCTTCGTAAGTTCTAGAGCCAAGACAAAATGAAGCAAGATGAAGCTCAGCGAGGAAAATCCGTGAATTAAATAGCAATGGTTACGCCCAAACCCTAACCGATCCTCACCATCCAGATGGCGAGATTTGGAGGGAACGTACTCCAAGTTGGGGTATACAATAAACCAACGATAAGTTTTAACATTGATCTGAGGAGACATCCATCCCAACGATCCGTAAAATTTAATGGGTGACGATGCCAAAGTACCAAAACGCCCTTGAAAACCACATATTAAATAAAATAAGGTGAAATGAACTGGGGTGTAAATCTCGACAAAGCATGAGATGGATCAAAAATTAATAAGACTCTGGCGTGGTAATACGGGAATTCAATAGACATTACACATAGAAATCTCAACGCAAAATGCGTACATGTAAGAAATATTCGTGTGAGGGTAGACGCATTAAGTTGAAAACTGTGCAACCCTAAGGCCATATGCAAGTTGGGTTCGTATACAATCAATAGGTTATATGTATACACACATATAGGTAATGACGTGTTATAAGAGTAAGACTATTGAAATAGGGATCGAATCGCAATTGTAGGACGGACCATATGGTAATAAAATCACATAGATACGATGTGGTTAATGGATTCGATATTTATATCGAATAGAGGAAAATTAAACCATTGGAGTAGAGACTCCTCAAATGTTTAATGGGTGTATTAAGCTCATGTATAAAAAGGTTGAGCAAGGTATTAACAAATCAAAGTGCAAATAGAAAACCATTTAATCAAATACCTTGAGATAGGCCTTGTTAGATTAATAAAGGTGTTAATGGGTGATAAAGGTATAGTCAAGAGGATATTGTTAATGGTAATTCCAGATTTACTTAAAAATAGGCAAAAATAAAACAATATCTGTTGGAGTTACAGATGTATACCTACTGAACATTTAATACGTCAGGAAGATAGTATTGACTGGAAAAAAAAAAATTTGAATGTGCGAATGTGGAGGTGTTACAATGAATTTTTTCAAGAAAATAAATTCAATTATTATTTCTTCATGCACCATATGCAAACACAATAATTTTCAAAAAGCATAGTTACTTATCTCTAAATGCATGCTTAGAATCCTTCCTTATTCTCTCTTGACTCCATTCTACATGTGTTTTGTCCTTAGTTCTCCTATTTTTCCCATAGGCTTACAATAAAAAGAATTAAGAAAATAGAATAGTTATTCTAAATCTTAAAAGAATTCCATAAATCACCCATAAATCACTCCATAAATCATTCATGTTTTTCCAAGGTAAATATTTCCAAAACTCTTACTCATTATTTCTAAAACTCATAAAATAGACCAACTTGGAAATATAATTTATTTATATAGAAGAATAAAAATTCCTTTAAATAAAAAAAATTAAGAATCAATCCTTGAAATATTCTTATCATTAAGAATTACAAGAATATTCTTCATGTAATATCAATATAATAATTAATAACATTTAATTATTCAACAACTCTCATTTTACGAGTGTTTTTAGGGTAGCTTATGCTAGGGATATTACAACCATCATGTATTGGAATCCAACACTCCAACTGTTTTTGAAGACATTACATGCTAGATGACCCAAAAGCCAATAGTTTATTTAGCCATCACTAGATGTAAGCCACTACTCCCATGTTCTCAAGACACTGCCTAAAATATTCCACTACACCTTCAATCTGCAAGCCATCGCTTCCCTCATTCAAGGCCACAGCTTTCAGTCTCTCATGTGACCTTGTTTCACAATATTTCATACTATGTTCTACTTGAATCAAACACAATCGACAACAATCCTTGCTTCATTCTATTTTCAATCTACACCCACAATAACACTATCATCATCAAATTACTCAATACAAAACTCTCTCTCTACTTGCAATATTTCTAAGAAACACATAATTGATCTCAAATCTTACATCAAGTCAGTGATATACATGGATTTGTAATGCATGCACACATATGTCACAATATAACTTAGCCCCAAATAATTAGTTGCATACAACCAAGCTCTCATACACTAGACTTGAGAACACTAGAAAAATTAAATTTAGGCTCATTTGCACATCTTTATGTACAACATATGTTGTGAAACCAACTCCAAAAATAGAAGAAAAGTTATATCAACGCCTTATAAATAAGCCAGTTCGAGGGGGAAACCTCCAATACATTAAATGAATGAAAAATTCTTGGATGATACAAATTACAAACCTCTTTTCTATATATAGAAGTCCATCGGGCCACAATGTAATCCTAGTGGGGCAATAATGTAATCCTATCCGACCTAACAATAATAATTTAAGGGCACAATAATAACAATATGGGGGTTACAGTGGTACAATAATAACAATAAGGGGGTTACACTAACAACAATAAGGGACTATACTAGTAATATAGGGACCTAGCATGCCCCTCTCCTTCAAAAAAGTGTTGTCCACAACGCTTGAGTAGCTATGGGTTCTTCTGTATAAAATTATCATCCTCCCATGTATAATCTTCAATGGGTAAGTTCTTCCACTTGATGAGATACTCTGAAATTGATCAATTTCGTAGCTGTCGAGTTCTTGTTTAGGTTCGAATATTATTTTTCCTTCCTCATCAAGTTCTGGCAATACTGTTTGAACTGGAAGATTTTCACCTATAACCTTCTTTAAGCATGAAACATGGAAAACTGGATGCACTCTTGAAGAAGCAGGAAGCTCTAATTTGTATGCCATATTACCAATGTTTTGCAACACCTTGTAAGGACCATAGTACTTTAGCGATAATTTATTATCCTTCTTAGCTTGCTTGAGGGACATTTGTTTGTATGGTTGTAGCCATAAAAATTCCCAGTCTCCCACATCAAAACTTCTATCGCTGCGATGTTGATCTGCCTGTTGTTTCATTCAATTTTGTGCCAAATTCAGGTTATCCTTTAAGATTTGGAGAACTTCTTGTTGATGCTAGATGTGATCTTCCACTGCTTGAACCTTTGAATTTTCTCTTAAAGATGATGTGATGGATAGTGGATGATATCCATAAAGTGCCATAAATGGGGTCATTTTTTCTTCAGTATGGAAGGGAGTGTTATGCCACCATTCAGCGAGAGGTAACCACTTGACCCATTGTGTTTGTTTATCAGATACAAAAAAACGAAGATATCCTTCCAAACATTTATTTACTATCTCAGTTTGACCATTGGATTGAGGATGATAAGACGAGCTATGAGCTAATTGAGTACCCAAACAAGAAAATAACTTCGTCCAAACATTTCCAGTAAAAATGGGATCTTTGTCGCTCACAATAACCCTTGGGTTTCCATGTAGCTTATGAATTGTGTCCATAAATGAAGTAGCAATTGTACTTGCTTTAAATGGATGAGATAATGCACAAAAGTGTGCATACTTGGTAAGTCTATCAACTACCACCATGATAACACTCTTTCCTTCAGACTTAGGTAAACCTATGATAAAATCCATTCATATCTCCTCCCAACGTTGACTTGGAATGGATAAAGGTTGTAAAAGACCCGGGGTCTTAATTCTCTCAACTCTATTTTGTTGGAAAACCAAACATTTCACCACAAACTTTTGAATATCAGATTTAGAGCCATCCCAAAAAAGTTCTTTCTTCACCCTGTGGTAAGTTTTTAAAAATCCTAAGTGTCCTCCTAAAGGAGAAGTGTGCAATTCAAAAAAAATATTTTGTTTTAGTTGGGAATTCTTACAAAGATATAAGCGATCTTTGTGGCATAAGGAATCATTTTTCCAACTAAATGTATCAAATGTACTAGGATTGCTGCAACTTTTGAATGAGTGTCCACACTTCTTCATCTTTCTTCCATTCATGGATGATACAAATTACAAAACCTCCTTTCTATATATAGGAGTCCATGGGGCCACAATGTAATCCTAGTCGACCTAACAATAATAATTTAAAGGCACAATAATAACAATATGGGGGTTACAGGGGTACAATAATAACAATAAGAGGCTTACACTAACAACAATAAGAGACTATACTAGTAATATAGGGACCTAAAAACATACAAGGCCGACATGCATGCATCTCAGCAATCTAATTTCCACGATACAAAAGAGTAAATTTTTTATTATTATTTTTTAAAATTGATATTTATGTTGTATGAATTATGATTACTAAATAATTAATAAAGTATAATTTAAAGAGACAAAATGCTAGTTGAATTAATAATTATGTTCTATAAATTAGAATTATGAAATATTTAACAATATATAATTTATGTATTATTCTAAGAGAAAAAAATTATGTTTAAATTTATGTATTTTGAATAAATTATTATAAATGAAATTTAAGTTTTAATTAATTTTTAAATAATGAATTAATTTTAAATTATTAATAAAAATTTAAAATTTAAATTATTTAGATATATAATTAAGAAATGAAATTTAAATTAAAAAAATAAAAATAAACATTTCTATTTAATATTTTAAAAATTAAACAAAATTTATAGGGTTAATTTTATACAAATTTATATAGTTGCACTGATGGATAAGAGTGGTTTGTTCTAAATGAAATGATAATATAATAATATTGAAATTATTATTATTATTATTAATTATATTCTGTAAATTATAACTACTAAATAATTAATAATATATAATTCAAGGAGATAAATTGTTATTTAAATTATTTATAATTTAAATATTTAATAATTTAAAGAAAAACAATGATGTTTAAATTATTGTATTTTTCAACAGACTATTATAATTCAAAGATCAAGTTCAGCTTTTAATTATTTTTTATATAATTAACTAATTAATTTTTAAGCATTAAAAAAGACTTTAAAATCTAAACTATTTAGATATTTTTTTAAGAAATCAAATATAATATTTTAAAAAATTAAAATTAAAATTTCTATTTAATAATTTAAAGACTAACATAAATTCATATGATCAATATAAGCTTGACTATATCTATTTTTATTTAGTTTTTTTTTTTTATTTGATCAAATTAAAATATTCACGTAACTTATACTAATTATTGAGATAATTAAACAAGAAACTGCATGTTAAACTTAACTTTTTAAATTAATTATTGATATAAATAAACAAGAAACTCCATGTTAAACTATTTAAATTAATTACTAATATAAATAAATAAACAAGAAAACGCAACTATTTTGGAAAACGACGGACACCCACAGAAAATTATTATGGCATAATCAATTATTTGGGCGCATTCCATTTAACGCCTAAGAACACAAAAACTTGCGTGTCAATGTTAATAATGGAGAGAGCACAGGTTGGAGCATGAACTCAGTGGAGGAGATGAAGCAGTTAACAACTGGTAGACAAATCGTGGGAACAGGGGGAGGGGTAGAGAAGTCATAGAGTTTCAGTTAGCCACTCTCAGAGACTAAACTTTAGCTTCATACATCTACACTGGCTCGGCTCCACTCTCATTCTCCCTCATGTATAATCTGATTGCATTTATACATGATACGTTTATTCATGATTCATTATTATTTGATTCATGCGTAATGAGAGGTTTTTAATGGCCGCAGCGGCGGGGAAAAAAGAGGCTGTCAAAGAAACTTTATATGATTTCGGGGCTCTCGAGCATGCTTTCAAGAGAAGCCGCTGCCGCTAGAATAGCAAAATGTATCTTGGAATTATTTATGAATAATTCTGGATATAAAGATGGTGGATGGCTTTAAATCTCTACGAATAATTCTTTGGGAATGGCAGTAGCGGAGAGAGAATTATGCAGAGACGTTTAAAGACATCCAACATCTCTATATCAAACTCCTGCTCATCAGTGGCTGTTATACTCCGACTCTTCGATGAATTTAGATTCAAGGTAAGCTGGAAAATATTGTTCAACATTAATATCTTTTGAGAATTTCTTTCCAAAGTCATCTATCGACAGAGGTTATTTTTTGGTCATATTCCTTTACTCTTCGTAAGTTCGAGTCTTCACAGATATTTTTTCAGTGAATTTCACTTTTTTTTTAAAGGGAAGTGTTAATTGTCCAATTCAGGTGTGTGGTAGCTTCAATGACTTTGAAGCTTGAGTTTGTTCTTTTTTAAAGAATTAGTGAGCAGAATGAGGTTTTAAGCATTGAGATATAGTTTTCTGTTGCATGATTCGCTGCAGAGGTTCAGTTGGAGTAGTTGTAGATGGTATACATGAATGTCCATTGAAGCCAGATGGTATAAGTTGGGTTGGGATTTTGTACTGGCCAACGCCATTTCGGTTCCAGGACTCTGGAAGATATTATTTCTAGCGATAATAGTCAGCAGCCTTTGTCTAACTACTATAGTGATTTGTGCGACTCGTATTGTGTGAACAGAAAAAAAATTCATATTTTTTTGATAAGTGGCATTCAAAAATTGAATATGTCCTTTCATTTTTAGCTTGTATTGTGCGCATGAATGCTCCTTGGACGCTCTTTAACGTTTGAAAATTGCTGGTGTCTAGTTAGATATTGATGGTTTAAATTTCAATTAAAATATATCTTTTGTTGGCTCTTTATTATTATAGATTGAAATGTCGATTTCCCTCGAAATTTAAACTAGACGAGGTGATATTTATAATGTGGAAAGGAATTTTCATTCTATTATTAAATAGATTTTAATTTCACAATAAATTTTATACAATAATGGTATATTTTTAATGAGGATTTTTTAGGCTTCTTATTGAAATAAAAAATTAAGTTTTGTAGATTTAGTATTTTTTAATTATTTAATTAGAATCAATTTTATTTGATATTTATATTTTATTCCCAATAACAAAAAAATCTATAAAAAATTATCTAACAATTCTACCAAAAATTATCAACAATACTCTTCTCCCATTAAAACGATTAAACCCCAACCATCGTAATACGCTATTCAAAGTAGGGTTTGTCATAGCTTCACTCAACACTCGTAAGATTAAACTCCTTGGATTTGTTGACACAGCTCAGAGCTTATTCACATCTAAATTAAAATGATGTACAAGACTTAAATATATAAAGAAGGTAGTTAACAAAAATGGTGACAAGTTGCGAGTGAAAAAAAATTAATTATTAAGAGTGTAAAAAATAAAATTATTAAGGTAAAAGAATTAATTAAGATAAAATGTTTCTAAAAGAATTAATTATATTTAATAATGAAAGATACTTCAAAAAGATAAAAAAAAAAAAAAAAAAAATATTAATTTCTTTAATAAAAATAATTTATAAAGATTATAAAAAAATTTATATTTGTCATGTTTGCTTAACTCTCTCACTCTCACTACAACTAAATTTATTGGCTAAGACACCAACGTATAACTGAAAGGAAAACGAACAAACACTAGATCCAGAATACCAACCATAACCATCTACATACACCAAAAAAGTTGCAAAATAAACACAAAGCCAACCAACATCAAAAGATTTTTGGGGGTGTGGAGCCTTCCCATTTGCTGGTGGTCCCAAGTGTCGAATACCATCAAGTGCATGGTTCTCTAGGCGATCAATCCTCTCATCCAATTGGTCCAGTCGCTCCATAGTGCGTCATTGATTGCATATGATAGAATGCATCTCATCCATCATCAACCATTGGTTATTTTGGATGTCATTTATGAAGGAAATCAACTCGTTGCGATCATTATGATGTTCCTTCCTCATTTCATTCAGGTCTATTTGAAATTGTTGTATAATCCGAGTTATTGAGTCCAGTGTGGCTATCCAAAGCTTTGGACTAGGCAGAGGGACGAATTCCTGAGCCACTTCATCAAATGACTCTCCCAAAGGTCCACCCCTCGTGCCACCGCAACTCCTCAACTAGCATGTGTATAGTTTTCACCTGTCACTGCTCTTCTTTGTTGGTGTACATGCACATAGTTAGCCTTAATTAGCTTTAGTTCAACTCTAGTTATTGCATGCAATGTGGACTCATCTTTAGTCAGTTAACTCAAGTAATTACATGTGGTGTGCACTTGGCTTTAGTTAGTTAACTCTTGTGCTTGCATGTGGTGCATGTGCACATTAACAGAACATAAAGCACAATTAGCTTCAGTTAGCTTTAATTATCCATAGTTATTACATGTACAAGTAAGCTTAGCTTAGTTGTTTTATATATTCATTCTCAACCTAATATTGGTGAATCAAAGTTCATTCTCAATTCCAATTTTACTTTTTCAATTTTGATCAATTTGTGAAACTGCTAGATCTGTATTTGTGCTCTAATAAATTTACATGGTACCAGAGCTACAAGGGTTTGGAGAATGTGCACGAACAATATTTTGCAGGCTTGAAGAGAAAAGAATTGGAAATTATTTGAAGATTTGATTTGCAGATCAGAATATTAAATAATTGTCACAATTGTTGCTACAACCGCGAAGTGAAAGAATGGAATTCCCAAATTCCACCATTGTGACTCCATACAATTACTATGAATGGAAGCCAATGATTTTTCTTCATCTTAGCAGCAAAGGCTTCTACGAAATAGTCATGGGAATGGAGACAGAACCAATGAAAAAGGATGAGAAGTTAGATTGGCTCAATACATCTGACATGTTTGATGGAATATTGTGTCTATATGTGTCTAGTGATATTCTTTATCAAATCAGAAATATTGAATCACCATATGAAATCTGGACTGCATTGAAAGGATTATATGGTGATGAAAATTATATAGAAGAACACCATTTGGAGGAAAAGAGATCGAGTTATTATAGTAGTCATGAAAGTGGTGAAGACTCCAATAATGTGGATAAATGATCTCAAGATAGTGTTGAACAAGAAGACTTTTCTTCTTTTATTGTTAATGAACCTATTGTAGATGAGAATTTTATCTTGTCCAATAGCGAAGGCATTTCACATGAGGAAATATCTTCCTTTTCTAGTGATGCGGACACTAATTTCAAAAACATAGAAGAGGACTTTCATTCCTCTACTATTGATGATGTTGATGATGCAGACTTGAGAAGCTCTCAATTTAGTGATGCCCCACATGCACTCTCAGTCACAGAGCCATGCATGCCCATGCATGCATCTAAGGAGGAATTTATAACACCATGTATGCATCCACAAAGGAATCTCTAAAGCCACACATGCCCGTGCATGCATCGGTGGAGACAATCATTCCCATGGATGCATATACGGTACATGAATCTAATCGTCAAATGCAACACGAAGTTGCAAGGAATCCATATTGGCATGCAACCATGTATAAGGAAATTCAATCCTTGAGCCAAATATGGGAGGTGATACCTCTACTTCCAAAACTGAAGGTTATTCATATAGATCCATGTTGGGATCATTGATCTTCAGTATTTTCTGAGTTCCGAGCAGACTACTCGTATCTTTGCAAAGAATTCCACTGAGAAGAAGTTTTCATTTCTGTGAGATCGCTCCGGGTGAAGGACATGACTACCTAACACTTGTATTTTATCTACTTTTTACATTATATTTCGAGGGGGTATTTTTCTTCTCACTGAATTTTCCCTCTTTCCTCTTTTCATGCATTGTATATAGGTACCTGAAATGGCTGGGACTCATTCATTTTGCATCACACTCACTCAAGTTATGCTTAAGAGAAGGGTGTTGGTTTACATGCACATAGTTAACCTTAATTACATGGTGGATGGCTTTAAATCTCTACGAACAATTCCATGGGAATGGCAGTAGCGGAGAGAGAATTATTGAGAGACGTTTAGAGACATCCAACATCTCTATATCAAACTCCGGCTCACCACTGGCTGTTATACTCCGACTCTTCGATGAATTTAGATTCAAGGTAAGCTGCAAAATATTGTTCAACATTAATTTCTAAACAATATCTTTTGAGATTTTGTTTCCAAAGTCATGTATCGACAGAGGTTATGTTTTGGTCATATTCCTTTACTATTCGTAAGTTCGAGTCTTCACAGATATTTTTTCAGTGAATTTCACCTTTTTTTTTATTTTTTTTTATAGGGAAGTGTTAATCGTCCAATTCAGGTGTGTGGTAGCTTCAATGACTGTGAAACTTGATTTTGTTCTTTTCTAAAGAATTAGTGAGCAGAATGAGGTTTTAAGAATTGAGATATAATTTTCTGTTGCATGATTCGCTGCAGAAGTTCAGTCGGAACAGTTGTAGATGGCATACAGGAATGGCCATTGAAGCCAGATGGTATAAGTTAGGTTGGGACTTTGTACT